>OZ004723.1:4123782-4656282 GCA_963924515.1 Vespertilio murinus | reverse complement strand
TTAGAGAAGCTGAGTCTCCGTTGTCCTATAAGGGATGAGGTTGAGGTGACATGAAGGGCTATCTATGATCACGTACAGTAAACCTAATCAAAAAAGAGCCTGCGTTCTCAAAGCAAGCATGCTTGACTGGGGATAAAACAAGGAAAACTTAGTCTTTTGATTTCCTAGCCAGAACCCTGCCAGGACAAGTTGAAGTTTATTGCGGCCACTGGTTCTTTTCGTTTAGGTGAAGACACTAGGAGGAGACAGATTAAGCCAGGAGTAAGAGCATGGTGGGCTAATCAGGAAGGAACCAGTGGCTGACGTGTGCTTCCCTGACACCCCGTGCACAACAGCCTCCTGCTTTAGCACCAGGCACCTGCAATGGCCTCTGGTCGCCCTGTCCGCTGCAGGATTAGCCTGTGTGATAGGTCTTAGGGAGCACTCAGCCTGGCCGGTGTGCATTCCTAGGGTATGTGTTCTCATTTGGGTGAACCACACCTTTTGAAAATCCTTTTCGGGTAGCACTCAGGAGCCCAGAGGGAAACGCAGGGACCTTCGCCTGTGGCCGACATCCTTCTCCCATATTCAGACCTCTGAGAGACTGGACTTGATGAGGGTGGGGCCCTCTCTGTTGTGTGACTGTTGGATAGAGGTCTGGTGTGTACAGGGGAACACTCACCTGAAGGCCAGGCACTCACTGACAGGAGGGGCTACCACAACTCTGGGGCCTTGGACTGGCCTCAAATCCACTTCAGGGGAAGAGGACATAGGCCACCCCACCAGTCCTGGTCCAGTCCTGCCTCGAACTGGATGTCCACTGGTTGCTCTCCTGGTTGCTAAGTCTCACAGCACGGAACAAAGGAACTTAGAATCCTCAGAGCTCAGGAACAAATTTGCATGGAGATCCCTCCTCACCTGAGAAGCTGGCTGAGGAGAGGATGAGAGAGTGAGTCGTGGGTGTCCTGTGCAAGTGTCAGAATCTCAGACGCAGAGCCCTGAGGGGTCTCACCCAAGGCCTGGACTCTACTCCCCTATCTGTCCTGGAAATTTTCCTGCCTCTAAATTTCTCTTTATGTTGCCTAAGATGTTTTCCCCAAAGCCTCAATAAAGGGGATGGCAGGGCCAGAGCAGGAGTAGTTCTCCCACTAGAGTTGCACTACCGCCTGGCCCCCATATCGCCAAATGAATTTCTTGGAGTCTCTTCATTTTTGTGAGGCCCTGCTCCAGAAGCTGAACCCTGAACTGGCACTGTTTCTATGTGGGCCGTGAAAGAGTGTTATACACCAAAACAACAATATGAGAAATTAGAACTATGGGTATATAAACATTTTCATCTACCAAATGAAAGAAAGTCTCTTTTGCTGCTGGTGTATATTTACTCAGAGTCCTTGGACTTGGCTGCACAAGACTTTGCAGGAGCCTGGAAGCTAACAGATGCTAGCATGAGCAGGCACATGTTTGAAAAAGTAGCTTCCACTTCAGGCTTTAACTTCTTCAGATGACTCCATGATGGCACTACAGTCCCTTGCGTAGCTTTCAGCTTTCTTCTCCTCCTCTTTGCTGTCATCGGGAAACTCCCAGTCCTTTTGACTGATGGGACTCAGGAGCTTCTCTGAGTCCATTGTGGAGACGGATGTAGGATGCAACGCTCTGGCACCTGAATTGGCTGTGTTTGTTCTTCTGGAAAGTTATAGAATACAACCTCTTCCCCACATTATTAGTGAAGCTGATAAAAATCTGGTCTGGTTTATGCTTCCTTCCACGTAGGTGACTCGGTGGAGCCTACTGTACAGGAAGCCTAATGCCTTTCACCTACTGTACCATCCTCTGCATCACAATTCAAAAAATTTAAAGTATAAAAAGCAGGACCGCTTCTTTTGAGGTGACACATAACAGCTGTCTACCCTTCTTAAATGATTTTAAGAGCAAGGTTGGCTATTTCCACTATTGAGTGACATGTTTTTTACCAGATTTGAATAGGTTTAAGCCTTGGGGATTTACCCCTAAAGATTTACCACCCAGAGAGGTGGATATCAGACTGAGGACATTGCTTCCAATAAAAGTTGGAGATTGTCGTCCTCTAACATTTTAAAGGCTGAAAATTATATGAAAATACCCTATGAATTAGTGTGCCCTATACTTGCTGTTGCAATAATTTTTGCTTCTACTTACCACAAAAGCACAATTACCATAGGTTGATGGGCTCTGTAGTAAAATCTGTTAGGTGTACATAAGAGCTTGTATTTCTACTGAAACATAAGAGGTTTGAAGGACCTTTGCTCCTCTGCTGCAGTAGATCCATCCTCCCTAGAACTGAATCCATGTGTAAAAATGGTTTATGCCTGAGGTATAGCATCCCTTTTAATGTGGCAGGTAATACCCTGTGTCAGAAATAAGGCAAGGCCCTCAAGTCATGAGTTCTGGTAGAACACACAACATCACACATTGACTTCTATGTAGAACGTGTGCACACATGTGTATAAGTGCGTGCACACAGACCTTCCCTGCCCTTGGGGCGGGGCAACCTGCAGGAATACACAGGAGGTGACTCCTATCATGGCAAGGCATCTTCACCATCTTTATTTCTGGTCTATTTCTCCTCTTTTTGTGAGCTCCTACTAATTCTATGGCTGGAACAGCCCTAGCAGGTCCTCTCTGGGATCTGTTGTTGCAGGAATCCATACAGTTGTGTAGTTTTCTGGAAATATAAGCATATTCTCCACCAAGGTTAATAAAGAAATCTCTTCTATAAATTTTACTTGGGATCCTTTTGATTTTTGTCCAAATGATTTTCCTTTAGCTTATCTTAACATCATATGTGCTTTTCAACCTGCTGTTAGCATTACAAATGAAAATAGTTTTTAGCCGAAACCAGTGTGGCTCAGTGGTAAAGCTTAGGTCTGGGGAGTGAAAGGTCCCATGTTCAATTCTGGACTAGAGCATGTACATTGGCTGCAGGCACATCTCCGGTAGGGGGTGTGCAAGAGGCAGCTGGTCGATGCTTCTCTCTCATCAAGGTTCTAGCTCTTGATCTCTCTCTCTTCCTCTCTATAAAATGTCAATAAAATATATTTTTTTTAAAAAAGAAAAGTAGTTTTTTAAGGAAAAAATTTTCTGGACATGTTGTTTCCTTACATAATATTTTCCACTATCCCCATATTTTGATTTAATTGATAGGAGGCTTTTGGGAAAATTTTATAATGCAGTTTTGATAACTTTACATTTTAACTTTTGCACAGAAACATGACTGCTCTAGTATTAATTGCAATTTTACCATAAAATGGTAAAGCAATGGTTAAGCAATTTTACCATAAAATGAACTACCAATAGAAATATCAGTTAAGATTTTCAACAGCTTTTTGTACAATTAAATTTTCTTGAGCATGTACTTATTTCAATAAGCCAATTTAAATTAATCAGAAAACTTGACTGTTTTACTACCAAATTTAATACTTTAAAAACAATCTTAGTTTACCCTGTAAATATTAATGGAGAGGACTATTTGCATCCTTGAGAAAGTTCTATGCATTCCTGGTGTTAGACTGGATTTAAAAATATCTGCCATGTGTCTGTTGCTTGGGTCCTGTTCTGTGCTGAACAAGTCTCCATTTGTTGCCTGGGGTCGGATGTGAGCTGGGCATGGGAAGCATAAAGAAGCCATGGGGCAGGAACCTCCCTCAGAAGGTGCGTAGGTTCAAGCCCCTGCAATGTTGGATGGGTGTGTGGATCTGTACCCCACCTCTGTAGAGCCTCAAGTTCTCTCCTGAGGGCCCCTCTGTGACTGTGCCTGTCCTAGGTTGTCATTCCCTTCAGGAAACTTACCCGTCCTTGGCAAACCAGCCATCCTCCAGCGCCAGGAAGGGTGATGTGAGGTACAGGTCTGTCTCCGTGGTAAGTGATGCCCCTATGGCCTCCATGTCCAGCACCTGCCTTGGGATCCCCTGGCCTGCTGGTGGGTCCCTGGATTAGATCACATATCTTGGGGGAACACAGGGTTCTTCTCCAGGGAGTGCCCAGCGAGTGACATTGGGCAAGAGACAGACTCATGTTACCATCCCCCATCAGGCTTCAACCTCAGCATGAACTGCAAACAATGCTAATAGCTGTGGGCAATTGGATTGTGAGAACAGGGTCCCTCATGGCAAAAAGAGCAAGAAGGGCCAATATAGAATACTTACGTTCCTTCCCTAGAGGGCCTTTCACAGTGGAAGGGATTAAATCCTTTCATGTGCTTTTTAAATTGCTCCCAAATATTCAAAAAATTAGTTTGTTTAGCACATGCTGTTATAAAATATCAAAAATTATAAAGACAATATAGAATAATATCATATAAGAATATTCTTTGCTGTAAGCCATGGCAAATCAATTTCAAAGTGGAAGGAATATTTAGTTACTTCGTTTTTCTCTTCTTAAGAGGCCAAAACATTCATAACATTTAAAATATGTGTATATGAGTTACATATATTAATTTTTATTTGATAAAGCAATAAGTAGCTGTTTCTGGTTTTTGTTAGAATTGGTTATAAATTATTAGCTTTTCATTTAGATGAAAACATTGATTATAATTTAACAATCTAATTTATTTAAGTAATTAAAGTAGGTGTCTTTATTTTAAAAATAAAGCAAATTTACTTGTGAATTCACAAGCCACAACTGTTGCCCTAACTCTAGTTTAATGAAAAATGCAGGCGGCTACATAAAGTTAGGATCCAATTACTTATAAAACATTGGATTCTCATATAGCTTAATTTATATGACATTGATTACATTGTAGAAGCTAATTTATAGAGTAATTTAATTAGGTATCTTTAATTTTAAAAAAGACAAAGAAACTTATTCAGTAAAACGAATAGGTTTTATAGTTTATTTGTCTTATCCACAAGCATAAACAGTGTCCCATCTACAACCAACTCAAAAATGCCAGCAGCATGAGGCCTTTTCTCTTTCTTGAAATTCTGCTGTTGAAAATTTTGGCTATTTATTCTTTTTGCCTTTCTAACATGCGAAAACTGTCATAACATTTAATATATAATACATAAGTAAAATATATTAATTAATTTTCATTTGATAAAACTTTCCATGATATTTCAAGTATCAATCTGTTTAATTAAAAATATATATATTTTCAGAGAGAACACACTTGTGCACATTTTGGGTCCCATGAAAGGCCCAAAGGTTACTATCAAAACCTTGAAATACTCTTGGAATGATCAAATGTATCCTATATAAAGTATCTATCTACCTATCAATCTATCTATCTATCTACCTATCTATATATATAATTTCAGGTTATATAATTAAATTACCTCAGAGAATATCAGTTATATTTCAACTGGATCAATGAATTAATCCTCTTTCTTATAAATCAGATCTGACTAGTAACATATTTTGAATTCCTAATTATGTAAGAGGAAATATATTTTTATGATATCATTTCTCCCCATGTACTTTGCACTTTGAAACTTTAAAGCTGACAAGTCAAATATATCTTGCATGTTCTAGATTAATGAGACTTTACATTTATATGAAAAATACAATACATAATTAAGAGCTTCAATTCTGTCCTCTAGATTTTTTATCAGGCAAATTTAAACTTTACTTTTCCTCTGTATCATTAAACCAACTTCCAAAATATATATATATATATTTTTTTTTGCCTCAGGACTTTGCAGGAAGTTTGTAGCCATTCAATGCGAATTACCACCTTCCTTAGCATACTGGGAGAGTGGTTAGTAAATGAAGGTTGCTGACCAGCCTTCCTGGCTTCCTGTCAACATCTCTCTTTTAGTGAAACTGATTTGTTTCCAGCATCATGCAAAAAAAAAAGAACGTTAAACTTTTAGAACTTTTAAATTTGCAGGTAGAAAATCAAAAACTTAACATTTCTCAAATCAATAAAACTTTTACACTTTTAAAGATACATTTCAAATAAAATATAAGGCATATTTAATTAATAGACTAACATCAATTCTCTAGACTTGATGCAAGGCATACTTATAACAATTCAATACATTTCAGCTGATAGGCCTGACCCATCCTCTGAATTTCAAAACAATATTCCTGCTGGGGAAGTCAAGAGATAAACTCTCAGCCATTCATATGTAAACTTGACTTTCCTCTGGATAGAAATTTCAAGATCTATTTTAAAAGTCTTGGGAAACTAGGCTGTATTCATCTCAGACAACTATATTGATAAAAGCATGCTAGGGTTTTTACTGTACACAGCAAAGAGTTAAGCCCAGCTCAACAACTATGCACACTCATTTTTAAACTGGTCTTTCCACTGTACATGTGCACAGAAATCCCCAATGCATTTTTGAATTCCTAAAAGCTTTAAGTCATTACATGGAGGAAGAAATAAAAAAAAAAAGATGGCAAATAAGAGGCCTCTTAAAGCCGCTCTTTTGGGAGTGGGGCTTGGCTGGGGGGGGGTGGTGGCATCATTTATGTATTGTTTTTTATTTTATTACTTTTTCAATTTTTATTTATTTTTATTTTTAAGGCAAGAAAAGGATTGTAAGATAAAGAATTATTGGCAGTTGCTAAGAAATTCCTTTAATGTTTTTACTGAGTTACAAGTAGTTTACACGTAGAGGTGGAGGAGGTATTCTTAAAGATCTACACCCTTCTACTCCAGGCTGTAAGGTCGCGGCTGCACACCACTTACACATTCTTAAACTCTCCCGTGCTGAATCAAGAATTAAAGTAGGAATAGGAATTTTCTCTGGACTTTCTGCTGAGTATTGGTCACACAGCTGCTTTCTAATGTTTTCCCAGGTTTCATCAACAAACCTTAAGAAAGAAATTAAGAATCTGGCTATGCTTAACAGAATATCTTTGAGATATGAGCGTAGTTTAAAACATTTAGAAGGATTACCCATGTTTTACACACAGCTAATTCAATTTCACAATAATACACTCTCTCTACTTTACAATTCCTTAAAACTGTGGCTCACAAAATTCTTGGGAGCGATTCCTTGCCTTAGCTCTTGTTGCCTCTTTCTGCCCAAATAGGGCGCCAGAATGCGAGGTCAAGATGTGGCTGGGATCTCCCTTTTCCGCATCTTGCACAAAAAAGGAGATGAACGAACCGGTTCTAAGTGGAGGCGGCCAAGGATCGAGAAATAATAGAAATAAAGAGAAAAGACTCAGATTTAAAGCTGGGAGCCAGGAGGGCCTCCTACCTCCTCTGCTGGAGAGACAGACTATAAGGACATCTTGAGCCACACAGCACATCTATTTATACTGCAATCCTCCAAAGGGGTTTCACAGAAAAACAAGGAGCCTGGGAGGGCCCAGGTCCCACCCACTCCTTCCTCCTGGACCATCACAAACCAGGAACAAAGAACATCTCCACAAGCCCAGGGCAAGAGTGCAACTGACATGACTCCACCAATATCTAGGGCCGAGTCAGCAACAAGCTAAAGAATGTCCATGTGATTCCCAGGAGGCCCTCTACACCCAATGTATAGAAATGTTACTACTTTGGAAATTAATTGTACCTTCAATCATTTGAAGCAATTATTTATTTTACTCATAGTCTATATTATTTTTATTATTTATTCACTTAAAATGACTGAAGTAAAAGTATTTCATCTCTTCTATTTTTAAATAGAATATGTACTTAATATTTCATCACTCAGCTGCTTTCATTTAATGTGTCCGTAAACTTTTGTAAATATAGCACTTTCATTATCATAAGTGCTTAAATTCTTTGATATCCCAAAGTCAAATTGGTTGTGTAAACATAACAGTAATTGACCCACAGAAACCATTTTGTTCAACAAATTTGGTATTACTTTGTAAACAAATCCCAATACGATTTCTGCCACACAGGGGCCCTGACACAAAGCAAAATCCATAGGAGCCCTCTGAGTACTCCTGGCCTAAAATATTCCCTATAGATCTATGCACCACTGCCTCATTCCCAACATTCAAGATTTAGTTAGGAACCCTTAGTTCCCTTGATTTTTTAATGAATAAGAGTGTTGTCTGCTACCCCTACTAATTTTACATAAATTGCCACCCTCGTGTTCCTTTTCGACATTCTTGTGCATAATAGTGCTTACTTTTCCTTAAACACCTGTTAAATGCACCAAAGAAAATCAGTGCCCAATAGCATAGGGGGCTTGTCTTATTCAGAGGCATTACTCAGCACCCAGGAGGTATGCACATAAATACCTGTTAGAAGAAGAAACTGAAAAAATAATGTCTACACAAACTACATGTTGTTGTGCTTAGAAAGTAGGAATGAAAAGGAATTACCATGAATTAGTCTTCCTAAATCGGAGAGATGGATCTGTGAACTCCACAAAGATTATGAGCCAAATCCCACTCTAAGTTGCTACAAGACCTTAATGATGAAGGTAAATTATAAGGGTCAATGTGTAATGAGCGCCCTCAATATACAGAAGCCAAAAGAAAATTGAGCAGATCAAAAGGACATGAGGAATCACCCCACACCATTCTGAATGGGTATCATCATCCACAAAAAACAAGTGCTAGCAAGGATGTAGAGACAAGGGGACCCTAGCACACTGGTGGTGGGAATGCAGATCGGTGCAGTCATTGTGGAAAACTGTATAGAGGGTCCTCAGAAAACTGAAAACGTACCTTCCTTATGACCCTGTCATCATCATCCCAGTTGTGGGAATATATTTTAAGAAACCTGAAACACTCATCAGAAAGAATACATGTCCCCTATATTCATAGCAGCACAATTTATAATAGCTAAGATTTGGAAAGCAACTGAGTGCCTATTGCAAAAACAAACAAACAAACAAACAAACAAACAAACATGCTGTGGTACGTTTACACAATGAAATACTGCCATGAAAAAATGGAAGAAAAAAAGACAGGTTATACTTTGGTCAGGGGACAGGCACTGTTACACTTCTGGAGGATAGGGGTCTGATGTTACCTCCCACCTGAAGGTTCTCAATTCCTTTGACTTGGGCAGTCACTCACATTCTAATTTTCTCACACACCTACCCTTGTGAGGACAGAAGACCTGTGACATTTTCAAGTTGACGTTGCTGCTAAACCAGGACCCGTGGAACTGCACCCAGAAGTTAGCAACCCTGACTGTCATGGTTCATTGCCTTTGGACAGCTGGACATGACCTGACCTCTAGGCCAAGCTCCATGCACAAGAATGTTGAGAAGGAAAATGAGGGTGGTAATTTAGGTAAAATTAGTAGGGGTAGCAGACAGTGCTTCTATTCATTCAAACATGAAGGGAATCAAGAGTTATTAGCTAAATAGAAATCCATGGGGATTCTGATTACCCAGAGACCTGTGGGGAGCCACGGTTCTAGTTTCTGGCAGAGGTCTTATCTGGGCTTCCAAGGTGGCTTCCATCTCAATGTCCCAAGGCGTTCTTACCAAGGTGGGGAAATCATTAGCCGAGGATGCTGTCTACACCTCTCTAAATGGACTGAGGTCTGCCCAAAGCTGTACCTTGCTTTCAAAGAAGAAAGGCTTTCCCATGGGCCACCAACTTTGTGTGACACACGCCATTCTGGAGGAAATTAAAGGATCGTGAATTGTATCAGAAGGGATCCAGAGATCTGGTTAAGACCTGGGAGGATGGCTAGGAGTAGGAGCGGAGCATGGTGCTCCTCTTGCAGTATATAAGGTCTCGAGGGGTCAGCAAGGGTCTGTAGTTGGGAAAGGTATTTTTGGGTTTTTTTCCTTTTTAGTTTAAAGTCCCATTAAGCTGCTTCCTGAAACACTCTTAATTGGGACACAGAGAAAGGTGTGTTGAACATTTATTGTGTCTGGATAATTCCTTGTGTAGAAGTACCAGTAACATTTCCCAACAGAGGGGGATCAAGAAGGGGTTGATTCTGCATCCCCACCAGCAGGTTATAAGGGTTCATTTTCTCCACATCCTTGTCATTTGTTGAATTGTTGATGGTAGCCATTCGAACAAGTGTGAGATGGTACCTCATTGTTGTTTTGATTTGAATCTCTTAGGTGATTAGTGACTGAGAAAATGTTCATATGTCTCTTGGCCTACCTTATGTTCTCTTTTGAATAGTATCTATTGAAGTTTGCTGCGTACTTTTTGATTGGGTTGTTTATCTTCCTTTTGTTATGTTTTAATAATTCCCTGTAAATGTTGGAGATTAAACCCTTATGGGAAATAACATTGGCGGATATTTTCTCCCATGCAGTGGACTTTCTGTGGTTTTGTTGGTGGTTTCTTTTCTTTGCAGATTTTTTTTCTTTTGATGTAGTGGCATTTGTTTATTTTCTCTTTAGTTTCTATTGCTCTAGGAGCTGTATTGGTGAAGATATACCTGAACAAGGTGTATGACTGAGATTTTGCTGCCTATAGATTCATATAATATTTTTATTGTTTCACATCTTATATTTAAGTCCCTTATATTAATTTTTAGTTTATTTTTGTGTAAATTGGTTCTCAAGTTTTGCTTTTTGCACGTTTCTGACTAATTTTTTTTTCAAAAACATTTGTTGAGGACACTGTCTTGACTCCATTGTATGCTCTTGCCTACTTTGCCAACTCTGAGTTGAGCATAGTGGTTTAGGCTGATTTCTGCATTCTCTGTTCTATTGCACTGGCCTGTATGTCTGTTATTTTGCCAGCACCTGGAAGTTTTGAGAACAGTGTCTTTTAATACAGTTTGATATATGGTATTGAGATCCCCCTAAGTTGCTCTTGTTTCTGCTTCGAGGTCTTTTTTTTCCAGATAAATTTTTGGAGGTTCTTTCTAGGTCCGTGAAATATGCCATTGGTGTGTTAATAGGTAGAGCATTGAATCTAGCAATTGCTTTGGGTATCATAGATATTTTAATGATATAGCTTCTACACATCCATGAACACAGTATGTTCTTGCATCTCTTTATGTTTCACTCTACCTCTTTTTCTAATGCCTTGTAGTTTTCAGAGTGGAAGTCCTTAACTTCCTTAGTTAAGATTATTCCTGGGTATCTTAATTTTTTGGTGTGAAGATAAATGGTATTGCTTTTATAGTCTCTTTTTCTGTACACCCACTGTTGAATCTAACACCATAGTTTTATTGATGTTAATTTTGTATCCTGTAACATTGCCCAATTCATCTATTGAGTCCAATAACTTTTTGCTGGAGTCTTTACGGTTGTCTATGTACAGCATTATATCATCTGGGAATAATAAAATGTTGCTTCTTTTGCAATTTGGAAGCCCTTTATTTCTTCTTCTTGTCTGATTGCTGTGGCTACCACTTCCAGGACTATATTGAACAGAAGTGGTGAATGTGGGCATCCTTCTCTTGTTCCTGTTCTTAGTGGAAGTTGTTTTAGTTTTTGCCCATTGAGTATGAGGTTGGTTGTAGGTTTGTCATATAAGGCCCTATGTTGAGGGAGGATTCCTCTATTCCACATTGTTGAGCGTTTTTAATCAGAAAAAGATGGTGGATTTTGTCAAATGCTTTTTCTGCATCAATTTATATGATTATTTGATTTTTGTCTCACTTTGTTTTAGTGATGTATCACATTTATTTATTTTCAGATATTGTACCAGACTTGTAATCCTGTAATAAATCCCACTTGGTAATGATGTATGAACTTTCTAATATACTGAATCTGGTTTGCTAAAACAAAGTTTCCTCATCAACTAAAAATGTAACTCACCCTTGACCCACTGATCCCACCTCTATGAGTATATCGCAAGAAATTAGAAATGCCAATCACATAGTATGTATGCACCCCTATGTTCATAATTGCACTATTTACAATAGCTCAGATTTGGACACAGCCTAGCCTATGAGCCCATCAGGAGATGAGTGAATTAGGAAACTATGGTACATCTCTACACTGGAATAATACCGTACCTAAAAAAGTAAGGAGCTCCTACCATTTGCAACTTCATGGATGGAGCTGGAGAGTATTATGCTGAGTGAAATGACAGGCAGAGAAAGGTAAATATTACATGATCACACTCATTTGCAGATTATAATGAACTACATAAACTGATTAATATAAACAGACATAGAGACAGAGTAGACTCAATCAGGGCTCAAATGTCAGAAGGAAGGTAAGAGAATGGAAGGATAGGGAAAGAGATCAACCGAAAGACATATATGCATTCATATAAGCATAAGCAATGGACAGAGACAGCAAGGGGTGGGGGCATGTATGCCAGGGCGGCAATGGGGGAAGATGGACACATAAGTAATACCTTAATAGAAAATGAGAACAAAATAAAGAAGGGGTTGAATGGGCATTACCAATCTCCAGCTCTGCTCTTGGTCTCCGAGAAGGGCAGTAAGTAGGTTTCCCATACCCCAGCCAGCCTGGGATGTGGGACGTCCAACATTTGTCCCATGTAGCAATGGGTGAATGCCCTAGGATTCCTCATGCATCAGCACTGAGACTTCTGAAATATGGAGGTAAAGCTATCCCAAGGAGGGCTTTATTCCCTCATCTCTGTCCTGACTGAGGTCCTTGGGTTCATTCTGTCCTGACTGAGAAAATTCATGGGATGGGGCAAATGCTGATTTGGAGCAAAGCAAATCTGTCTGCTCTCACCTGGCAATCCTTTGCCTTTGCATTAGTCAGGGTTCTCCAGAGCAGCTGGAGATTATGAAGACTTGGCTGGTGTGATTTCAAAGACTGAGAACCCCACAATCTGCAAGCTGGGGGGCCCAGGAAAGCTGTTGGCGAAATTTGGCCTGAGTCTGAGGACCTGAGAACCAGAGGAGCTGGTGGGGTAAGATGCAGTCTGGGGACAGAGGCCTATGAGATGAGACGTGATGTCCCAGTGCTCCACTGATTCAGCAATAAAGGGGTGAGCTCCTCCATTGTTTTAGGCAGGCTCTCAGTGCATTGATATGTGCACATAGGGAGGGTGATCTCCTTTTAGGAGGCCACCAATTCAAATCCTTACCTGCTCATGAAGCTGCTCAGAGACACACCCAGAAATCCTGTGTGAGGTGGGCTCCTGTCCAATCCTGTGGGCCATGAAGATAAGGCATACGATTAACAATGGCAGTCCTACCTCAAAGCATTCATCCCATCAGCAAACGCCATTTGCCTTATTAGTTAACATCCCCACTCCCAGGGGATTACCACCAGGATATCTCTGGGAGCTCATGGATCAGGCTCAGCCAACAGCCTATCAGTCCACACAGAAACACACACACACACACACACACACACACACACACACAAGCTCTGAGGGGCTGTTCTAAGGCTGTTTTGCACAGTAGCTCAGTAAGGTGTCCCTGACACAGGAGCTATCCCGAACCAATTTTTAAATGGAAAGATGACCCAGGTGTCCATATTTTGAAATAACAGCCACCTAGCAGGAATGCATGCCTAATGCTCCAGGAAGAGATGAGGGAGGGTTCCCTAAAACTCTAGTTCCCAGCTGAAATATGGGAGGTTTTCGATGTGGTCATTGTGTTCTACCAGCTCTGTTCCAGGTGACAGTCCCAGAACCACTAGGGATCCCTGCGGTGGCCTCATTTGCACTCATCCATTCATCCATGTGGCTGGAAACATCAACCTCTGCTAGTCCATAGGCCTGGGGAACTTCTGGAGGAATGGCTGATTGGGGTCCCAGAACAAGGCAGCCTCACCTCCCTGCTGTTACTCTCAGCACCAGGACCTCCCCACACCCTATGGAAAAGGGATGCAGGGCCGGCTTCAGGACAGGCACAGTTCTGAAAGGTTATGCCTCTCCAACCTAACAAGTACCTCTATCCCTCTCAGGAAAAGTCCCAGAGATTGAGGAGTCTGAGTATTTCCCAGGCCTCAGTGAGGAAGTGAAATGGACACAATGGACAGTGTGAGGACGCCTGTCCCTACTTGAGCCAAAATAAGCAGAGACAGGGTTGAAGCACAGGTTTACTCCAGCAATGCAGCCAATAATGGAGTCGGTGGTCGCTGTCCCTGGCATTGGTGCTCTGACCCCTGGGGAGGAGATAGCTACCTGTAGCTGCCAGCTACAAGTGTCACCTGGAGGGGAGAGGGGAGGGCCTGCAGTCAGCCTTCCGGAGGCAAACTCCTACAACCTGGTAGCTAATCTTCCATCACCCTAGCTACAGCTCAGCCCCTTCCTGGGAAGGAGGAATGGGCAGCCATCCTGAGAACGACCCCCACCGACTTCCCCCAACCCAGGGGTCCCTGCATGCCTTCTCCTTGGTCTGGTTCCCAAATGCAATTCCGTTCTGAGCAATGGGCCCGTGGAGACAGCTTATGTTTTTAGCACAGCCTGGTTCATCCTCCAGTGTCCCAGGGCCTCTTGTTCAGAGTCTGTGAGGTGAGTAATGATTAAACAACTGGGCTCCATTCTTATTACATGTCCTTCTCCTCTGCCAGAAGCTCATTTCTAAAGACCCCAGGGAGGTGCCTCAGGACAGCTTGAATGACAGGCGCCAGGCCCCTGTGTCCTCAGGAGGCCCCCTGGGAGAGCAGGGCAGGTTAAGGTTACTCCGAGGGCAGCTCTGCCAGAGGCTGCACAGCAGGCTGAGGGTGCTGCCTGCCCAGGTCTCCTCAGCGTTGTTGGCCTGCTGCCTCCTCAGGAGCCTCCTGCCCCTCTTTCTGCTTTGAGGCCCAGTTGCCACTCTGCCCAAAGGCATTTGTGGGGGAGAAGCAGCCCAGGGGGCCGGGGGCCAGGGGCCCGGGGGGCCTGGGGACCCGGGGGAGGGGAGCAGAGCAAAGGGGGAATGGGGGCCCTGCCAGAGGCCTGGAAACCCAAACGCCAGGGGAAGATGAGCAGAGGAGAGCAGCCATGCAGACACACCCTGGGCTCGCATGCGGCCAGCTCTCCTCTGCCCGGGTTACAACAATGTCCCCCGGCCAGGCATAGGGGCAGTGGACTAGCCTGGGGCGGGGAGCGCTTTTCTAGACCCAGGGCTGCGGTGGGGCTGGAGAGGGGCCCAAGCCTCGCTCAGGGTCCCCGGGAGGTGAGTGGCAGCCCAAACCTCAGAGGGAAAGGGGCGGAGGGCTCCCGGGAAACCCAGACCAGGGGTGGAGGGTGGGAGGTAAGCGGGGGTCCGGCCCCGGTTTCTCCCTCCCACCGAGGCCACGCCACCCTCAGACCGGAAGCTCCGGGTCCCCTACACAGCCACAGCCAGTTCCGGTCCCCCGCTTGCAGGTGGTGGGCGGGCCCCAGCGCCCCCTCCTGGCTCCCTGGGAGGCCCCGCTGGTGACCTTGGGGTCTCGCGAGGTTTGGCTCCTAGGGACCCAGGGCGCAGCTCCGGGAAGCTTGCCAGGCGGCCCCGCTTCTTTCCCTCCAGCCGCTGTGCTGTGCAGGAGGCCAGGTGGGGAGGCGCGCGGCCTGTGGAGAGGTAAGTCCACGCTCTGGTTCCTGCTTTCTCCGGGTGAACTTGAGCCGCTCACGGGTGTTGCGCAGGCCTCCCGCGCCGGCCTTTTCCCTCCGAAAATGAGGTCCCCGGGCTGGGAGTGAAGGCCTGAGGGCACAGCCTGGCTCTTTCCCCGGAGGCCAGGCCTCGTGCTGCGCAAACATGGCGCTCCCTGCGAGACGGACACGCAACAATTCACCGGCCTCCGGCATTGGCGTTGTTGTTTGATCTCAGCTGGCCCACTTTGTTCCTGACCACGGGGGCCCCACTCCCCACCCCTCCCCCGGGATCTGCTCCTCTGGCTCCGCACGTCTGTGGGCTCTCAGGCCAGCCCAGCCAGCCCTGCTCCAGGGCGTGGGGGACACAGAAGGGGCAGAAATGTGGCCGCCGGACGGTGGTCAGTGTCCGCCTGGGAAGGTGGCTTTTGGCAGAGCACAGGGCCTGCCGCCAACACTGTGCTCTGTTCAGCCGGTGAGAAAGCGGTGGTAGGTTTGAGACAGGAGGTGATGCCACAGAGAGGACAGGGCCTGTCTCCGGGGTGTGCGTGTGAGACTGTGTGTGCGCGCGCGTGTGTGCGTGTGCGAGCACGCGTGCGTGCGTGCGTGCGTGCGTGTGTGTGTGTGTGTGTGTGTGTGAGACACAGAGAGAGAGAGCTCACCTGATGAGAAGTTTGAGGGCTGTTTTTCTTTATTACTGACTAAGGCTTGGCATATGTGCTCTTAACCCCAACCCCCAGCCCTCAACCATGCCCTCCCCCTCCCCCCTGGTGTCTGAGTCAATCGGTTAGGCTTACCTGTAGGCACTCAAGTCCTTTGGTCGAGCTTTCCCCTCACACCCACCTTGCCCTACCTTCCCTCTGAGGTTTCCGCCACTGATCTTGCTTCTCTCTCTCTGGAGCCATTTTTGTTCCTCAGTTGGTGTGGCTTATTATAATCCACAAATGAGTGAGATCATGTGATATTTATGTTTATCTAACTGACTGACCTCGCTCCTCAGCCCAACCGTGCTGTTGAAATGGTAAGAGTCCCTTCCTTTTCATGGCAGCATAGTGCTCCAGTGTGCAGATGCACCAGTTTGTAAATCCACTCATGTGCTGATGGGCATTTTGGCTGTTCCCAAATCTTGGCTATGGTGAACTGTGCTGCTATGAACACAGGGGCGCATATATCCTTTCTCACTGGTGTTTCTAGTTTGCTAGGATACATTTCCACAAGTGCTCATTATTAGGTCCCATGGCAGTTCCATTGTCAACTTTCTGAGGAATCTTTGTACCGTTGTCCACAGTGGCTGCACCTGTCTCCATTCCCACCGGCAGTGAAGAAGGGTTCCTTTTTCTCCCCATCCTTGCCAGCACTTGACCTTTGTTGATATGCTGGTAATTACCATTCTGACAGGTGTGAGATGGTACTGCAGTGTCATTTTTATTTTCATCTGTCACATGATTAGTGACATTGAGTATGTTTTCATATGACATTTCCTATGTCTTCTTTCAAAAAGAGTCTATTTTGATGTTTCCCAATTTTTTAAAAAATTGTTTTATGAAATTATTATCTGTGTACATATATTACCATTGCCCCCCTCTCCGAAAAGAAAACATTCCCTCCCTCCCCAGAGTTTTCTGTACATTGGTTATACTTGTATGCATGTGTACAAGTCCTTCGGTAGATCTCTTATTTCCCTCATATTTCCCTCCCCTCCCTGCTGTAATTAGACAGTCTGCTTGTTGCTTTACTGTCACTATATTTAACTCATGGTTCATCAGTTTATAATGTTCTTTATTATTCATAAATGAGTGAAGTCATGTGGTGTTTATCTTTCATTGACTGGTTTATTTCACTCAGGATGATATTCTCCAATTCCATCCAGGTTGCTGCAAATGATGAGAATTCCTTCTTTTTTATGGCAGCATAGTATTCCATTGTGTAGATGTACCACGGTTTTCTGATCCAATCATCTGCTGATGGACACCTAGGCTGTTTCCAAATCCTAGCTATTGTAAATTGTGCTGCTATGAACATAGGGGTCCATATATCCTTTCTGATTGGTGCTCCTATTTTCTTGGGGTATATTCCTAGGAGTGGGATTACTGGGTCAAATGGGAGTTCCATTTTCAATTTTTTGAGGAAACTCCACACTGTGCTCCACAGTGGTTGTACCAGTCTGCATTCCCACCAGCAGTGCACAAGGGGTCCTTTTTCTCCACAACCTTGCCAACACGTATCCTTTGTTGATTTGTTAATGTTGGCCATTCTGACAGGTGTGAGATGGTATCGCAATGTTGTTTTGATTTGCATCTCTCGGATAAGTAGTGACTTTGAGCAGGTTTGCATGTGCCTCTTGGCTTTCCTTCTGTCTTCTTTTGAGAAGATTCTATTTAGTTCCATTGCCCATTTTTTAATTGGCTCATTTATTTTCCTTTTACTGAGTTGAATAAGCTGTTTGTAGATGTTGGAGATTAAACCTTTATCTGTAATATCATTTGCAAATATGTTCTCCCATACAGTGGGCTTTCTTGTTGTTTTGTTGATGGTTTCTTTTGCTGTGAAAAAACTTTTTATTTTGATGTAGTCCCATTTGTTTATTTTCTCTTTAGCTTCCATTGCCCAAGGGGCAGTATCAGTGAAGAAGTTCTTTTGGCTGAGATTTTGAAGAAGTTCATATGTCTGAGATTTTGAAGATATATGAAGAATTTCAAAAGTCTGAGATTTTGCTGCCTGTGGATGCCTCTAGTATTTTTATGGTTTCCCGTCTTATGTTTAAGTCCTGTATCCATTTTGAATTTATTTTTGTGTATGGAGTAAGTTGGTGCTCTAGTTTCATTCTTTTGCAAGTATCTGTCCAATTTTCCCAACACCATTTATTGAAGAGACTGTCTTGACTCCATTGTATGCTCATGCCTCCTTTGTCAAATATTAATTGAGCATATTGATTTGGGTTGATATCTGGATTCTCTATTCTATTCCATTGATCTATATGTCTGTTCTTGTGCAAGTACCAGGCTGTTTTGAGAACAGTGGCTTTGTAATACAGCTTGAAATCTGGTATTGAGATCCCTCCTACTTTACTCTTCTTTCTTAGGATTGCTGATGCCATTCGAGGTCTTTTATTGATCCAATTGAATTTTTGGAGTGTTCTTTCTAGGTCACTGAAATATGCCCTTGGTATTTTGATGGGGAGTGCATTGAACCTATAAATTGCTTTGGGAAGTATGGACATTTTGATGATGTTGATTCTACCAATCCATGAACATGGTATGTTCTTCCATCTGTTTACATCTTCCTCTATTTCTTTTTTCAGTGTTGTGTACTTTTCCGTATATAGGTCCTTTACCTCCTTAGTTAAATTTATTTCGAGGTATCTTAATTTTCTTGGTGCAGTGGTAAATGGGATTGCTTTTTTGGTCTCTGTTTCTGTAAATTCATTGTTGGTGTTCAGAATTGCCATCGATTTCCTGGCGTTAATTTTGTAACCGGCTACATTGCCAAATTCATTTATTAAGTCTATTAGTTTTTTGATGGAGTCCTTTGGGTATTTTATGTACAATATCATGTCATCTGCAAATAAGGATAACTTTACTACTTCTTTTCTGACTTGGATGCCTTTTATTTCCTCTTCTTGTCTAATTGCAATGGCAAGTACTTCCAGTACAATGTCAAACAGGAGTGGTGAGAGTGGGCATCCCTGTCTTGTTCCTGTTTTAAGAGGGAATGGCTTTAGTTTTTGCCCATTGAGTATGATGTTGGCTGTGGGTTCATCATATATAGCTTTTATTATGTTGAGGTATGATCCTTGTACTCCCACCTTGTTGAGAGTTTTAAAAACTCATCCAAAAAGGGTGTTGGATTTTATCAAATGCTTTTTCTGCATCAATTGATATGGCCATATGATTTTTATCTTTCAATTTGTTTATGTGATGTATCACGTTTATTGATTTGCGGATATTGTACCATCCTTGCATTCCTGAAATAAATCCTACTTGGTCATGGTGTATGATCTTCCTGATGTGCTGCTGGAGCCGATTTGCTAGAATTTTGTTGAGGATTTTGGATTCTATGTTCATGAGGGATATTGGCCGGTAATTCTCTTTCATTGAGTTGTCTTTATCTGGTTTTGGTATTAGGGTGATGCTGGCTTCATAAAAGGAGTTTGGAAGTGTTCCTTTCTCTTGAATTTTTTGGAATTGTCTGAGGAGAATAGGTTTTAGTTCTTCTTGAATGTTTGGTAAAACTCTCCTGTGAAGCCATCTGGCCCTGGGCTTTTGTTTGCTGGCAGCTTTTTGATGACTGTTTCAATTTCTTCCCAAGTAACTAGTCTGTTGAGATTTTTAGATTCTTCCAGATTGAGTTTTGGAAGGTTGTATTTTTTCTAGGAATATGTCCATTTCTTCCATGTTGTGCAATTTGTTGGAATAGAGTTGCTCATAGTATTTTGTAACAATCCTTTGTATTTCGGTGGGCTCTGTTGTTAGTTCACCTCTTTCGTTTCTGATTTTGTTTATTTGGGTCCTCTCTCTTTGTTTCTTGGTTAGCCTGGCTAGAGGTTCATCAATTTTGTTTATCCTTTCAAAGAACCAGCTCTTGGTTTTGTTGATCTTGTGTATTGTTTCTTTGGTCTCTCTCTATGTCGTTTATCTCTGCTCTAATTTTTATTATTACTTTCCTTCTGCTTACAGTGGGCTTTTCTTGTTGCTCTTTTTCTAACTCTTTGTTTTAGAGTTAGATAATATGTTACCTTTTTTTCTAGTTTTTTGCAATAGGCTTGAAGAGATATGAACTTCCCTCTCAAGACTGCTTTTGCTGTGTCCCATAGATTTTGGATTGTTGTGTTTTCATTGTCATTTGTTGCCAGGATGTTTTTAATTTCTTCCTTGATTTCTCTGGTAATCCAGTCCTCGTTTAATAGCATGCTGTTTAGTCTCCATGTGTTTGGTTTCTTTGGATTATTTTTATTGTAGTTAATTTCCAGTTTTACGCCACTATGATCTGAAAAGATGCTTGATATGATTTCTATCTTCTTGAATTTGAAGAGACTTTGCCTATGTCCCAACATGTGGTCTATCTTCTAAAATGACCCATGTGCACTTGAGAAGAATGTGTATTCTGTGGCTTTGGGGTGGAATGTTCTGAAGATGTCGACTAAATCCATCTGGTCTAGTGAGTCATTTAGGATTGATATTTCTTTGCTGATTTTTTGTTTGGGTGATTTGTCCAAATGTGACAGTGGGGTATTAAAATCTCCTACTATGATTATATTACAATCAATCTCTCCCTTCATGTCCTCCAGCAGTTTTTTTTTTTTTTTATGTATTTGGGTGCACCCACATTGGGTGCATATATGTTTACCAGGGTTATTTCTTCTTGTTGGATTGCTCCCTTTAGTATAATGAAGTGGCCTTCATTATCTCTTTTTCTGTCCTTCACTTTGAGATCTAATTTGTCTGATATAAGTATTGCTACCCCAGGCTTTTTTTCATTTCTGTTCGCCTGGAAAATCTTTTTCCATCCCTTCACCCTCAGCCTGTGTGCATCTTTTTTTCTGAAGTTTGTAGACATCAGATATATGGGTCTTGCTTTCTTATCCAATCTGTTACCCTATGTCTTTTGATTGGAGCATTTAAACTATTTACATTTAAATTTATTATTGATGAGTAGGTATTTGATGCCATTTTTATCCTATACCCCTGTGTTCCTTCTTTGCTTCCTATTTCTTTATTTTTACAGTAAACCCTTTACCATTTCTTGCATTGCTGGTTTGGTGGAGATAAATTCCTTTAGTCTTTTTTTGTCTGTGAAGCTCTTGATTTCATTTTCAATCTTGATTGATAGCCTCGCTGGGTACAGTATTCTTGGATTCAGACCCTTCCTTTGCATGACTTTGTATATGTCATCCCATTCCCTTCTGGCCTGATGAGTTTCTGTGGAGAAATCAGTTGCTAGTCTGATGGGGGTTCCTTTATATGTAACATTCTGTCTCTCTCTGTCTGCTTTTAAGATTCTTGCTTTGTCGTTGTTATTTTGCACTTTAACTATAATGTGCCCAGCTGTTGGTCTTTTGGGATTCATTTTGCTTGGGATTCTGCCAGCTTCTTGTATTTGTATGGGTATTTTCTTCTCTATGTCAGGAAAGTTTTCCGTCATTATATCTTGAAACAGTTTTTCTATGCCTTCCTCTGTTTCCTTTCCTTGTGGGGCTGCTCTAATTTGGTATTGTTTTCCATCTTGTCTTCTAGCTCACTGATCTGGTCCTCTGCTTCATCTAGCCTACTTTTGATGCTTTCTATTGAGTTCTTTACAGTAGCTATGTCATTTTTCATTTCCTCTTGGGTCTTACTCATATTGTCAAATCTGTCTTCCATTCTTTTTAGTCATCCCATGATCATTACTCTGAATTCTTGCTCTGGTAGGTTGCTTGCCTCTAAGTCGTTTACTTCCGTTTCTGGTGATGGCTGATTTTCTTTCATAGGCAGGGTGTTTCTTAGCCCTCCCCCATGATCTTTCTATTTTAGGATGCCTGTTTATGTAGTTCTCTCTCTCATGCTTAGATTTAAAGGTACAAAATACAACACAACCAGGTACAACACACAAGGCACTGAACAGAAAAGAGTTTGCAATATTAATATCCTCCAATAAAGGTGACTAGAACCCAGCTAACAAAATCGTACAATCAAATAAAAAGAATAAGCGAACCAATCTTACAAAAAAGCATAAAACTTTGATATAGTTAGCATTTAACATACAACTACAAAGGGGTGGAGAGAAGGATTTTTTTTTTTTTTTTTTTAGGACAACGACAAGGTAGGTGTGAATGGGCTTGGAGTAGGGGTTTGGGAGTTAGATATACATAGGAAGGGTGAAATTTTAGGAGAGGGTAAATAGAAAAAAAATAGGGAAAATCTAGAGCAGTAAAGAGTTAAGATAAGCAGGACACCAAAGGGAAAGGGTTAGGAAGAGAGTGATGGCATAAAGGTAGGGATGAGTTAGAATAGAGTGTTGGAGAAGGAAAGGTATAAATAGTCTGTTGAATAGTAATCCCAAAGGGGAAAAAAGAGAAAAGAAAAAAAAATTAAAAAAAAGAAAAGAAAAAGAAAAAAAAGTATATAATATGGCACTTAAAAGATAATGATAAAAATAAACAAAAGAAAATAAGATAAAAATATAAAAAGGGCAAACTAGTAGTAGTAATAATATTGATTACATATAAAAGTGAGTTAATTAAAAAGGTAAAATCAAGTGAGGAAAGATGAAAACAAATATCTTCTTAAGTAAACTTTGCAACTAATGTAACTTAAAAAACAAAACAAGAACAGAAAAAAATTAAACAATTAGAAAATCAAAATAAAAAATTAAATAAAATTTGCAGTAATGAAGGTCATTCACTTCCTCTGTTGTTCTGTCTAGCTCACCAGTTCCCAGTCTGGGCGTTAATTGCACATCCCTCTGTTTCTTCCGTGTTGTAATCAGGTCTTGATTTTTCAGCCGTTCTAGAGTCCATATGTACTGTAGCCTCTAGGTGGCGGTGTTTCTTGGTGGCAGAGAGCCAGGGTTCTGAGGCCTTTCTAGCTTTTTTCCCCTCTCTGTGGCCCTGATCTATGGAGGGGTGGGGGTTGGGCAGGAGGAGCCGATCACACTCGCCTGTAACTGTGAGTCAGATCCAGACGTGCTGCTCCTTAGATATCCCCCCACCTAGGAGCCCTGACCACAGTCAGGGGTGGCTCCAGCCCAGCTCTGGGTTTTTTATAAACACAGACCCCTCTGAGAGCCTGGTGCACGCAAGCTGGTGCGTGCGGGCTGGTGCACACAGGCTGGTGTGCCCGGGCTGGTGTGCGTGGGCTGCTGTGCTCTAGCTGCTGGGGGGGCGGGGGTTGGGGGGTAAGGGAGATGGGGGGGGGGTACGCGCTTTGCAGTGGAAATTCACCGGATCTCTGGAAAGTCTGATTTTTCACCCTGGGGTAGAGCACTCCTTTTAATCCAAGCGTTCGCACTGATTGTGGTCGGCATTTAGGGGCAAACAGCTACTTGGTGGTCTTTACAGCCTGGCTATTCTGTCCTCTAATCCAAATCTCTTCCCGTCAAGATGGCGAGATTTCCCCGTCTTCGCCCCTAGGTCACTCCGGGAGAGGATCGGGCTGTGGGTGCTTAATTGTCAGGGACACCCTGATCAGGCACCCCCCAGTTTCTCCAGGTGTTCGCCTTTCTCTTGGGTTGTTGACAGGCACTCCCAGCGCGAGCCTCGGGTGCTCTCTCCTTCCTCTTCGGGACCCGGGTCAGAACTTGCCTACCTATTCTTCCGCCATTTTCAGGAACCAATGTTTCCCAATTTTTATTGGGTTGTTTAACTTCCTTTTGTTAATTTGTATGAGTTCCCCCTAGATATAGGAGATTAAACCCAAATTAGTGATAACATTCGCAAATATCCTCTCCCTTGTGCTCAGATTTCTTGTTGTTTCGGTAATGGTTTATTTTGCTGAGAAGAAACTTTTTAATTTTATGTAGATCCTACACGGTATTGGGGTTTGGGAACGGATCCTGCACATGGGCTTTAGGTGCAAGGGGGGTGCTTAAGCAACTGAGCAACACTGACCAGGACTTGCAATCTCTTTTGGGAGAGGCTTAGCTGTCACAGCTGAGCCCTCAGCTGTCATGGATAAATTGGCTGTGCTTATATCCATCAAGGGACAGACAATAAACTGAACATCACAGAATTAATGGTTATTTTTTTGATCATATCTAGCCCCCCAACCAAGCTTTAGAAAACTTTTGTGCTGTTTTGACTCTTTCTCATTCAAAATATATCCAAGGGCCCTAATTACACATTGTGTGGGTGCTCCTTAACGCCCCCCACATATTTTATTTGTTGGAGCTTAGCAAGAGGAGGTGCTAAACCGGGGGCTGTTGCCTTCTCCAGGGGCTTTGAGTCCTTCAGCGATGATGAGACAGGTTTTCCCTGAAAAGGGTGGGACTGTCTCTCTGGTTTCCCAGTACTCATTGCACAGCAGAATACAGGTCAGCAGTGGGTAGGTGTGGAGGCGTGCAGTGGTCATCTCACCATTCCTTGGTGTCTGGTGAGATACTTGGCCTGCCACTGCCTAGGAGCTTGCAGCTCCTCAGAAGAAAATGGGATTGGGGTAAATTGGGATGCTCCAGTTGTTGCCCGAGCAGTGCCTTGGGTCCTCAGCTGCTTCCTCTGAAGGGATAGGGAATGGGGTTGTTCATGTTCAGCCTGACATGATGCCTGGGTTCCTACTGTCTCTCAGAATCTCTTTCAGAGCCACTTCATCAGGATGAACGGAGATGCTCCACTCAGACTCCTGGAACTGACATGCCAGAGCCTGCTGAGCCATGAAGACTTGGTCATTGCTGCGCTGGAGTGGCTGCCTATGGAGCTCTTCCCACCTCTGTTCAGAGCAGCCTTGGCTGGGAGGCACAGCAAAGTGCTGAAGGCTCTGGCACAGGCTTGGCCTTTCCCCTGCCTCCCTCTGGGGGCCTTGTTGAACCATCGGCAGCCTTACCATGATGTCTTGCAGGCTGTGCTGGATGGGCTGGATGGCCTGCTTGCCCAGGAGACTCGACCCAGGTGAGGGGGATTCAGTGGCCTGGTGGGGCTCTGGGGATCTGAGCAGTTACAGCTGGGATAGGGCAGAGTGCAGGGCCAAAGGGAGAGCTCAGGGAGGCCTTGGAGCCACTGCTGGGGTCATTGTGGCAACAGGCCTCAGATATATCGGGCAGATGAAGATGAGAGGGTGACCGAAGGGACATGAGCACCCCTTCCTGGTGGCACCTGAAAGCACCAGAAATGGGGACCACAAAGGATCCCAGTAGTGCAAGGAGCAGCTGATTTCTGGGGTGAGGAGTAAAAGTTCCGCCAGGGGTCTGGCCCAGGTGCCCAGATTCCCACGCCCATGGCCCTGGTCTTATTCCCTGATATCTACCCTCCATCTACCCCAGTCTACCTCCTATTTTCTCTGCAGGAGATGGAAAATTCAGATGCTGAATTTGCAGAGGGGAGCTCACCAGGAGTTCTGGAACAGGTGGGCTGAAACCAGAGCTGATGTGTATACACTGCTGGAGCCTGAGTCCCCACAGCACATGAGGAAGAGGGGGAAACTGGACAGCTTAAGGGCAGGGCCCAACCCACTCTTGGCCCCAGTAGAGGTGTTAGTAGACCTTCGCCTGAAGAAAGGTGTCCTTGATGAATCCCTCAGCTGCCTTATTGAGAAAGTCAGGGAGAGGAGAGGTTTGCTGCGCCTTTGCTGTAAGAAGCTGAAGGTTTATGATCTGTCAAAGGAGAACATGAACATCCTGGGTGTGGTGCAGCTCGACTCTGTCCAGGATTTGGAGGTAAATTGTACCTGGAAATTGTCCACCCTGAGGAAGTTCACTCCTTTCCTGGGCCAGATGGGCAATCTGCGTCGGTTCCTCCTCTCCCATGTCTGGACATCTTCTCACACCACCTTGGAGCAGGAGGAGCAGTGTGTTCGCCTGTTCAGCTCTCAGGTCCTCAGCCTGTCTTGCCTCCAGGAGCTCTACTTGGATGACGTCTCCATCCTCAAAGGCCGCTTGGACCAGATCCTCAGGTGAGGGGTGGCGAGGTTCCCCTGCAGACCAGAGCAAGCCCCTTCTCATTCATTCCGCAGTGACAGGACCTCCTACATGCTCTCCATGGGCAGTGCCAAAGAGCCTGAGTCACTAGAGGGTCCAGGCATTCAGTGGCTTGTTCACTGTTCTGTCCCCTTGCAGGCTGTCAAGTAACACCCTCCCCATTCAAGGTAGGATGGATGAACTAAGAAAGTTGCTACTAAAGAGACTCCTTGCTGGGAATCAAATTAAGGGGCGCTTCAAGCCAGGGACGGGAGCTTGGGAATCCTAAGTGGTGTCTAAGGGGAGATGAAGCAATGGAATCACGAGGAGGGCATTGAGGAGAGGAAAGCCTAGCAGAGGTGAGGCTTCAGGGGTGGAGGTCCACAGTTTGCGATTTGGTGATGGCAGCGCTCAAGCCAAACCTGCCTCTAATCTCCTGTCTGCCAAGGCTTGCCAAAGGCTCCTGCTAAGAGAATGCCCGGAAAGCACAGGATGAAGGAGGGAGGGATCATGAAAAGGGAGAGGTAGCTTGTAGAGGACACAGTGATCTAAGGCCCTGCAGGGTGGCAGCAGCCTCTGGATGTTGCCTGACCTTGCCCAGGTTAACTTTCTGCAGGTCTGCCAACAGCCTCATGGGCTAAAAGATGAGGGTAACAGGGGTACAGGCTGTGGCTGGAAGGGAGCCCAAATGGAAGGCACTTCGGTTCATGTCTCCAATGCTAAAGTTCACAGGTTGCCTCCTGCTGGAGACATTGGGTCAGGCTCCTTTCTGAGCTCCTCTCACCTTTCCCTCCCATCATTCATGCTCACAACTCCTGTGTGTAGGAGGGTGGGGGGTGTATGATGTGCTCCTGGTGACAGATGAGCAAATGGAGTGTGTGATGGTTCATCCAGCTGAATCCCTCACAGAGCAGATAAGAGATGGAGAAAGGATTCCACTTAAATTTGCACGGACTGAATCACACTTTTCTCTGTGCAAGGTCCTGGGTTGGATCATCACCTGGAAGACTTCAGGCTTTGGTGACATGGGCCTCTTTACCTTAAGGCCTGCCTCATGCTCGCTTCCCTCTGCCTAACCCTTCCATCCCCCTCACCCAACTCTCTGTGTCTCCCCAGCTGCTTGAAGACCCCCTTGGAGTCTCTGTCCATCACTAACTGTAAGCTCTTAGAAAGTGACTTGAGACAACTCTCCCAGCACCTGAATGTCAGCCAGCTGAAAGTCCTGAACTTCACGAGGCTCAACCTGACCAACGTCAGTTCTGGGTCCCTCCAATTGCTGTTAGAGAGAGCCTCCCCCACCCTGCAGGACTTGGGCTTGGATGAGTGTGGGATCATGGACCCCCAGTTCATGGACCTCCTGCCTGCCCTGAGCCACTGCTCTCAGCTCATGACCCTAAGCTTCTGTGAAAACTCCATTTCCATGAATGTCCTGGCGGACCTGCTTCGCCACACATTCGGGCTGAGCAAGCTGAATTATGTGCTGTATCCTGCCCCCCTGGAGAGTTATGAGCAAAGGGGCAACATCATCGCCTTGGGCCAGCTTGCCCGGTTGCATGCCCAGCTGAAGCATATGCTGCAGGAGTTGGGCCGGCCCGGCATGGTCTGGTTCTGTGCTTACCCCTGTCCTCACTGTGCTTATAGACTCTTCTATAACCCAAACCCCATTCTGTGACCCTTTACATGTCTGTCTAGCTGGGTGCACATTTCATAGGCTTTACCCTGGGCTCTAGGACACTGAAGCCCACACATAAGTGTATCTCAAAGGGACCCAGCAGCCAGTTTTAGGAAAATACTCAGTGGTGGGGGGAAATGCAGACAAGGGGCAGATGTTTTCTCTGGGGATATGGATCCAAAGGAGTGAGACATATGCACCTGAATCTCTAGGGAGGTGGGATCCAGGCTTGGGAGGTAGATGCAAGATTGCCTTGTTTGAATGGTTGTGAATAAATGTCAATATTAAAGGAAAATGGTGACCTCTATTGACATGTTAATGCAATTCTGCCATCTGCAGTTACTGGTCAAATTAGAGGGCATGAGCATCCCTGATGCACAGACACTAGTGTGGTGAGGATCCAGCAACTCCATCACCACTTACCTTTCGGGTGTTGGTGGTTCTTCCGGGTCAACAGTACCTCCTCCCTTAGCTCTTTGACTGTTCAGTGGGTCAACCCACAGAAGGAGCACCCACATGGACTGGACACGTGGCCTCCCATTAGCAACACTGAACCACAACTTCCTAGTGGCCATGGATTAAAACACTCCTCCCCACTGGGAGCCTCCATCACTGGCCTTTGGCTGATCCATGATAGAGATTCCTCGTGCACAAGTCAGGCCCCCTGTATTGACAGGGATATTGTACTGCCAGCTAGTCAGAGTCCTAAACGTACAAATCCAAGACTGCCATCCCCCTGGATCCAGCCCCTGCTTGAATGCCAATACTTGTAAACACATTGGCATTCAGCACAATATTGAGCTGGCATAAACATTTGCTTAGTATCCACGTCACATACTGAGAATAGGGGACCCTTTGTGGAGGCTAGGTCACAATGTGAGAAGACGCTTCCTACATGATCTTCCTTCCCATCAATCGAGGCGGTGGTAAACCAACTCTGAACCACAGACTTGCCCTGGGTTTTGTGTCTGAAGAGTGGACAACCCCAAGCCAGTTCTGGGAGAGCACTGAAGTGGACACAGTTGAGGCCACCTTGGGGAGTTGGGGGTATGGAGGGCCATCCTGAGGGGTTTTACAACCAAGTGAAAGGGAGAAGTCATGCTGTGTGGTTGGATCCCATAGTCAAAGGACAATCAGCTGCCCAGCAAGAAACAGGCTTCCTTCCCACATGCCACTGCATGGTGGTCCTGGGCTGTCTCATTCGGCTCACTGAGTGGTCAGGCAGATGGGCACCTGGGGAGAAGGCCACCCCTCCCCCCGCCCCCAGGCACAGGAGCAGTGATCCTTATGTGCCTCTCCTCTTCCTTAATGTGCTGCTTCTCCTCCTACTGCCTCTCACTCAGTGACCGCCACTCATGTGCTTGCTTCTCTCTGCTGGGTGTCTGCAGCTTCCAATCTTGGCACACACAGCACCTGGCCCTTCTTTCTTTTTATTGCCATTCCTTTATTTTCTTCTTCCTTCCACCCTTCTCGTTTGCGCCCATCAGCGTGCAAGCATATATTACCATTTCTTGAGTAGGTTTCTTATTAATTTCAGAGAGGAAGCAGAGGGGAGATGGGTAGAAACCTCTATAATGAGACACAATCATTGGTTGGCTGTCTCCTGTATGTTCCCCTATCCCTGGGATCAAGGCATGAACTTGGAGCCTGCCCCAACTGAGAACTGAACTATGTCCTCTTGGGTCATAGGTCTACTTGGCCACACATGCCCAGGCCCATTGTTCTACTTCTATAGGGGAGAGAAAATGCTGAGATATCTGTAACAGAATGTGAGTCTCCCAAACCCCATGAAAGGGTCAGAGAACAAGGATCAGAAAATGCTTCTCTCTTACATAAGAAACACACTCTCTCGCAGACTTGAATCTTGTCATCCCATCCCTGCCTCCCAGGGAACAGTGTCCATAGGGGAAACAGTGTCCATTTGGAATTTGAGGAAAAGTATAAAGTTGGGCAGGTTCTGAGGGAGGGAAGGCATGGGCTAACCATGAGATGGTCTTGGTGTTGGTTCCTCACCACACTTAAAGACCTTGTCCCATTCTGATGTGGTGAGATTCATCTGTGGGGCTAACTTATTTAAAGCACTTCTTAGCATGTCCTGTTCCGGAATTATCCACTGTTATTAGCATTAAGAGTGATTATTACCCACCAGATGCAAGTTATTAAGAAAGGTGGAAGTCAGTGCACCTTTGTTTGATTGGTTGTGATTAAAGGTCACTAATAAAGGAATTATTATTGGCCAGTGAGGCTAGGGCATTGCACTGTGCATCACAAAAGTCACCTGTTTGATTCCCGGTCAGTGCACATGTCTAGGTGAAAGGTGCTTTCCCCAGACAACCATTAATATTTCTGGCTCACATGAAGGTATGTCTGACTCTCTGACTCTCTCCATTCATCTCACTAAAGAATGCATTTAAAACACACACAACATTAAAAAAAAATAGGAATGAAGGAAGAAATACAAAGAAAAAAGAAAGGAAGGAAGGAAGATGAAAGAAAGTAAGAAAGAAAGATAGAAAAAGAAAAGAAAGAAAGAAAAAAAAGAAAGAAAAAGAAAGAAAGAAAGAAAGAAAGAAAGAAAGAAAGAAAGAAAGAAAGAAAGAAAGAAAGAAAGAAAGAAACAGGTCATTGCCTCATGTTGTCTCTCAACAGGGTCTCTTGCACTTGACTGTTTAGTAGTTCTGGAGATCACAACTGAGAAATCCAGCAAAATTATTCATTAGAATCCAGATGTTTCCTTCAAAGCACACACAAGAGCACAGTTCCAAGGCAATGAGGCTTAGAAAGTGCATGTTTAGATAGAGACGTCATCGGTGAAGATGGGCATACAAGAGCCCTTGGTAGGTGGTGAGCACAGGGATCCTGTAGATGACAGCCCTATGGATGGGGGTCTCCAGGCCATCAGAAAGCAAGCAGGGAGAGTAGGGCACACACAGGCGGTTGCTTTCTATTGAATGTACCCCAGAACCCACCAACCTGCACAGCAGTCAGGCAGGTTCGATTTAGGACAGCTCTGGGACACAGAAGTCAAAGGGCATACAATCAACTGAGAAGAGGCAAATCCTTCCCTGCTTGTCTCAGGGCTTGCTTTAGGGCCTGTGAACTAGGAGGTTAGGGTTCAATTCTAACTGTAGGATATGCTCCTGTTGTGGGCTCCAAACCAGCAAGTGTCCTATAGGAGGCAGTCAATCAATGATTTTCTCCTGCTCTTTCCTTCCTCTCTGAAAACAATGAGAATATATTTAAAAGTATGTAAGTAACTCAGTTTGATAACCACAATATCCATTTTAGAAATAGAAGGCATGCCAAAACCGGTTTGGCTCACTGGTAGAGCGTCGGTCTGCGGACTGAAAGGTCCCGGGTTCGATTCTGGTCAAGGGCATGTGCATTGGTTGCCTGCACATCCCCAGTGGGGAGTGTGCAAGAGGCAGCTGGTCGATGTTTCTCTCTCATTGGCGTTTCTAGCTCTCTATCTCTCTCCCTTCCTCTCTGTGAAATATCAATAAAATATTAAAAAAAAAATAGAAATAGAAGGCAGAGCCCTTCATGTTGGTCAGAATTTTTATGCTGCTTCTCCTCTCCTTAATCTTCCTCTCTAGTCCACTTCCCCATAGGTTTGTATATAATGTGATCTATTTTGCACTGGGAAATTTTATATTGTTTGCCTTCTCTTACTTCTCTGCAGCAAATGGGCTATCCATTCAGACTGACCTTGGTAAAACTCACCTGAGTCCATTTTCATCCAGGTGGCTTATTAAGTGTTTCACCAATCCAGCAGCATACCTGGTGGCAAGGAAAGGGGGCTCACTGAGCCAAACCCAACAGTGCTTATTCCCTCACTGCCCCCCAACCTGACATGCTAGTCTTTAAAGTCCTTAAAAAACCGAGGCTCAAGCTTTCACATTTTTCAATGAATTTCAAATTACAAATTTTTATTAGAATTTCACATACACTATTCTAAGAAAATTAACTTAAGAAACCACACATTTTTGTGGTAATTTTTTAAAAAATCAAGTTATCTAAGATGGAAGCATAGGTAAACACTTGTAAGTGCTGCCCCTAACATCCACATCAGAGCTGCAAGTGGGGATGGTACCTGGGATCTGAAAGAGCCACAACCTTGGAGATCACTGAGCAGCTGTGAGCCCCTGATCTGTGCAGAGACTCGGATTCCACAGAGAGGTTGGATTTTGAAAGGGATAATGTGGGTGTCTGTGTCCCAGCAGCAGCAGCAAATGCAGCAGCAGAGACAAAAGCTCTCCCACTGGGAGTGCATGGGACTGTGCACTTAGACCACACCCTGGGACCACGCCCTGGGACCTGAGAAATCTGTGTCCTCTAAAACCATCTGCTGTTGGGTCTGGCGTGATTCAAGAGAGTGGAGGGGTCCTCAGCGTTGCCAATTGTAGGGTTCTCCAGAGAGAAACCCATTCTGATTGGACAAGGAGGCAGAACATAGTTGCAAAGGTATACAGTCTGTATGTAAGTGCGCGCAGACTGGCCCATTGAGCACCAAGGGTGGCTCCCCTGCAACCTTTTGCTTATGATTACAAAGGAAAGGCCACTGGATTGGCTGGCCTTGAGAGGCTGCAGGGGAATCTGCTTTTCTGGAAGCTGGGAAGCAGAGCAAGGGAGAGACCAGCTGCCCTTCAGCTCCCAGGCAAAATCTCTATTGAACCCCATGGAAAAAGGCTAGAATAGCCAAAAAAAACAAAACAAAACAAACAAAAAAAACACCCAAACATAAATGGAGAAACATTGCTACCTAGCGGCCGGAGTACAAATTGACTGTGTTTATTACTAGCTTTATTAAATAAAAAAAACAAAGACACTAAGAAATAAACATCCTAAAATTAAAGATTAGCTTACAACACTGAGGTGCAGAGGAATGCAGGAAACTGCAATATTTTCTAGACTGAAACAGGCACAACAAACAGAATAACAGAGGATGTGAATGGCCTTCACAACTGCACATAATTTATTTTCCTAATTTATTTTAATTTTAATTTTATTTTCATTTTATTCTTTTTACTTCAGAAACGAATATTTTCCTTTTTTGTCTTTTGATTTTACCTTTTCAATTATTACATTTTTAGGATCAATCACCATTATTACTATTGCTATTTTAACTTTTTTGTTTCCATTTTCTTTCTTTTCTTGAAATTGTCAATGTATTTTCTCTTTATTTTACATTGGAATTAGTATTCTTCATTCTATATTCATTTTTCTTATAGCCCTATCTTAACAATACATTTACACCATCACTCTCTACCTAACCTTTCCCCTTATGCTATCCTGTTTATCTTAACCCATTCCTGCTTTAGATTTTCCCTCCTCTTTCTCTCTCCACCCTGCTAAAATTTCTATCCTACTTATGTAGCTAATTTCCAATCTACTGGGCCAAGTGCATACACATCCCTCTCTAAGTGTATTCACTAGCAAAAAAAATTGTTTTCCTCCGTCCTTTTGATGCTGTTTGTGTGAATATTTAATATATTATATTTTTATGCTTTTAGTGAGATTATTTTGCTTAATCTTTAGTTGGAGTTGTTGCTTGGTATCTTTGTATTTGCTTTATTTTGTTAATTTCTACTTTGCTGAATATTGTGGGTATTGTAGTTTGTATTATTCACCAGGTACTGTTGCCAGCATTTGTAGGGGTTAGTGGTTGCTCTATTGAAATTGTCTTCCCATATATACAGTTTGTACCCCTTTTAACTCTTAGTCTCTCTTCCTCTCCCTCTCTAATTCTCTCTCTCTCTCTCTCTCTCTCTCTCTCTCTCTCTCTCTCTCTCTCTCTTTCTCTCCCTGTTTCCCAATTTCATTTTGACACTCCCTTTTTCCTTTATTTTCCCCAACTTATGCATTTTCTCCAACCCTCTTCATTCTTTACTCTTCTTCTTTCTCTCCTATCCCCTAACTTGCCTTTACCTATGGTCACCTTTATTGAAAGTTATTAACATTACATATACATTTCTGTTCAGTGCCTTGTGTGCTATACCTGGTTGTGTTGTATTTTGTGCCTTTAAATCAAAGTAGGAGAGAGAGTGAGAGAGCTCTACATAACTTAACATCCTGAGAATAGAGACTATGGGGAAACAAAGAAATTGCCCACACAAAAAAAGCAGGCATCACCAGAAAAGGAAAGAAATGAGTTAGAGGCAAGCAACCTACCAGAGCAAGAATTGAGAGTAATGATTATAGGATAGCTAAAAAGAATGGAAGACACATTTGACAATATGAATAAGACTGGAGGGGAAATGAAGATGAACCAAGAAGAAATGCAAAATGATATAGCTACGGTAAAGAACTCAATAGAAAGCATCAAAAGTAGGCTAGATGAAGCAGAGGACCAAATCAGTGAGCTAGAAGACAAGATTGAAAAAAATACCCAATTAGAGCAGCTTATAGAAGAAAAATAAAAGCTGGAGGAGAGCCTGTGGGAACATAGGGACATTAAAAAACAAAACAGTATTAGAATAATAAGGGTTCCAGAAGGAAAGAAAATGGAGGAAGGCATAGAAAAACTGTCTCAAGATATAATGACAGAAAACTTTCCTGAGATAGAGAACAAAAAAACCACACAAATACAAGAGGCCCACAGAGTCCCAAGCAAAATGAATCCCAAAAGACCAACACCTAGGCATATTATAATTAAAGTACAAGATACCAACGACAAAGCAAGAATCTTAAAAGCAGCCAGAGAGAGACAGAAAGTTACATATAAATGAACCCCCATCAGACTACCAACTGATTTCTCCACAGAAACTCATCAGACCAGAAGGTAATGGGATGAAATATACAAAGTCATGCAAAGGAGGGGTCTGAACCAAGAATACTGTACCCAGCAAGGTTATCAATCAAGATTGAAGACGAAAGTTGGAGCTTCACAGACAAAAAAAAGACTAAACAATTTATCTCTACCAACCCAGCAATGCAAGAAATGCTAAAGGGTTTACTGTAAAAATAAAGAAATAGAAATAGTACAGGAGTATAGAATAAAAATGGCATCCAATACCTACATATGAATAATAACTTTAATGTCAATGCTTTAAATGCTGCAATCAAAAGACATAGGGTAACAGATTGGATAAGAAAGCAAGGCCCATACATCTGCTGTCTACAAGAAACCCTCTTCAGGAAAAAAAAAAAAAAAGAAAGAAAAAGATGCACACAGTCTAAGGGTGAAGGGATGGAAAAAGTTTTTCCAGGCGAACAGAAATGAAAAAAAGCTGGGGTAGCAATACTTATATCTGACAAATTAGATCTCAAAGTGAAAGACATAAAAAGACATAATGAAGGCCACTTCATTATACTAAAGTGAGCAATTCAACAAGAAATAACCCTGGTAAACATATGCACCTGATGTGGGAGCACCCAAATATATATTTAAAAAAACTGCTGGGGGATATCAGAGTACGAATATTCCTACCTGAATCCATTTCGCATAGTTGCCTTGTCTCAACTTTGAAGAGGGTATGATGTTAAAGTCAAACTTGTAAATTCTTTATCTCAAGGGACATTAGTCAAGCACTCTGAAAGTATTTTCACGCTTCATGTGGCATACACAGAGATGTTAGAATGAGTTTTATCAGTTAGTCATTGTATCAGTGCTTTTTTTTACATCGTGCTTTTGTTGTTTTGATATCATGTCTTTGTTGTTGTCATATCACATTGTGCTGTTTACTATTTAAGTTTACATAGTATATCCATATACACCTTACTACTTTTCACCTCTGACATGTCTACTGTAGAGAAAGGCAAGTAGAAATATTAAAATATTTCCTCTAATTAATTCCCTCCTAATGTGCATGGATTTCATGCCCCTGGCCACTAGTATATTTAATGTGTTTGTGTTTGTGTTTGTGAGAGAGAGAGAGCGAGCAAACACCCACATTAAATTTCTAGCGCACTTTAACAGAGAGCTTAACAACAGTAGGAGACTTTACCACTCCTCCCACTTGACCAGATAGGCCTTTCATATGAAAAATGAACAAGGAAACAGAGACTCTAAAGGACACACTGGATCAGAGGGATTTAATTGAAATTTTAGAACATTTCACCCCAGCATGGCAGAATATACCTATATACCATTCTCACAATTGAACCTGGATCATTCCCAAGGATAGACCATGTCATAACATCCTTGAAGTCCCTACAAGTTCAAGAAGATTGAAATCATATCCAGCATCTTCTTACATCAGAGTGGAATGCAATGAGCAGTCAATCAGAGTAAAAACACGCAGAAACATTTAAGCACCTGGGGTCTAAATAGCATGCTATTAAACAATGAATTGGTTACAAAGAGATCAAGGAAAAATCAAAACGTCCTGGAAAGAAATGAAAATGAGCCAACAAGGCAATATTTCTGGGAAACAGCAGAAGCGGTCCTAAGATGGAACATCATAGCAATACATGCGTACGTGATATAAAACTGATTATGTATATATAATCAAATCCACTATAAACCCAATAAACTTAAGATCAAAAAGAGAATAACAAGAAAAGAAGCTCGGAGTAGGTTAAAGGGAGGAAATTATTAATAAAGATTAGAGCAGAAATAAATAAGATAGAGACTGAAAAAAAATACAAAAACTCAATGACACCAAGAGCTAACTATTTGAAAGGACAAACTACATCAATAAATAATTAGCCAGACTGATCAAGAAACAAAGTGAGAGGACCCACTTAAGTGAAATCAGAAAGGGAAGTGGAGGAGCACCCACTGGCACCACATGAATACAAAGGATTTTAAGAAAACACATTGCCCAACTATATGCCAACAAGCTGGGCAATGTAGACATATAACTGCCCAAGGCACACGCCTCTGTTTCCCTTAGCAGGGGACGGGTGAGGACAGGGGGGTGGGGGGAGGCGGCGTAAGGGGAAAGGCCCTTACGTAAGGGGATGGCACTCAGCAAGCGAATTGCTGCCCTGGAGAGTTGTGGTTGGACAGGAGGAGGTGCACAGGACTACGGGATGCCCAGGAAGCCTCAGAGCAAGGGCAGTAGGTGGGCTTCCACAGAAACATTGGGCTTCCTCAGGAACATCCCGCGCCAGGGGCCAGGCTCACGCTCCCAGCCTGTGCGTGAGGGGCGGGGCTGCGCAGGGTGACGCCCACTATCCTGTCCGTGATTGGAGGAGACTTTTCTGGAGCCCCCCAGAGACAGCAGGCGGGACCTGGACAGGCGCCTTCTGTACCACGTGCTCACACCGCCAGCGCCTGCGCATGAGCGGAGTGTGAGCCCGCGCAGCATAGCCAGAGCCCGGATGCATGCACCGTGACAAGTGACCTGACTGGACTCAGCAGACTCTGCACACGCCTGCTCCTTCACTGGACTGCTCTCAGGGGCGGGGAGCACGCCGAGGAAGGCTGTGCTGGGAGACACCCAGGTTCCTAGGTGCCGCGGGGATTCCTCTTAGTTCCGCTAGGGGGCCTTCAGCGGAAGGGCGGCTGGGGCCACAGAGTTCACCCTAGGGCCTTTGCACCACTTAGGTCAGGGCAAGCGGGATGGCCCAGGAGGCTTTTCGCTTCACCACGGAGCAGGAAGGGGGTGATAACCAGGACATACAGGCAGAGGAGGTTCCGAGGGCAGCCTTGGGGCAGGAGCAGGAGAACAACATGCAGGTGCTGGACGCTGTGACCCTGGAGCCGAGGTTGGAGGCACGTGAGGAGATCTGGCTAAATGCTGAGGGGCGGAGGGAGGAGGCATGTGTGGCTGCAGGGCAGTTTGTGCAGGGAGAAGAGGGTGAGGTACAGCAGCGAACCCACAGGGAAGATCACGGGGAGGAGTTGCAGGCAGAGGTGCAGCTAGTCCTGTGGCAGGTGGTGCCAGAGCAGGGCATGTGGCCAGGGGAGGAAGTTTTCGCAGACCTGCAGTTGGGGGCGCAGGAGGAGGTGGTGAGTGAAGAGCTGAGGCTGGAGGAACAGGCGGCTGGGGTCCTAGGAAGGTCCGATGGCCAGGATCCGGGGAGGCTGGAGGAGCGATTAATCGCAGGGGAGCAGTTCGTCCAGGATGGGGAGGGGGAGGGCACCATGGAGGCAGTGGAGCTGTGGGGGGATGTGGAGCCGCAGTCAGAGGCAGAGGCAAAGCCTCAAGAAGGGAAGCCAGTGCAGCAGGAGCAGGCCCAGTCAGAGCCTGCTGGCAAGTGCACCTGGTCCCCGCTGGCGGTGCTCCAGGACCTCCAGTTGCAGATGGAGCCCCTGAATGAGCGAGCCAGCAGGGCCTGCACTGCGCTCAGGCGCAGGACTTGGAGGAGGCTCAAGCCCTATTTGGCACAGAGAAGCCTCAATATCCAGCGCATTCCTGGGTTCTGGGCCACAGCTGTATCCTTTTTATCTCTTCCTAAAAATACATTTTATGTATACATCTAAAATTTCGTTATTGAGTAAGGTATTATAGGTGTCCTTGTTCCCCCATTACCTGCCAATCATCCCCACTCATACCCGCACCCTCGGTGTCTGTGTGCCCTGGTCAGGCCTATGTGCATGCAATACAAGTCCTTTGGGTGATCTTTCACACTCACCCCCACCCTCCGCTACCTTCTTTCTGAGGTTTGACATGCTAATCAATGTTTCTCCTTCTCTGGATCTGTTTTTGTTCATCAGTTTATATTGTTCATTATATTCCACAAACGAGTGAGATCATTTGGCTTTCGCTGTCTGGCTTATTGCCCTTAGTTAGCATAATGCTCTCCAGTTCCATGCATGCTGTTGCAAATGGTAAGAACACATTTTTTTCCCCCCACCGCTCCATAGTATGGTTTTGCGTAGCTGCACCACAATTTTTAATTCACTCCTCTGCACCACAATTTTTTTAATTCACTCGTCTGCTGAAGGGCAGTTGGGCTGTTTCCAAATCTTAGCTATGATGAATGGAGCTGCTGTGAACAAGCAAGTGCATGACTCATTTCTTGGGATATTGTTGTTTCTAGTTTCTTGGGATATATTCCTAGAAGTGGCATCATTGGGTCAAATGGAAGTTCCCTTTTTCTTTAAGGATATTACACAGTGTTCTCAGTGTCTGCACCAGCCTGCATTCCCACCAGCAGGGCACAAGGTTTCCTGTTTCTCTGCGTCCTCACCATCAGTTGTCCTTTGTTGATGATATCCATTCTGACAGGTGTGAGATGGTCCACATTGTCAGTTAGACTTGCATCTCTCAGATGACTGGTAACTTTGACCATGTTTTAATTTGTCTCCTGGCCTTTCTTCTGTCTTCTTTTGAAAAAGTGTCCATTTAGGTCGGCTGCCCATTTCCTTTTGTTAAGTTGTGTAAGTTACCTGTAGATGTTGGAGTTTGAACCCTTAACCGTGATAACATTGGCAAATATGTTCTCCAGTGCAGTGGGCTTCCTCTGGTTTTGTTGTGCAAAAGCTTTCCATTTTGATGTAGTGCCACTTGTTTATTTTCTCTTTAGCTTCCACTGCCCTTCGAGGTGGATCTGGGAAGTTAGTGCTTTGGCATATGTCTGCCTGTGGATTCCGCTAATATTTTTCTGTTTTCCCATCTTACGGTTAAGACCTTTATCCATTTTGAGTTTATATTTGTGTATGTTGTCAGGTGTTGGTCTAGTTTCATTTCTCCCTCCAACCCACACCCCCCCCCCCCCCGCCAGACCCCCGGCATGTGTATGTCCAGTTTTCCCAACACCTTTTATAGAAGAGACTCTCTTGTCTCCATTTATATGTGCATGCCTCCTTTGTCCAATACTAATTGAGCATAGTGGTTTGGGTTGATTTCTGGGCTCTGTATTCGATTCCATTGCTCTGTGCATCCCCTCGTGTGCCCGTACCGGGCTGTTTTTGAGAACACTGGCTTTGGGATACAGCTTGGTGTCTGGTATTGAGATCCCACCTACTTTGTTCTCCTGCTGTATCCTTGAGGGTAAAGGCAGGGAACCCCAAAGGTGCATGGGACCGTGCAGGAGAAAGGTGTCAGCGGGGATGGTTTGGATGGAAAAGAGACACTTTGGAGACAAGCTGAGGGTAGTGAGCCCCCCAGTCTGACTCAGGTTCATGGTGACAACCTCTCTCTTTTATCTGCACTGCAGAACCGATACATGCAGGTCCAGGGGCGGGAGCTCCCACACAGATGCAGGCATAGACCGGGGGCTCTTGCCCACAGATGGGGCTATTGCATGGGTACACTCCGGACTAACTAAAAGCCTTCTGTATGTCCGGCTCCTCAGTCAAAAGCAGCAATGAGTGATGTGTACCCTGCCAAGCCCTCAGCTTGCCACCATCTGCTGGGCATGGGGTCTGACAGGAAGCAATGGCTCTGTGGCCCGTTCTGCCTTTTATGGAGAGGGAGTGGCCTTCCGGGAAGGAGAGGCCAGGCCGAGCTGCACTTTCTAGCTCTCCATGTCCAGCGTCCAGGGTGCAGGCTCCTTGACACAAAGCAGTTTGCCAACCACCCGGAGTTGTCCACCATGATCAGTGTCCAAGATGAAAACATGCTCCGCCACATGCTGGACTTGAAGGTCAGGCTGCCCACTCCAAGGAGCGGCGGGAGGGCAGGGGAGTGAATGGCCTGTCCCTGAAAACAGCTAAAGGAGGGCTCTCTGGGCTGCGACTTCACTCTCTGGGACCACTTTCCTTCTGCAGGTGAGGGAAGTCAGGCATCCCGAAGATCGCTGCACCATCAGCCTGTACTTCCGCAGCAACCCCTACTTTCTCAACCATGTGATTGTGAAGGAGTATCTCATCACCGTCACAGGTAAGAGGACGCTCCCTGCGTGGGCCATACCTGGTGGTGGGCAGAAGTTGGAAGGAAGGCAGTGCCCCTGTGTTACATACCCCTCTCTTGCAGGATACAGGGCGTCTCGTGCCACTCCCATTCAGTGGTACCAGAATTATGAACAGGAGGCCTGTAGTCGCAGGCACAATGACAACAGCTTTCACTTCTTCAACTGGCTCTCTGACCACAGCTTGGCAGGATCTGGCAGGGTTGCTGAGGTGGGACATCACTGGCCATGCCAGCACACAGCTTCGTGTGTGCCCCTGCTGCTTGGGTGTGTAATCGGGTCCCTGTCCTGTCCTGTCCTGTCCTGACCCAGCCCTGTTTGCCCTACCAGGTCATCAGCAAGGACCTGTGGCTCAACCCCGTGAAGTACTACGAGAGGACGATGGCTTGAGGTGAGGGGAATGGGACTGGGGAGGAGGGGCCGCCTGGGCTCTCACCAGGTGTGCTGCCAGGAGCTGGGCCCCCAATTTTCTCTCACCGGGCCACCCGGAGCCTGGGAGGGATACAGCCCGTGACACTGGGTCCGCAGCGCATGGGTGTGAGACAGGAACTACCTGCACAACAAGGGCAGTGCCCTTCCTGTTCAGGCAGGGTAGGCTTAGGCAGGAGCAAGAAGGGTGCATGCCCACCCACCGGCGCTCAGAATGACAGCAGATTCCCTGAGCCGCTCCTCTGAACTCTCCCTCCAGGCCGCACACCCCACCCTCAGGCCTTGCCACCTGCCCCTCACCGGGGGCTGGCATGGCGTGTTCTTCCTACACCCCTTTCCACAGATGCCTGTGAATCTTCCTCATGCATAGGCCTAGGCCAGTGGTCGGCAAACTCACTAGTCAACAGAGCCAAATATCAGTAGGACAATGATTGAAATTCCTTTTGAGAGACACATTTTTTAAAACCTAAACTTCTTCTAATGCTACGCCTTCAAAATAGATTCGCCCAGGCCGTGGTATTTTGTGGAAGAGCCACGCTAAAGAGGCCAAAGAGCCGCATCAGACTCACCAGCCGCAGTCTGCAGACCTAGGGCCTAGGCTGCTGTGCCACCGTGCCACTTTGCTCTTTGCTGCTGACCACCATCAGCGATTTCCCTCAGGTCTCCACTTCCTCCCTGGCCAGCAGGAGGGGCCTGCTCCTTCTCACTAGGTTGGGCTGCAAAGAGTCTCCCACAGAGCTGCAGGAATCCCTCCTGATCCCAGTCTTCACAGAGATGCGAACAATTGTTTTGCAGCCTTGTGGGAGGTTCCTCGATCCTTTTTTCATTTAGGTTTTCCAAGGAGAGTGAATACCTAACACACTCTAAGCTCCACTCTCTAACTTGAAAACGGGGCAACATGCCATGAAGAAGGAAGAAGACACTGTTTCACTCCGCCTGAAGTTCAAGTTCCGTTCAAAGCCTGTATGCACTTACAGTCAAAGACACAATGTGTAATTTAGGAGCAAGAATTCCATTGGCCATTCGAACACTGCTCCTACTTGTTTTGAGTAAATTCAGATAAGAAAATCCATTTTGTCGAAAACGTTATTCTGAATAGTTCCACAATGCAAATGTTCAACTTAACCGTTTACGGGTGTTGTGTTTTAAATCAACAATTATGAAATAACCTGGAATAATTCAAACTTTGCATCCTAGGCAGGAACTTCATAAAGAGACCTACAATTCTTGTTTCTGCTCCAATCCCACCATCAGCTTTTGGTCATTCTTAAATAGCGGAAGACAGGTGCTTTTCAAATTCAAGGTCGTCCATAGCTTAGCATCATTTTTAACTTCAGTGTCTAGTGTGTCTGTCACAGGGCCTCCCCTCCTGACTCTCCCAGAGGAGCCCGGTAAGTTGAGCAAGTATTCTGCACGATTCACTCTCTCTTGTGTGGATGGTGAGTCCTATGATCTCCGCCAACACTTCTTATTAAAGAGGTGTCCCATTGGCTGTTGCAATATTGCTGTGCCACCATCAAAACCTCCTCATCTGCTGCTCTAACAGTCATCACAGCTAATGGTCTACCGTAAGTCAGAAGGGGCCTTCACGATGGTGGCGTTCAGCCTGAGACATCTGTAAAGTCAGGGGCCAAATAACAACTCTTGAACCCCATTATGAATGATTTTATGTCAGTAAAACCTATGCTTTACTAGCCTGTAAAAGATGAAAAGATGTCAACGATGCGGAGATAGGCAAGGGGGTTGTATTTATTTAAAATGCAGCAGCGGAAGGATAATGTTTTAACTTAAATAACTGGCTAGGAGTAAGCATGAAGGCACATATCCTGGAAACGGGCAGAAATTCTGACCTTTGTGTTATTCCTATGCTTCACGCTGTCAAATGCCCCTTCAGATTAAAAAACGAAATGTTTGAATAGCCCCCCCACCCCCACCCCCCACCCCCCACCCCCGGCTGGTGTGCCTAAGTGTTTCCATCATCAGCTGTGGCACTCCAGGACAACGGGTTCGATTACAGGTCAAGGATACCATGCGCCTGGTAACTCATAGGTGTTTCTTTCGGTCTCCACCTCCCTGCCCCCCACCTACCCTTCCAAGCTTTCATCTCTCTGTTGAAAAATGAGAACAGTGGAAAAAGATCCTCCATGTGGATTAGCGACAACCAAAAGGCAAAGATACATCACTATAATAGCACCAACATTGAAAAAAGTTATCCAGGCTCAAAAATGTGACTGAAACTCCCAGTGCACCAACGTGTAAGGGAAGAAGAGACTGAGACACCGCAGGCCACAGCACAGGGTTAGAGCTGGCAGGGGGCTTGACTGAGTCTGCTGACCCAGCCGAAGGCCTGAGGGGGTCCTTGTGGCACCGAGACACAGTTTCGGGTTTCAGAGTGGTGCTGCTGGCCTTATCCAAGGGAGATCTGCTCACTGCTTCTGCAACAGAGCAGAGCCCCCCAGCTCTCCCCTTCCCGTCCCCTGTCCCTCTGCTCCTTGCTCATCCCTCCCGCAGACATGCTGGTGACCTTTCCCACTCACCCTGCCAGGCCTCACTTACTGCGCCCCAGAATGAGGATCAAAGTGTTTAGCAATGGGAACTGACACTGGCCAGCTGGAAGCAGGGACTGGGAAGACACCATGCACTGGGATGTCTTGGAGGCTTGTGCCCAATGGCCTCCTCTCACCACCACATGCAGGTGGCTGCGATCTTCATTCTGCCGGCCCTGCACTGGTGCTCAGACTCGGCAGAAAATAGGGAAGTGGATGTCCTCCGTGCCAGGCAGGGTTTCTGCCAGGATGCAGTGGCTGGTAGGGGATGATGCTACGCTGAAGGGCACACCCGCATCTTGACCCTGAGTGCTGTTCCTCTGTGAGGTGGGACATCTGGCGGTACAGCGACCGCAGACTCTGCCCTTAGGATGTAGCTCAGTTCCCACCCCGCAGCTCACATGCTGTGTAACCTTGGGCCAGTGAATGCCCATCTCTAAGCTCCGCTGTCTGGAGAAAGGGAAATGCGCAGTGCTCAGGGATGAAGGACATGAGGAGGAGTACAGGGCGTGAGCTCAGAGCAGCACACAGACACTGTGACAGTAACCCGCGGAGGAGTATTTGGGCATGGAGAGCCCCTCCCTTGTCCATGTTCCACACAGCACCTGCCCCCACCCAGGCAGCAGGTCCAGTGAAGCAGGCGGCTGTATCCTGGCTCTCGGGGTAGCAGACTCCGTATGGGCAAAGGCCTGGCACGTTCCAGCAAGCAGCGTCTGCCTTACCGTCAAAGTGAGGCAGGTGAGGCTGCTGCCCTCCTTGCCCCATCCAGGGGCGTGCCTGCAACGCCTTTCCTCAGACACGGGTTCCCTAAGCCTGCACACAGAGCATTATTGTTATGCCTCAAAGAGTACAACCAGTGGGAGAGGAGAATCGGCCCCTTTAAAACAACGTGAAAGGGTGCAGCGACAGAATTGTTGCGAACCAGCTAGTATTGAGAGGAATGGGCATCATGCTCTGTTAACCGGGACTGTTTTATTCTGATTGCAGAAGGCTCCTTCTGCCCTGGCTGCAGCTGACCGGGAGAAGCGGCCCTTCCTCCCCATTTCAGCTGCCTGTTCCCATGGAAAGGTGAACAGCCTTCCTGCAGAAACCAGAGTGGCCAGCTCCACTGGAAGGTCCCCAGAACTCCCCTTTTGCATGCCTGCAGGCCTTTGCAGGTCTGCAGCCTGCTTACCTGTTAAGCACCCCTCTGGCACTCCTTGTTGCTATTTCCCCATGTAACCCCAACCCTTTCATGTCCTAAGCCCTGTGAAGAGCCCTAGTTGTTTGCATACGTGTAAGCTGCCCTTTTGCCTGCTTTTCCTTAGCACGTTTGCTATATGAGCAACCGGCTTATGCTGGGGGCAGAGCAGATTTCTGTGGCTAACGTGCGGCTGTCCCATAATGCCTGCAGATTTGGAATAGACTGTGATCCAACTCAAATGTGGTTCAACCCTGCCTGTGCTTCTTTGCTGGAGTAGTGACAGGCAGCACGCCCCCATTGTTTGCCCCGCTGCAGGAGGACTGGGACGCCCCCCTCGCCGCTCCCTCCCCCCGCTCCCCCCCCCCCGCCCCCGCCCCCGCCCCCGCCCCCGGCGAACAGAGAAACTCACAGTAGCACAACGTGGCTCAGGATTACTAAGCTTAACAACTGAGGAGTGAGAGGTAGCTGAGGCATGACAGAGCATGGCAGGTGGGTGCCGCGTGGTGGCAGGCAGCCAGGGCGGACACTGGGTAAAGAGATGACGCATGCAGGGCAGAGGATGGCTGGGTGACCAGAGATGACCTGCAGACAGGCAGGTAGCGGACGGAGGCCCTGAGAGAGGCGGACAGCATGTGCTGGTCTCCACGCCTTGCCCCCTTGCCCAGGAGGTCCTAGTCCCCCGCCAGCGTTTGGCAGGGGTCCCTCCCTGCCTCCCTGCCTCCCTGCCTCCCTGCCTCCGGCCCCTGGGCCTGGGCCGCTCCTCTCGCGATAACACCCGGGACTCTCGGCCCCCCCTACTTCCGGAGCCAGGCTGCGCTGGGCCACTAGAGGGGCGCGCCTCTCCGGGCGGGCGGAGCTCTGAGCCCTGCCCTCGGCTGCATGAGGACCGGAAGGTGAGGGCCTCAGAGTGTTGGGGCAAGTCGCCCCCAGGAGGAGACGCGCCCAGCTGTGCCGTGGCCTGGGGCTGGCCAGATGTGGGTAGTTGACACTCTGATTCCTGCCAGGCTGCTTCCGGTCCGAAGGCCCGGGCAGTTCCCATGCCAACCAGGAGGGGCATGGCGGACGCGTGCGCGGAGGCTTCTTCCAGAAAACGCCCTTTGATTCCCCGCTCCGTGTGTCTTCTGGAGGCGGGAGGACGGCGGCGGGTGAAGGGCCCAGGCTTTGCCCTTGGTGAGGGGCTGGCAGGGAGGGCCAGAGTGCTGGGGTGCTGGCTGGGCGAGGGCATGCTGGGTGGGGAGCCCACGCGGGCTAAGAGCTCACTTGGGCTGCGCTCCTGTGCCCTGCTTCCCGGAAGAGTGGGCTCAGCTCCCACCCACGGCGGGCAGCAGTGGTTTGCTCCTGGGCCCAGTGCTGGTCGCATTTTGGTTCCTTTCCGTTGCTTTGTCCCGGTTTCCTCAGAGACCTGGAAGATTCAAAAATATCCTCAGCACCCCTACCACCCCTTTGTCCTTTCCTTTCAAAATGTCCAGTGGTTGCGGAAGCGCCCTCACATTTTTGTAAAGCCTCTCTTGTTGGGAGGAGTACGAGTTCCCTGGGAGCATGGGGCAGCTTAATGCCTGGCAGTGTAACCCAAGCCTCCCTCCTGCTCTCTGTGAGTGCAGCATTCTTGCTTGGGGTTAATTTGCATACTCGCTCTCATTGGATTGTGGGCGTGGCTGGCGGGAGTGGTCTGTGGGTGTAGTGGAGTGATGGCTAATTTCCATGTTGCTCTTTATTTTATGTACATACATACGTATACATATATACATACATGTACCCATATATGTACACGTGTATATGCATGCATGTATTAAAGTAGGCAATGAGAGCTCTTTTATTCAGTCTTTAATGTATTAGTGAAGGAAGTAGTCTTATTCTTCCGTGATCTTAAAGTCTAACCAATGTAAGTGTGCCCTATATCCTTCAAAGTTGATGGTACTTGCTGCACAAGTATCTCTCAAAAATATATATTTTTTACTCTATTTTGTATTCAGACATTTTCTGTACATCTTACCATTATTCGTTTGGATCTCCTTTTGGATCTTACCCTTGTTCTTTTGGATTTATTACAAATCATTCTTTCCCAGGACAAGAAAACATATGCAGATTTCTACATCAATAACTGAGGTTGTGGTTTTGCTCCAATTTTTTAAATCTTTAAACAAAAATAAATATCTCATTTATTTTCCACAGAGAGGAAGAGAGAGGAATAGGGAGCCAGAAAAATAGGGAGCCAGAAACATCAATGAGAGAGAAACAGCAACCGGTTGCCTCCTGCACACCTCCTACTGGATTTGGGCCCCCAACCTATGCACATGCCTTTCACCGGAACTGAAGCTGGGACCCTTCAGCCCACACTCCGACACTCTACCCACCGAGCCGGACTGGTTTATGCTCTCCAATCTTATATTTAAGTTAATTTCTGTACATGCTCATTATATCATATCTTACGTTGGTCATTCAGTGACTGCTAGTACATCAGTCACTTATGTCCCTGTCCTTCATTTGGAGAGGGTTAGTAAGTTTATTGTTATTTTGAAGGAAGGCAGCCCATATTCACCTGTTTACCTTTATCTTTTAGGTTCGGGTGGGAGCCAGTAGTAGGATTTGCCTCATGATTTTGGTTGAGCTCAGAAGTTCATTTATTTGATTTATGAAGAATAATTGATGTTTTTTTCTAAATGAGGTCCTAAGCACAAGAAAATGTACTATGTGAAGATATCATCCCTAAACTAGTGCTCCAGTGCACAGATTCCTGCGCAATGAAAGGGAATTAATTAAAGGTGGCCGCAGGGCTGGCGAGGGCCAGACATGCCTTGGAGCCAACCTTCCCAGGTCCCTCCCAGGTCAGCAGCACCTGGGGTGGCGCCATGACTCAAAGGTCACGTGCAGAGTGAGTGGGGTTCCCTCCGGCAGGTGGGATCCCTAGGACTGGCCTGTGGGGATGAGGCCAAAACTGGGTGCAACATCCCGTAGGGGTCCTGGGTTGCGAGAGGCTAGTTTTCGGGTAATGAACCCTGGAATCAGGCTCCCTCTTCTCTGGATTCAGGGTGCCGCACCAGAAAACTGAAGCTGCCAATATCACCACAGCTCAGCGTTTCCTGCATTGAGCATCTGTCCCCTGGTGGTCATTGCACAGAAAGGGAACAGTTGGGCAGTTGGATGGTCACTTACCCTTTTATCCTAACTAATAAAAGGATAATATGCAAATTGACCATCACTCCAAGACAAGAGATGGCCTCCCCCCACGTGGTAGAATTTGTGTGGGGGCCCTTTAAGCGGATGCCTGGATTTCCAGAGACCTCTCCCTGCCAGACAGAGCCCTGATGCTTTCTACAGCCAGATGTTTTGCGGGTTCCCTCCTCAGTTCTGGCCCTCTCCCCTGGAGGACGCAGCTTGGGGAGTAGATTCCAGAATTCCAGTGGCAACCCCCACAGCTGAGATATCTCTCCAGGACCTCAGTTGCTGTTTGTTGGTATCTGGCTAGCCCTTTCTTGCCTCCACCACTTCTACCAGTGTGCATGTGGTCTCTACTTTAGCTACTAGGGTGTCAGAATTCTCTCCTGTGAGTTTTCTCTTGATTATTCAGGGAGTTTTTCTGCATTTTAGTTGTCATATCAGTTTGTTTCTGGGGCCATGTCCCTGCAGCATGCACTTTCTCTGCCACCATTTTTACTCCTCTTTAGATTCCCACTTGATGTTAAAGTTCCTGATAAAAATTTTGTCCAATAGGCTTCTTTTCCACTTGGTTTCAGATGGAGTTTTGCACGAAGGCCCTAATGTCCTGTGAGTGCATATTCGGATGAATAGCACTATCAGGAAATGTGTTTTGAGGCAGGATCCATGGGCACGTAATAACTGAAACTGGCTATGTCTCTTACTGTTTCTTTCTGTGGTTGGGTCATGATGGAGTGAAATTAAGGCTCCTGTTTCAAGGAGAGTGTGGAAGGCTGCACTCTTGATTTCAACACGTGTTCTTCTGAGGAAACCTTAATAAAATGGTGTGCTTCCCTAAAACGTAGTGGGATGTTCAATCATAAGGCCAGAACCTTTTAGAAGGACAAGACATTATATTGGTTGGATGAACATCCTCAGAAGCACATAAATAAATAACGATATATTGTGTGCTTACAAGAATTGCATATTTGCTGAGGAAGTATGTAGAAAAATAACTAATCTTAATCAATAGAATATAAATCTTTTTCAACGGGCTGAAAGTGATCAATGGATTCAGATTGTGTGTTTTTAATTAAAACTAGTTCAATAGAGTCATGTTCAACTGGTAATAAATTATAAATTACCATGCAATTCAACCACCAGGGATCCCCAGCTTGGCCTGTGCCCTCTTGCAAACCAGACCCTTTGGGGGATGCTGGGCATCTCCTGAATGACCTGGCAGGGTACAAAATGGCAGGCGGCCGGTGAGGAGACCAAGATGGAGCCTGGTGCCTCGCTATTCCTGCTCATCCTAATCCCACTGCACCTGTCACCCCTGGTCAGCAGCACTGCCGCATAGGTGCCCGTCCCGCCATAGCAGCACTCTCCCACCTCCAGCTTGGCTTCTGGCTGAGTGATGCTCCAACTGTGGGAGAATAGTGACCATCAGGCTCCAGCTCCTGCATTGAGCTTCTGACCCCTGGTGGTCACTGCACATCATAGCCACCAGTCCTAAAGACCTATTGGGCTTTTATATATGCATGTGTGTGTGTGTCTGTGTGTGTGTGTGTGTGAGAGAGAGAGAGAGAGAGAGAGAGAGAGAGAGAGAGAGAGTAAGAGAGAGAGAGAGAATTTGCGTGGTACTTTGCCATGTGTGCTAATTTGTTTGTGCTAATTTGGCATGTCCTAGCCCAATAAAATGATATCTTGCCAGTATTAGAATACTACTGGCCTGGTGCAAGGATTCCTAGACATTGAAAGGAAGTTAATTAGAGGAAATGTTTTAATATCACTATTTGCCCTTTATAATAAAAATATCAACAAAATTCGTGAAGACAGAGACAGATTGAAACACATGCATTCAATTGGCATGAGTGAGAGCTTTGTACCTATCACCCATGCAAAAGTCAAATTATCCTTATGTGTATCTAGAGAACAAGCTTGCTTAATTAGACCTGTTCTCTGACTTATCTGAACTTCTCCCAGCCCAGTGAAGCATCCTGAGGCCTCTTTCAGGTAATTGTCAGCAACACAGCAGTAAATATCAACACAAAACAGATTATTAATGTAAGTCATGCAGGGAAAACAAGGGGTGAAATATTTAACTGCATCAGTATCTGACTCTATTCTGTGCAGTGAGAAACCGTGAAGTCATTTTCAAGTTCACCATTTTTTAAATAAATCTTTATTACTCAGATTATTACAATTGTTTCTTCTTTTTCTCCCCCAGTTCCCTTCCCACCCATCGCCTTTATCGCCTCTCTCCCCAATTGCCTTCATCCATTGGTTATACAATTCCAATCCAGTCTCTCACTGCTTCCCCACCCCCTTATCCTCCTGATAATTATTCCCCTTTTTTGCCCTGATTCTATTATATTCACCACTTTATTCTATTCCTCAGATATTTTTCCTTCTCTCTTCCTTTTTTCCATGTATGAATTTCAAGTGGGACACTCTCATTTTTTTATAGGGAAATACAACAGAGTGTTCTGTAGCTAATGGCTTCAGATTGTCAAAATGTCTCAGGACCACACAAATAGAATACGCTTCTCCTTCGATTCACACCGTCTCCTCCTCATGGGTCCCTGCGCTTTCCCAGGGCACACGGCTCTCCTGGTGTACACCACTCCCCAAGTACCACCGCCTCTGTTGGGCATACGGCTCCCCTGGGGCACATGGCTCACCTGGGACACACGGCACCATTGGGCACACGACTCTCCTTGGGCACAGGGCTCTCCTGGGGAACATGGCCCCTAGAGGCTCTCCTGGGACATCTGTCCCCCTGAGGCACAATGGGCACAAGCTCTCTCAGGACACTAGGCCCCCTAGGGCACACGGCTCACCTACGGCACACAGCCCCTGGGGCACATGGCTCACCCAGGGCAAACAGCTCTACCGGGGCACACGACCCCCTGGGGCCCACGGGTCTCCATGGACACAAAGACCCCATGGGCACACAGCTCTCCCAGGGCACAAGGCCCCCATGGGGCACACTGCTCAATCGGGGCACATGGCTCTAGGGCACGCGGCTCTCCCAGGGCACACGGTTCTCCCGGGTAAAACGGTCCCATGGGGCACATGGCTCACCTGGGAAAACTGTCCACATGGGGCACACTGCTCAACTGGGGCACATGGCCCCCTGTGGTACACAGCTCTCCCAGGTCACACAGCCCCCAGGGGCACATGGCTCTCCCGGGGCACAGGGCCCTCGTGGGGCACATGGCTCCCAGGGGCACACGGATCACCCAGGGCACATGGTTCCCCAGTGTACACGGCCTCCATGGGGCACATGGCTCTCCAAGGACAGACGGCTAACTTGGGGCACACAGCTCCCTGGGGCACATGGCGCCCTGGGAAACATGGCTCTCCCTGGTCACACGGCCCCTTGGGGTGCACGGCTCTCTTGGGGCACACACCCCCAGGGCACATGGCCCCAGGGGCACATGACTCTCCTGGCGCACCTGATCCTGTGGGGCACATGGCTCACCCAGGGCACACAGCCTCCTGGAAAACCTGGATCTCTGTGTCACCCAGCCCCCCTGGGGTGCATGGCTCACCCAAGGGACACAGCCCTCTGTGGCACAGGGCTCTTTCGGGACACACGGCCCCCTGGGACACACAGCACTCGCGGGTTAGACAGCACACCCGGGGCACACAGAACCCTGGGAAACGTGGCTCTCCTGGGGCACATGGCCCCCTCAGGCACACGGCTCACCCAGGGACATGGCCTCACTGGGGCACACGGCTCTCCCAGGGCAACGGCTCAGCCAGGGCACATGGCCCCCTGGGGCACACAGCTCTCCCGGAGCAGATGGCTCACCCAGGGCACTGGGCAACCTGGGTCACACGACTCACTAGAGGCACATGACCCCCTGGGGAACTGGGATCTCCCGGGACACCCGGCCCCCTGGTGCACGTGGCTCTCCCAGGGCACAGGGACCCCTGGGGCACACGGTTATCCTGGGACACGTGGCCCCCCACCGGCACACGGCTCACCCGGGGAAATGGCCCCCTGGGGCACACGGCTCTCCCGAGACACACAGCCCCAAGGGGAACATGGCTCTCCTGGGGCAGACAGCTCTCCCGGGACACAAGGCTCCATGCAGCACACGGCTCACCCAGGGTACATGGCCCACTCAGACAATGGGCTCTCCCGGGACACCCGGCCCTCCTGTGGCATACGACTTTCTTGGGGCACTCGGTCCCCTGGGGCACAGGGCTCTCCTAGGACACACGGCCACCTGGGACACACGGCTCTCCCGGGGCACACAGCCCCCTGGGGTACACCTCTCACTTGGGGCACATGGCCCCCTGAGACACCGGGCTCTCCCAGGACACCTGGCCTACCTGGGGCACACAGCTCTCCCAGGGCACAGGACTCTGTGGGGCACACAGCTCACACAGGGCACAAGGCCCACTGGGACACTGGCTCTCCCAGGGCAGATGGCTTACCCGAGGCACATGGCACTCTGGAGCACTGGGATCTCCTGGGACACCCGGCCCCCATGGGGCACACTGCTCAACTGGGAAACATAGTTCCCTGGGGCACAGGGATCACCCGGGGACAATGACCCTGGGACACACGGCTCTCTTGGGGCACACAGTCCCCTGGGGCATATGGCCCCCTGAGACACTGGGCTCTCCCTGGACACCTGGCCTCCCTGAGGCACATGCCTCACCTGAGGCACACAGCCCCCTAGGTCACAGGGTTCTCTGGGAACATCCAGAACCCTGGGGCACATGGCTCTCCTAGCACATCTGACCCACCTGGCTCTCCCGGGACACACAGCACCCCTGGGGCACTCGAATCATGCAAGGCATGGGCTCCCTGGGGAAAATGGATCTCCAGGGGAAGATGGCTCTCCCAGGACACCCGGCCCCACTGGGTCACATGGCTCACCCAGGGCACATGACCCCCTGTGGAACAAGGCTCTCCTGGGACACACGGCCCCTGGGGCACACAGCTCTTCCGGGGCCCATGGCCCCATGGGGAATATGGCTAACAAAGGGCACACAGCCCACTGCGACACTGGGCTCTCCCAGGGCAGATGGCTCGCCCGAGGCACACGGCCCTCTGGAGCTCCATGATCTCCTGGGACACCTGGTCCCCATGGGGCACAACTAGGGCACATGGCCCCCTGGGACACATGGCTCTCCTGGGTAACACGGTACCCTGGGGCACATGGCTACATGGGAAACATGGTCCACATGGAGGACACTGCTCAACTGGGACACATGTCCCCCTTTGGCATACAGCTCACCCGGGGCACATGCCCCTGAGGTACAGGGATCTCCTGGGCACACAGCCCCCAGGGACACACAGCTCTTCGGAGGCAACAGCTCAGCCAGGGCACACTTCCCCCTGGGGCACACAGCTCTCCCAGGGCACATGGCTCACCCTGGGCACACGGCTCACCCTGGGCACATGGCCCAGTGAGACACTGGGCTCTTCTGGGACACCTGGCAGCCCTAGGACACATGGCTCTTTTTGGGCACACAGCCCCCTGGGGAATATGGCTCTCCCAGGGCACTCGGCTCACCCGGGAAATTCGGTTCCCTGAGGCACAGGGCTCTCCCAGGGCACACGGACCCGTGGTGTATACGGTTCACCAGGTGCACATGACGCTCTGGGGCACATGGCTCTCCTCAGTACACGGCCCCCTGGGAACAAGGCTCACCTGGGGAACAGGGTCCATATGGGCCACACTGCTCAACTGGGACACACGGCTCCCTGGGGCACACGGAACACCCAGGACACATGGCTCCCTGGGGCACACGGAACACCCAGGGCACATGGCCCCCTCGGGGCACACAACACACCTGGCTCATCCGGAACACACAGCCCCCTGTAGTACACAACACTCCTGGGGCACAGGCCCCAAGGGGAAAACGGCTCTTCCAAGGCAACAGCTCAGCTAGGGAACATGGCCCCCTGGGCCACATGGCTCTTCCCAGGCACATGGAAACCATGGGGTACATGGCTCAACCGGGGCACATGGTCCCTGGGGCACACGGCTCAACCAGGGCACAGGGCCCCCTGGGACCCTCGGCTCTCCTAGCACACCCGACCCCCTGGTGCACACGGCTCACATGAGACACACATCCCTCTGGAGCAGCGGGCTCTACTGGGACACTGGCCCCCTGGGGCACACAGCTCACGCAGGAAACATGGCCCCCTGGGACAGGTGGCTCTCCTGGGGCACTGGGATCCCTGGGGCTTTCCTGGGGCAGACGGCTCACCAGGGGAACATGGACCCCCGGGACACAGGGCTCACCCGGGACACACAGCCCCCTGGGACACACAGCTCTCATGGGACACAGGGCCCTACTGATCACACAGCTCTCCCTCTGCACAGGGTTCTCCCGGGGCACACGGCCTTTTGGGGCACAGGGCTCCCCCTGGGTAGACGGCTCAACTGAGGCACACAGCCCCCTGGGCACATGGCTTTCCTGGGGCACCTGGCCGCCCTGGGGCACATGCCTAAACCAAGGCACACAGCCCTCTGGGGTACCTGAGCTCTACCGCAACACCTGGCCCCCTGGGGCACTCGGCTCACCTGGAGCACACAGCCCCTAGGACACATGGCTCCCCTGGGGTAGACAGCTCACCTGGGGGGCACATGGCTCCCCTGGGATAGACAGCTCACCTGTGGGGCACATGGCTCCCCTGGGGTAGACAGCTCACCCAGGGCGCACAGTCCCCTGGGCACATGGCTCTCACGGGGCACACAGACACTCGGACACAGGGCTCTTCCAGGAAACACGGCCACCTGGGGCACCTGGATGTCCCGGGTCAACCGATCGACCTGGGGCACATGGCTCACCCAGGGACATGGCCCCCTGGGGAATCGGGTTCTCCCAGGACACCTGTCCCCCTGGTGCACATGGCTCTCCAGGGGCACATGGCCCATCTGGAAAACACGGCTCACCCAGGGCACACGGCCCCCTGGGGTACATGTCTGTCCCAACCCACAGGACAACAACAGGGGAATGAAGAGACACCCTAGGAGAATGAGACAAACAAGGGACATGAAAGAATGGAGGCAAGCAGTGTTCTGATCAAGCCTCAAAATTTTATTTCAAAGTTTCTGGTAGGAGGACTGAAACAAGATGGCAGCCTAGGTGGTCTCCTAAGCTGCCACCTCCTCAACAATTTGGAGGAGAACAACAGCTAAAATCGAAGGGGATCGCACCAGACCCACAGGAAAGCTAGCGAAAGGGGAAGGCTACAATTAGACACCAAGCAGGGCGCCACTGCTGCTATGTGGAGCTTCAAACTACAGCAAAACTGGACCTGCCAGAGCCGCTGGGGCTGGGAATGAGGGAAGCCAGACCTCACTCCGCCTCAGGGCCCAGGGAGTGGGCCAGCCCTGCTGGCCCGCCTTGGGAACCAGGGAGCTGATGCAGGAACTCCACCGTGCCTTCGGCGCCTGCCCAGACAAGAAGCCTCCCTGCCCGCAACCATCCTGGCACTCAGCTGTCCCAGCCCACCTCCCATACCAGTTGAGGTGGCGTCTCCCGGACAGTGACTGGCTTGGCCCAGTCTCCGTGCGCGCCATGCTGGAGGGGGATGGCATGGTGCCTTCCATCTGCAGCCCCACAAGTCCAGCCACCACCGCAGCCGCCCACAGCCGGCTCCGCTCAGCCTGGCCTCTGTGCACACAGTGATGACGAAGAGATGGCGCAGCATCTGTCTCCCAGCCCGCAGCCAGCTCAGCCCAGCCTCCTCTCAATGTGCTGGTGGGGAGATAGCATGGCACCTTCCATTTGAGGCCCCGCGAGTCCTTTCTCCACCAAAGCTCCTGCCACTGCCATCATGTGAACTTTAAAACTACAGTGAAATTGAACCACAGGAGCGACTGTCCCTGCATCACCCACCTGCCACCGCACCACCACCGAGAATAAAGGAAATCCACCGAAAACAGAGCTCACTACACCCCGGGCCCAGGGAGTGGGCACCCTCACAACTTAGCCTCCGAGTCCACAGCTGCTCTGCTTCTGCACCAAATGAGACACCTTTGAGGGCGGTCACCCTGCCTGCGGCCATCTCAGCCCGCCTGCAGCCGTCCCAGCCTGCCCACCAAGCTAGCAAGGAGCTAGCATGGTGCCTCCAATACACGACCCCAGCACCTCAGAGGGGTCACCTGGGGCCTGTGTGCCCCAGGTGAGCCGAGTCCCATAGGGGGGCCGGGTGTCCCGGGTGAGCCATGTGTCCCAGGGGGCCGGGTTCCCCGGGTGAGCCGTGTGTCCCAGGGGGTCTTGTGTCCCGGGTGAGCCGTGTGTCCTAGGGGGCCATGTGCCCTGGGTGAGCCGTGTCCACCAGGGGACCGTGTGCCCCGGATGATCTGTGTCCCAGGGGTCCATGTCCCCCAAAGGGGCCGGGTGTCCTGGATGAACCGTGTGTCTCAGGGGTCTGTGTGCCCTGGATGACCCGTGTGTCCCAGGGGGCTATGTGCCCTGGGGGAGCGGTGTGTCTCAGGGGAAGCAGTGGGAGCCAGGGGGAGGGGCAGCGAGAACCAGAGGAGGAGTGGACTCTATTCATGTGGTCCTGAGATAGTCACCATAATACAAGCAGACTGTCAAATGATGAGCAGATTCTACTCATGTGACCCTGAGATAGTCACCATAAAACAAGCAGATTGTCAAATGACAGCGGGGAGGGGAAGGAGACCTGGGTGGAGATTAGAGAACAACCGAAGGACTGGTATGCATGAATATAAGTACAACCAATGAACACAGAACTCTGGGGAAGGAGGGCATGAATAGGAGGTGGAGGGGGTGGCAATGGTAAGCTATGTACACATATAATATCTTAATAAAATTTTTAAAAATTTAAAAAAAGTTTCTGGCATATATGCGGCTTCTTGGGGTGGGGCAAGGTCAGGGGGATGCAGCTGCTTGTATGATAGCAGGATGTGAGTCTAGCTGTTATCTCTGTGTCTGTGTGCTGTGTTTTTTCTCTGTTAATGGCTAAACTGCAGGATGTGTGGTGACCTTTGTAAACCGCAGCTGCCTTGGTGAGGTAAAGACCTAACTCTCCTGGATTGGAAGGCCTTTGTTAAGATAAGGGAACTTTTAGTCAAGGCTCCCAACATCTCCTTCCTTTCTGTTTTTAAACGGAAGTGGGCTTTGACCGATTGGGGGAGCAGTGGCACACAGCTTAACGCTTGACCGATTTTATTGAGGATTATATGGCTGTATGGTTAAAAAAAAAAAATGTGGCCCCTGACATGATCTCCTCCTTCTCTGTTTCTTAAAGGAAAAAGTAAAACAAAAAAGTTCTGTGTTCCTTGGTTGTACTTATATTAACAGAGCAAGGGAGTAGTGACCCGGCTCCTCCCGTGGGTTTCCCAACCCCACAAGCAATGGCTCTCGGTATCTTTTGGGGAGAAGAGGCAGAGCCCGGATTTAAGACCAAGGAGCCCTCCCTGAGGAGGCTGCACCTGTCTTAGGTAGAGAAATTTGGGATATTTGCATTACCCATCATTGGCCTAACTGAATCGCTTTGATCCAGTGTCTGTCTTAGGTTGCAGGTAGGGCCTATAGAAGCGCCCCTCAGCATATCCCATCTCCTCTTACCCGTCATTGGCTGCCAGCCAAGCTCACCAGAGCCTGTCTCATTAGACAGTATCTGAGTAGGATGCGGTATGGGCATCTCTGTAAGCCATCTTAAGCCTGTAGTAATGGAAGAGAAAAAAATTTGATAGGTACCAACCTCTATGTAAGCATGTATACTCTCAGGGAAAACCAGAGGAGGTCGAATCTTTCTTAGACCAAGCCTTGGGAAGAGGGGGTCGAAAGATTATGGGACCTTCCCTTGCAATGCTTTTCTCTGCACTCAGCTCGGTGCCCATACCTTTCTCCTTGTCTTTTAAGGAGTAGGTAAGTATACCTCTGGTTTATATTCTGTCCCCTGTTGGGAGGGGACCATGATATAAGGTATAGTCTGCATCTCGGTCAGCTAGCGCCAGGCGGTGGTAATGTACTTGGATGGGTTTGCTATGAGGGAATCTATTTGATGTTTGATAAAATGTGTGAGCCTTCTAAAGGCCCACGGTCCAAAAGCAAGGAGTAGGAGTAGACTGACTAGAGGGCCTACGATAGAGGGCAATAGGGTTGTAAGCCAGGGCAGGGTGTTAAACCATCGTTCGATCCAATCTTGATTTTGTTCTCTTAGCTTTCGCCTTTTTTCTAGTCTATCTCTAACTTTTGTCAGTGAGTCTTTAACAACCCCAAAATGGTTAACATAAAAGCAGCATTGCTCCTCTAAGGCGGCGCAGAGGCCTCCCTATTGTAGAAAAAGTAAATCTAGGCCTCGTCGGTTTTGGAGTACCACCTCGGCTAAAGACATCATGGATTCCTGTAGATGAGAAATGGCGCCTTCTAGACTTTTGATGTCTTCATCGATAGCTTCTTGTAATTGGTTGTAATAACGATTGGAAAGAACAAGAGAGGTTATTCCGACCCCTTCTACTATTCCTTGTCCTTGGGATGCCAGTGACATGTTTAATGTGGAACTGATGGCAGAAGTTTTGGAATGCCTTTGAGGTGTACCCTGGCCCATTGTCTGTCTTAATTTTTGAGGCTTTCCCATGACGGTGAGGCATTGGATAACATGAGCTATAATGTTTGTAGAGGCTTCTCCGCTATGAAGGGTGGTGAGGATGAACCCACTATAGATGTCATGAGCACATTTGAGGTTGCCAAATTCAGGGATGTGGGTAACGTCTATTTGCCAGATTTCATTGGGGATTATGCCTCTACGATTGACTCCTACGTGAGAGAGTGGTAAGAGGGTGACACATTCTGGGCAGTTTTTAACAATTTGTCTGGCTTGTTCTCTACAAAGTTGATACGCCATAGGACATACTCCCCTCCTGATAATGTGGCTTGAGCCAGGGAAAGCCAATAATTAGGGGTCAGCCATCGATTGCTCAGGCTTTCAAGTAGGGCTAGGGTCAACGGGGCAGTAGGGCCATAATTGGTTACAGCCGCTTTTAGGTCTTTTAGGTGTTTAAGGTTTAAGTGGCGGTATTTTTGGCCTCTAGCTTGGTCTTTAGGTTGATTTTTAGTTTGATCCTGGTCTGGATTGGGGTCCTCTGTATCAGAGGTTTTATCTGCGGAATTTTGGTCCCAATTTTGAGAGTCAGGGGAGTCTTCCTCCTCCTGTTCCTCTATGTCCTCCAGAGGAGGTCCGGGGTTGTGACTATGGGTAACCGGAAATGTGAGGACAGGGGTTTTAGACTTTAGATTTTTTGTGGATTTTTTAGGAGATTGGGTGGGTTGATTGGGGCTTAGGGATGTGAGTTCAGCCTCGAGGGCTTGGATTTCCTTGATAAGTTGGAGTGTTCGAGTTTTTGTTGTAGAACTTCCTTTAGTGAGGAAAATTCCCAGGTTAGGGAGATTTTAGCTTGCCGGATGGGATCGGAGGAGGGAGGGGGGCCGAGGAATGGTTTCAGGGCTGGAATTCAGAAGATAGGGATATTTTGTGAGGGGTCGGGGTTATAAGGAGGGAGCCTAAAGGATTTACTAGAAGTGCCACGAAGAGCCGGCGCTGTAAAATGCCAGGGGTCTTTATCATCGTGATAATGGGTGGCCTGATCCTCTAAGGTTTCCTCATCCTCCAGAGACAGGTGAGGAAAGGATAGATACTCCGTATTTTAGGGAGAGGGGGTTCAGGTTTATTATAGATGTCTGGATATTTGATGTCAGGTTAGTATTTAGTGATTTCTTTGGAGGGTGCCGTGGGCTCCTAGGGATATCAACAGATACTGAAGGGCAGGCAGAGAGTGGCCAGGAGCTGTCCCTAAGGGCTGATCCCGCTGTTTTTTATTATGTTTTGGATGTCAGGGTCTTTAGGGTGGGCCTTAAGGATATCCTGGATAAAATTCCAATATGAAAAGGTGGAGACAGGGATCTTTTCAGGGCCAAAGGTTTGATAAAAATCCTGAAGGGCATCGCCTACTCTTTTCCATCATCTATGGTCAATAGTGCCCTCTAGGGGGAACCATGGGCAGGTCTCATAAATAAAGAAGAAGAATTGTCTAAGATCCTTTCTCTTAACCCTTACTCCCCATGTCCTGAGGGACTCCTTGAGCCCACCTAAAAATACCTCATGAGAGTTCATTGTTTTGGCTGGGTAGTTTTCAAGATTTCCTCCTCCATGTAAGCTTCTGGGACATGTAAACCACATGCCAGGTCAGCTTGGAATTTCTTAAATCACTGGTGATCCTTATGTAATCACTCTCTTTTTACCTTACGGCCTCTTCTGTGTGTCATAGGTCAGAATGTATAAGCCCCATACCAGGATGGTGACCATTAAGACGTAGTGAGCTCAGAGTTTGCCAGAGAGGGTGACACAGGTCAGGCCAGAGAAGAATTACTCTTCTGAGTGATTCAGAGTTTTCACTGCTGGTTTTGGGTACCCTTCACCCTTCCCCGAACGACAAGGTAAAAGCTTATTAGTGGACAGGAGGGAGATCAAGAAAACTAAAAGGGCCAGCTAAAAAGGGTGAAGACTCTCAAGAGGTATTTTGAAATTCTTGTTTGAAAAGTTTCATCTGCTTACCTTCACAACTATCTGTCTCACGGGCGGGCGAAACCGTCGTGTTCTGGATGCCAAGTCTTCACTTGTGAGTCAATACTGCGCGGCGACTCAAAGGGGTGCCTGGCCAGGCACTTCAAGCAGACATTCTTGCAGGGGGTCCCCAAGTCGCCCCACGTTGGGCACCTGACTGTCCCAACCCATACGACAACAACGGGGGAACAAAGAGACACCCTAGGAGAATGAGATAAACAAGAGACACGAAAGAATGGAGGCAAGACAGTGTTCTGATCAAGCCTTGAAATTTTATTTCAAAATTTCTGGTTTATATGCGGCTTCTTAGGACGGGGCAAAGTCAGGGGGATGCAGCTGCTCCTGTGATAGCAGGATGTGAGTCTAGCTGTTATCTCTGTGTCTGTGAGCTGTGTTTTTTCTCTGTTAATGGCCAAACTGCAGGATGTGTGGTGACCTTTGTAAACCGCAGCTACCTGGGGAAGGTAAAGACCTAACTCTCCTGGAATGGAAGGCTTTTGTTAAGATATGGGAACGTTTAGTCAAGGCTCCCAACACACGTCCCCCTCTCCTGGGACACACAGCCCCCTTGGGGCACACAGCTCACCCGGGGAACATGTCGCCCTGGGGCACATGGCTCTCCCGGCAACCAGGCCCACCTGGGGAACACGGCCCACTCTGGACACACGGTCCTCTGGGGCACATGGCTCTCCCAGGGCACATGGCCCCATTGGGCACATGGCTCATTCAAGGCACACAGCCCCCTTGGGTACACAACTCACCCGGGGACATGGCCTTACTGGGGCAAAGGGCTCACTGGGGCAAAGGGCACATGGCCCATTGTGGTACACAGCTCACCCGAGTTACATGGCCCCTGGGGCATACAGCTCTCCCAGGACAACAGTTAAGCCAGGGCACATGGCCTCTTGGGGAACATGGCCCCCTTGGACATATGGCTCACCCGGGGACATGGCCTCCTGGGACACCCATCCCCCTAGTGCACATGGCTATCCTGGGGCACACGGACCCCTTAGGCACATGGCTAACCCAGGACATGGCCCCCTGGTGCACACTGCTCTCCTGGGACACATGGACCATCTGGGGAACACGGCTCACATGGGGCACACGGCCCCCTGAGGTACACGTCTCTCCCGGTGCACACAACCCCATGGGGCACACGGCTCTCCCAAGGCCCACCGCCCACTGGGACACTGGGATCTCCTGGTACACCTGGCTCCCCTGGGTCACTGGGCTCACCCAAGGCATTTGACCCTCTGTAGCACATGGCTCTCCCAGGGCACACAGCTCCTGGGGAACATGGATCCCCCAGGGAACATGGCCCTCTGGGGAACCAGGATCTCCTGGGATACCCGGCCCCATGGGGCATGACAGGGGCACAAGGCTCCCTGAGGCACACAGATCACCCTGGGCTCATGGCCTCCTTGGGGCAAAGGGCTCACCCGGGGCACAGGGCCCCTGGGGCACACAGCTCACCCAGGGCACACGACCCCATCGGGCACATGACTCTCCCAGGGAAACGGCCTCACTGAGGCACATGGCTCTCATGGGGCACAAAGCCCCCTTGGGCATACGGCTCTCCCAGGGAAACAGTTCAGCCAGTACACATGTCCTCTTGGGGCACAGGGCTATCCAGGAGCTCACGGCCCCCTGGGGCACATGTCCCTCCCAGGGCACACGACCCCATGGGGCACACGGGTCTCCAAAGGCACTTGGCCCACAGGGACACTGGACTGTCCAATGGCACATGGACCTCTGGGGCACATGGCTCTCCCAGGGCACATGGCCCCCTCGGGCACAAGGCTCTCCCAGGGCACATGGCCCCCTGAGACACCCGGCTCTCCCAGGACACCTGATCCCCCTGGGGTACAAGCTCGGCTCTCTTGGGGAACACGGCCTCCTGGGGCACACAGCTCTCTTTGGCCACACAGCCTCTTTGGGAACATGGCTCTCCCAGGGCACACAGCTATTGGTGACAGGATGTAAGCTGACAAGGTCCTTGCATCTGAGGGGGCTAGCAAGGCTGGCCCCCTACCCAGTTTTCCCTGACTTGTTTGGATGGCAATTATCAGTAGAATGAAAGTAAACTTTGTGGTATGAGAACAATCTATCATGTCTTGCAAAGAAGTTTGTGTTTATCTACTGAGAATTATTGTACTAAGAATTTATCCTTTGGCTCTGTCTCTCCTTCAGAGATAAAGAGAAGCAAAGAAATACAGTCCTCTTGCCAGACCTCCTAATTAGTGCTTTGTGCATAAAAAGCATTACGCAATTAATAAAATTGCTACAGTTCCTTAATGGCTACAGTCGGTCAATGGCTACCTGTATTCTTCCGGACCCCACTTTCCTGTCTCTCTTTTCTCAATTCCACCTCCCTACCTCAGCCCAGTTCAACCTGCCAGGCTGGTCCTAGCACACAGCCCCCAAGGGCACACAGCTCTCCTGGGGTACACAGCCCCCATGGGGCACTAGGCTCTCCTGGGACAGATGGCTCACCCGGGACATGTGGTTCCCTGGGGCACACAGCACTCCCGGCAAACCAGGCCAACCTGTGAAACATGGCTAACTCAGGACACATGGACCCCTGGGGCACATGGCTCTCCCAGGGCACATGGAACCCTGGGACACATGGCTCTCCCTGGACTCACAGCCCCCATGGGACATACTGCTCAACCGGGACACATGACTCCCTGGGGCACACAGATCAACTGGGGCTAATGGCCCCCTGGGGCACATGGCTCTTCTGAGACAATAGCTCAGCCAGGGCCCACGGCTCTCCCAGGACACACAGCCCCCCCCCCCCCTGGAGCACACAGCTCACCTGAGCACATGGCCCCCAGGGGCACATGGATATCCCAGGGCACATGCACTCCTGGGACACACAGCTCAACCAGGGCACAAGGTCATCTGTGGCACATGGATCTCCCAGAGAACATGGCCCCTGGGGACAGACAGATCACCCGGGGTAAACAGCCCCCTGGGGCACATGGCTCTCCCTGGGCACATGGCCCCCTGAGGCACCCAGCTCACCCAAGGCACATGGTCCCCTGTGGCACACCTCTCACCCAGGGCACATGGCCCACTGGGGCACATGGACACTCGAACACCCGGTTCTCCCAGGGAACATGGCCCACAGGAGAACAGGGCTCGTTCGGGGCACATGGCCCCATAGGGCACACGGATCACCTGGGACACATGGATCTCCCGGGTCACCCGGCCACGATGGGGCCCACAGCTCAGCCAAGGCAAACAACCCTCTGGGTCACTTTGCTCTCCCGGGACACCCGGCCCCCAGGGGTACAATCCTTTCCCGGAATACATGGCTCACCTGGGCCACCCGGCTCAATGGGACACATAGCTTTCCCAAGTACACAGCCCGTGGGGCACAAGGCTCGAACAGGGCACAAAAAGGTGTGTTTCCCTACACAAAGAAGTGTTCCCTCAGAGGAGTTTACATTCCCACACCCCTTATAGGGGTATTTCAATCACACGAAGAAGAGTTCCAAAACAAGAATCTGTGTTACCGCCACAAGGTAGTGTGTTTCCTACAAAGGAATTTGTATTTTTCCTGCAGGAAGGTGTGTTTTCCTGTATACAATGTAGTATTTTCCCCTGTGGTTCAGTGATTCCCCCACATGAATGAGAATTTACTGCACAGGAAGTAAAATTTCCAACACTAAGGTGTGTTACTACCAAAAAAGGAGCTAATTCCAAAACAGTAAGTAGCAATTCCAATAAAGAAATTTGTTTTTCCCTCCTCAAGAAGATGAGTTTCGCCTCAGGAAACACTATTTTCCCTACATGAAGATGTGTTTCCCGTACAAGAAACACAAATTTCAGAACGGGAAGCTGTGTTTCCCCCACTTGAAGTACTATTTCCACCAACTGTACGGTGTGTTTCCCCTACAGGAAGTTGAGTTTCCCCCACAGGAAGTACTACTTTGCCAATTGGAGGAGTGTATCCTTCAGAGGAAGGTGTGTATGCTCCCAAAAAGGTAAGATTCCCCCAAAGGAAGGTGTGTTTCCCCCACCAGAATGTGGATTTTATGACGGGCTGGTGTGTATTCCCCATAGAAAGTACTAATTCTTGCACTGGAAGGTTTGTTTTCTCCACAGGAACGTTCCCACATTGGAATGTGTGTTACTCCCACAAGAAGGTGTGTTTCCAACAAAGGAATTTGTATTTCCTCCGCAGGGAGGTGTGTTTTCCTGCATACAATGTAGCATTTTCCCCAATGGAAGAATGCTTCCCCCACATGAGCGTGAATTTACTCCACAGGAAGTTGTAATTCCCGCCCTTGAAGTTTTGATTCACCCACAGAAAGGTGCATTTCCCCAACTAAGAAAAGACTTCCCCCCACCCCCACGGAATAAGTGTTTGCCAGACGGACAGTGTCTTTTTCCCCTTAATGGGTCTTTTGCTTTGGCCAAAGAAAATTTTCATTCATGCCAAAGGAAGGTGAGTTTCCCCCAGAGTAAGGTGTGTTTACCACGCAGGAAATACTGTTCCTCTCACAGGAAGTTGTGATTCCCACTGAGGAAGCTGTGTTTCCGCACAGAAACTTGATATTCCCTACAGCAAGGTGTGTTTCCCCCACAGGAAATACAATTTTCCCCACAGGAAAGCTGTTTCCACCCCCAAAAAGAGTTATTCCCTCAAGGGAATTGTATCCGTCCTCCCTAGGAATGTGAGCTTCTACCAGGAAGGCAGGATTTTACAAGAAGAAGATTGATTTCCCCCACAGTAAGTTGTATTTCCATCACAAGAAGCTGAGATTCCTCCACAGGACGTACTAATTCCACTCAGGAAGGTGTGATTCCCTCAGAGGAAGGTGTGTTTCCTCCACAAAAGGTGTGTTTCCTTGAGAGTTGACAAGACATTGTTCTGTTCCACCAAAGCCAGTACAATTTCCCCCACAACGGTGTGTTTCCCACAAAGGAAGAGATGATTCCCCGACAGGAAGTTGTATTTCCTCTACATGAAGGTGTGTTTCCCCTACAAGAACTTGAGCTTCCTCCTCAGGAAGTACTATTTACCCCCAAGAAAAGTGTGTTTTCCCAAACAGAAGGTGTGTTTCCACAAAGAAAGGTGACATTTTCCTACAGAAAGGTGTCTCCCTCCCACAGAAAGCACAATTTTTCCCAAGGCAAGTTTTGTCTCCCTCATAGGAAATACTCTTTCCTCTAAAGGACGTTGTGTTTCTCTCACAAGACTGCCTGTTTCCACCACAGAAAGTTGTATTTCTCCCACAGGAAGGTTTGATTCCCCCGTAAGATGGAGAGCTACGCGCACAAATCAGCGGTTCAACCACAGGAAGATGCATTTGACAGACCAAGTTCAGAATTTCTACCCGTAAGGTGTTTTCTCCCCACAGGAAAGTGTGTTTCATTACAGGAAGGTGAGTTTCTGCCATAGGAAGGTGTACTTCCCCCACAAGAAGTTGTACTTCCCAAACAGGAAGTTGTACTTCCCCCACAGGAATCTGTACTTCCCCCACAAGAAGTTGTACTTCCCAAACAGGAAGTTTTACTTCCCCCCCCAGAGGAAGTTGTACTTCCCTCACAGGAAGTTGTACTTCCCCCACAGGAAGTTGCATTTCCCCTAAAGGAAGTTGTGCTTCCCCAACAAGAACTAGAGTTTCCCCCACAGGAAGTTACTATTTCGACACAGGAATGCGTGTTTCCCCAACAAGTAGTGTGTTTCTGTCAAAGGAGGTGAGAATCCCGCACAGAATGGTGTGTTTCCAACACAGGAAGTACTGTTTTTCTTAGGACTTTATGTCTCTTTTACAGAAAGTACTCTTTCCCCCAAACCAAAGTGTATCTCCCTCACCAGATTGTGTCGTTTCCCCACGGGAGGATTTTCCCCCAACAAGACGTACAATTTCCACACCCCTGCACAGTTTGTTTCCGGCAAAGGCAGGCCTGATTTCCCGAAAGGAAGGTGTACTTCCGCCTACACAAAGTTGTTTTTCCCTCACACAGGGGTGAGTTTCCCCCAGAGTAAGTACTCTTTCTTCTACAGGCTGCTGTGTTTGCCCTACTGGAAGTACAATGTCCTCAACACGATGATGTGTTTCCCCCAAAGGAAGGCGTGATTCCCGCCCTTGAAGCACTCTTTCCCCTACAAGAAGTACTATTTCGCCATAGGAAGGTGTATGTACCCTAAAGTTATATGGCTTTCCCAGCCGTAATTTGATTTCTTCCCAAAGTAAGATGTGTTTCCCTCACAGTAAGTTTGTTTGCCGAAAAGAAGAAGGGTTCCCAAAAGGAAGATGAGTACCCCATAAGATGGTATACTTCCTGTATAGGAAGATTGGATTCACCTACAGGAATGGTTCTCCTAAAAGAAAGTGGGATTCTCACAGGAACATGTGATGCTGAAAAGGATGGATTCTCCCACAGGAAGGTGTGTTTCCCTCCCTGGAAGCAGTGTTCCCTGATATGATGGTGCATTTTCCCCACAGGAATAAGAGTTTCCACAAAAGAAGAAGGGTTCTTGCAAAGGACATCATGTTTTCCCAGCAGGTAGAATGGTTAGACCACAGGAAAGTGTGTGGCCCCACAGGAAGGAGGTTTGCACCATTAGAAGTTGTGTTTTCCATCAGGATGTAGGGTTCCCTCAAAGGAAGAATGGTTCGCCACAAAAAGGTGTGTTTCCCATTCACAAAGAAGTGTTCCCTCACAGGAATTTACACTCCCCCATTATAAGGTGTACTTCAATCACCCAAAGAAGAGTTCCCACACAGGAATGTGTGTGAGCGCCACAAGATGGTTTCCAACAAAGGAATTAGTATTTTTCCTGCAGGAAGGTGTGTTTTCCTGCATACAATGTAGCATTTTCTCCTATGGTTCAGTGATTCCCCCACATGAAGTAGAATTTACCGCACAGGAAGTACAATTTCTCCACTAAGGTGTGTTCCCACCAAAAGAGAACCTGATTCCACCACAGCAAGTAACATTTCCAATACAGTAATTTGATTCCCTTCCCACCCACCCCCCACCCCCCAGGAAGGTAAGTTTCCCCACAGGAAACAATATTTTGCCTACAGGAAGATGCATTTCCCCTACAGAAACTACAATTGTCCCAAAAGGAAGCTGTGTTTTCCCCACTTGAAGTACTATTTCCCCAACTCTACGGTGTGTTTCCCATACAAGAAGTTGAGTTTGGCCCAAAGGAAGTACTACTTTTCCACAGGGAGGAGTGTTTCCTTCGGAGGAAGGTGTGTACGCTCCCAAAAAGGTAAGATTCCCCCAAAGGAAGGTGTGTTTCCCCCACAAGAATGTGGATTTTTATGACGGGTTGGTATGTTTTCCTAACAGAAAGTACTAATTCTTGCACTGGAAGGTTTGTTTTCTCGACAGGAACGTTACCACATTGGAATGTGTGTTACTCCCACAAGAAGGTGTGTTTCCAACAAAGGAATTTGTATTTCCTCCGCAGGGAGGTGTGTTTTCCTGCATACAATGTAGCATTTTCCCCTATGGAAGAATGCTTCCCACACATGAGCGTGAATTTACTCCATAGGAAGTTGTAATTCCCGCCCTTGAAAGTTTGATGCACCCACAGAAAGGTGCATTTCTTCAACTAAGAGAAGTCATCCCCCCACAGAATAAGTGTTTGCCAGACGGAAAGTGTCTTTTTCTCCTTAACGGGTCTTTTGCTTTGGCCAAAGAAAAGTTTGATTCATTCCAAAGGAAGGTGAGTTTCCCTCAGAGTAGGGTGTGTTTACCACTCAGGAAATACTGTTCCTCTGACAGGAAGTTGTGATTCCCACTGAGGAAGCTGTGTTTCCCCACAGAAAGGTGAGATTCCCTACAGCAAGGTGTGTTTCCCCCACAGGAAAGCTGTTTTCTCCCCAAAAAGAAGTTATTCCCTCAAGGGAATTGTATCCATCCTCCCCAGGAATGTGAGCTTCTACCAGGAAGGCAGGATTTTACAAGAAGAAGATTGATTTCCCCCACAGTAAGTTGTATTTCCATCACAAGTAATTCAGCTTCCCCCACAGGAAGAAGTATTTCCACTCAGGAAGGTGTGTTTCCCTCATAGGAAGGTGTGTTTCCTCCACAACAGGATGAGAGTTCCCAGGGCCATGTTGTGTTCCACCAAAAGGAACTACAATTTCCCCCACAACTGTGTGTTTCCCACAAAGGAAGAGATGATTCCCCCATAGGAAGTTGCATTTCACCTACACGAAGTTGTGTTTCCCCTACAAGATGTTGCGTTTCCTCCTCAGGAAGTACTATTTACGCCCTGAAAAGTGTGTTCTCCCTCGATGAAGTTGTGTTTCAACAAAGAAAGGTGACATTTTCCTACAAAGAGGTGTCTTCCTCCCACAGAAAGCACTATTTTTCCCAAGGCAAGTTTTGTCTCCCTCATAGGAAATACTCTTTCCTCTAAAGGACATTGTGTTTCCCTCACAAGACTGCCTGTTTCCACCACAGAAAGTTATATTTCCCCCACAGGAACGTTTGATTCCCCCGTAAGATGGAGAGCTACGCGCACAAATCAGCGGTTCAACCACAGGAAGATGCATTTGACAGACCAAGTTCAGAATTTCTACCCGGAAGGTGTTTTCTCCCCACAGGAAAGTGTGTTTCATTACAGGTAGGTGAGTTTCTGCCATAGGAAGGTGTATTGCCACTACAGGAAGTACTCTTTCACCCACAGGAAGTTGTGTTTTCCCCATGCGCAAGTCAGCTTCCCCAACAGGACTTACTATTTTCCCACAAGCAGGCGCATTTCCCCTACAGGAAGCTTAGTTTCTCCCATGGGGAGATGTGTTTCTTCTAACGGAAGCAGAACTCCCAAACATAATGGGGCATTTCTCCCACATAAATGTTTCTCCAAAATAAAAAGGTTTCTTCCAAAGATAATTGTGTTTCCCCGCAGGAAGAAGCGTTAAACCACAGGAAAGTGTGTACCCCCACAGCATCCGGGTTCCCATATTGGAAGGTGTGTTTCCCAACTGAATTCAGTGTTCCCAAAAAGGAAGAATAGGTCCCCAGGAGAAGTAGTGTTTCCACTACACTTACAATGTTTCCCTCTCAGGAATTTGTGTCTACCCCGAGAAAGAAAGGTTCCCCCATTGTAGGATGTATTTATCTCACAGGAAGAAGGTGTGTACCCGACCAAAAGAGTCGTGATTCCCTCACTACAAGTACTATTTCCCCCTCTGTAAGGTGTGTTTCCCCTACAAGAAGTTGAGTTTCCCCTACATGAAGTATTATTTTGCCACAGGAAGTTGAGTTTCCCCTACAGGAAGTACAATTTTCTCCACAGGATGATGTGCTTCCCCCATAGGAAGTCGTGATTCCCCCACAGGAATCTGTACTTCCCCCACAAGAAGTTGTACTTCCCAAAACAGGAAGTTGTACTTCCCCCCAGAGGAAATTGTGCTTCCCTCACAGGAAGTTGTACTTCCCCCACAGGAAGTTGCAATTCCCCTACAGGAAGTTGTACTTCCCCAACAAGAAGTTGAGTTTCCCCCACAGGAAGTTACTATTTCAACACAGGAATGTGTGTTTCCCCAACAAGAAGTGTGTTTCTGTCAAAGGAGGTGAGAATCCCGCACAGAATGGTGTGTTTCCAACACAGATAGTACTGTTTTTCTTAGGACTTTGTGTCTCTTTTACAGAAAGTATTCTTTCCCCCAAACCAATGTTTATCTCCCTCACCTGATGGTGTCATTTCCCCACAGGAGGTTTTTTCCCCCCCCAAAGGAATAACAATTTCCACACCCCTCCACAGTTTGTTTCCGGCAAAGGCAGGCCTGATTTCCCGAAAGGAAGGTGTACTTCCGCCTACACAAAGTTGTTTTTCCCTCACACAGGGGTGAGTTTCCCCCAGAGGAAGTACTCTTTCTTCTACAGGATGCTGTGTTTGCCCTACTGGAAGAACAATTTCCTCAACACGATGATGTGTTTCCCCCAAAGGAAGGCGTGATTCCCACCCTTGAAGCACTCTTTCCCCCACAAGAAGTACTATTTCGCCATAGGAAGGTGTATATACACGAAAGTTATATGCCTTTCCCCCCAGAAAATTACTTTCCACCCATAGGAAGATGTGTTTCCCTCACAGGAAGTGTGTTTGCTGAAAAGAATATGGGTTCCCAATAGGAAGATGAGTACCCCATAAGATGGTATACTTCCTGTATAGGAAGATTGGATTCACCTACAGGAATGGTTCTCCTAAAAGAAAGTGTGATTCTCTCACAGGAACATGTGATGCTGAAAAGGATGGCTTCTCCCACAGGAAGGTGTGTTTCCCTCCCTGGATGCAGTGTTATCTGATATGATGGTGCATTTTCCCCACAGGAATAAGAGTTTCCGCAAAAGAAGAAGGGTTCCCGCAAATGACATCATGTTTTCCCAACAGGTAGAATGGTTAGACCACAGGAAAGTGTGTGGCCCCACAGGAAGGAGGTTTGCACCATTAGAAGGTCTGTTTTCCATCAGGATGTAGTGTTCCCTCAAAGGAAGAAGGGTTCCCCACAAGAAGGTGTGTTTCCCATTCACAAAGAAGTGTTCCCTCACAGGAATTTGCACTCCCCCATTCTAAGGTGTACTTCAATCACCCAAAGAAGAGTTCCCACACAGGAATGTGTGTGAGCGCCACAAGATGGTTTCCAACAAAGGAATTAGTATTTTTCCTGCAGGAAGGTGTGTTTTCCTGCATACAATGTAGCATTTTCCCCTATGGTTCAGTGAATACCCCACATGAAGTAGAATTTACTGCACAGGAAGTACAATTTCTCCACTAAGGTGTGTTCCCACCAAAAGAGAACCTGATTCCACCACAGCAAGTAACATTTCCAATACAGTAATTTGATTCCCTTCCGCCCCCACCCACCAGGAAGGTAAGTTTCCCCACAGGAAACACTATTTTGCCTACAGGAAGATGCATTTCCCCTACAGAAACTACAATTGTCCAAAAGGAAGCTGTGTTTTCCCCACTTTAAGTACTATTTCCCCAACTCAACAGTGTGTTTCCCATACAAGAAGTTGAGTTTGGCCCAAAGGAAGTACTACTTTTCCACAGGGAGGAGTATTTCCTTCAGAGGAAGGTGTGTATGCTCCCAAAAAGATAAGATTCCCCCAAAGTAAGGTGTGTTTCCCCCACCAGAATGTGGATTTTTATGATGCGCTGGTGTGTTTTCCTAACAGAAAGTACTAATTCTTGCACTGGAAGGTTTGTTTTCTTGACAGGAACGTAACCACATTGGAATGTGTGTTACTCCCACAAGAAGGTGTGTTTCCAACAAAGGAATTTGTATTTCCTCTGCAGGGAGGTGTGTTTTCCTGTATACAATGTAGCATTTTCCCCTATGGAAGAATGCTTCCCCCACTTGAGCGTGAATTTACTCCATAGGAAGTTGTAATTCCCGCCCTTGAAAGGTTGATCCACCCACAGAAAGGTCCATTTCCCCAACTAAGAGAAGTCATCCCCCCACAGAATAAGTGTTTGCCAGACGGAAAGTGTCTTTTTCTCCTTAATGGGTCTTTTGCTTTGGCCAAAGAAAAGTTTGACTCATGCCAAAGGAAGGTGAGTTTCCCTCAGAGTAAGGTGTGTTTACCACCCAGGAAATACTGTTCCTCTCACAGAAAGTTGTGATTCCCACTGAGGAAGCTATGTTTCCCAACAGAAAGGTGAGATTCCCTACAGCAAGGTGTGTTTCCCCCACAGGAAATACAATTTTCCTCACAGGAAAGCTGTTTCCCCCCAAAAAGGAGTTATTCCCTCACGGGAATTGTATCTGTCCTCCCCAGGAATGTGAGCTTCTACCAGGAAGGCAGGATTTTACAAGAAGAAGATTGATTTCCCCCACAGTAAGTTGTATTTCCATCACAAGTAATTCAGCTTCCCCCACATGAAGAAGAAATTCCACTCAGGAAGGTGTGTTTCCCTCATAGGAAGGTGTGTTTCCTCCACAACAGGACGAGAGTTCCCAGGACCATGTTGCGTTCCACCAAAAGGAAGTACAATTTCCCCCACAACTGTGTGTTTCCCACAAAGGAAGAGATGATTCCCCCATAGGAAGTTGCATTTCACCTACACGAAGTTGTGTTTCCCCTACAAGATGTTGAGTTTCCTCCTCAGGAAGTACTATTTACCCCCAGAAAAGTGTGTTCTCCCTCGAGGAAGGTGTGTTTCAACAAAGAAAGGTGACATTTTCCTACAGTGAGGTGTCTTCCTCCCACAGAAAGCACAATTTTTCCCAAGGCAAGTTTTGTCTCCCTCATAGGAAATACTCTTTCCTCTAAAGGACGTTGTGTTTCCCTCACAAGACTGCCTGTTTCCACCACAGAAAGTTGTATTTCTCCCACAGGAAGGTTTGATTCCCCCGTAAGATGGAGAGCTATGCGCACAAATCAGCAGTTCAACCACAGGAAGATGCATTTGACAGACCAGGTTCAGAATTTCTACCCGGAAGGTATTTTCTCCCCACAGGAAAGTGTGTTTCATTACAGGAAGGTGGGTTTCTGCCATAGGAAGGTGTATTGCCACTACAGGAAGTACTCTTTCACCCACAGGAAGTTGTGTTTTCCCACACGCAGCTCAGCTTCCCCCACAGGACTTACTATTTTCCCACAAGCAGGCGCATTTCCCCTACAGGAAGCCTAGTTTCTCCCATGGGGAGATGTGTTTCTTCTAACGGAAGCAGAACTCCCAAATATAATGGGGCATTTCTCCCACATAATTGTTTCTCCAAAAGAAAAAGGTTTCTTCCAAAGATAATTGTGTTTCCCCGCAGGAAGAATCGTTACACAACACGATAATGTGTACCCCCACAGCATCCGGGTTCCCATATTGGAAGGTGTGTTTCCCAACTGAATGCAGTGTTCCCAAAAAGGAAGAATAGGTCCCCAGGAGAAGTAGTGTTTCCACTACACTTACAAGGTTTCCCCCTCAGGAATTTGTGTCTACCCCACAGAAAGAAAGGTTCCCCCATTGTAGGATGTATTTCTCTCACAGGAAGAAGGTGTGTACCCCACCAAAAGAGTCATGATTCCCTCACTACAAGAACTATTTCCCCTTCTGTAAGGTGTGTTTCCCCTACAAGAAGTTGAGTTTCCCCTACATGAAGTACTATTTTGCCTCAGGAAGTTGAGTTACTATTTCAACACAGGAATGTGTGTTTCAACCACAAGAAGTGTGTTTCTGTCAAAGGAGGTGAGAATCCCGCACAGAATGGTGTGTTTCCCACACAGGAAGTACTGTTTTTCTTAGGACTTTGTGTCTCTTTTACAGAAAGTACTCTTTCCCCAAAACCAAGGTGTATCTCCCTCACCAGATGGTGTTGTTTCCCCACAGGAGGTTTTTTCCCCCCACAGGAAGTACAATTTCCACACCCCTGCACAGTTTGTTTCTGGCAAAGGCAGGCTTGATTTCCAGAAAGGAAGGTGTTCTTCCGCCTACACAAAGTTGTTTTTCCCTCACACAGGGGTGAGTTTCCCCCAGAGGAAGTACTCTTTCTTCTAAAGGATGCTGTGTTTGCTCTACTGGAAGTACAATTTCCTCCACACGATGATGTGTTTCCCCCAAAGAAAGGCATGATTCCCGTCCTTGAAGCACTCTTTCCCCCACAAGAAGTACTATTTCGCCATAGGAAGGTGTATGTACACTAAATTTATATGCCTTTCCCCCCAGAAAATTACTTTCCCCCCATAGGAAGATGTGTTTCCCTCACAGGAAGTGTGTTTGCTAAAAAGAATATGGGTTCCCAATAGTAAGAGGAGTACCGCATAAGATGGTATACTTCCTGTATAGGAAGATTGGATTCACCTACAGGAATGGTTCTCCTAAAAGAAAGTGTGATTCTCTCACAGGAACATGTGATGCTGAAAAGGATGGCTTCTCCCACAGGAAGGTGTGTTTCCCTCCCTGGATGCAGTGTTATCTGATATGATGGTGCATTTTCCCCACAGGAATAAGAGTTTCCGCAAAAGAAGAAGGGTTCCCGCAAATGACATCATGTTTTTCCAGCAGGTAGAATGGTTAGACAGCAGGAAAGTGTGTGGCCCCACAGGAAGGAGGTTGCACCATTAGAAGGTGTGTTTTCCATCAGGATGTAGTGTTCCCTCAAAGGAAGAAAGGTTCCCCACAAGAAGGTGTGTTTCCCATTCACAAAGAAGTGTTCCCTCACAGGAATTTACACTCCCCCATTATAAGGTGTACTTCATCACCCAAAGAAGAGTCCCCACACAGGAATGTGTGTGACCGCCACAAGATGGTTTGTTTCCAACAAAGGAATTTGTATTTTTCCTGCAGGAAGGTTTGTTTTCCTGCATACAATGTAGCATTTTCCCATATGGTTCAGTGATTCCCCCACATGAACTACAATTTACTGCACAGGGAGTACAATTTTCCCCACTAAGGTGTGTTTCCACCAAAAGAGGACCTAATTCCACCACAGCAAGTAACATTTCCAATACAGTAATATGATTCCCTCCCCGCCCCACCTCCCGCAGGAAGGTGAGTTTCCCCACAGGAAACACTATTTTGCCTACAGTAAGATGCATTTCCCCTAGAGAAACTACAATTGTCCCAACAGGAAGCTGTGTTTTCCCCACTTGAAGTACTATTTCACCAAATCTACGGTGTGTATCCCATGCAAGAAGTTGAGTTTCGCCCACAGGAAGTACTGCTTTTCCACAGGGAGGAGTGTTTCCTTAAGGGGAATGTGTGTATGCTCCCAAAAAGGTAAGATTCCCCCAAAGGAAGGTGTGTTTCCCTCACCAGAATGTGGATTTTTATGACGGTCTGGTGTGTTTCCCCCACAGAAATTACTAATTCTTGCACTGGAAGGTTTGTTTTCTCCACAGGAACGTTCCGATATTGGAATGTGTGTTACTCCCACAAGAAGGTGTGTTTCCAACAAAGGAATTTGTATTTCCTCCGCAGGGAGGTGTGTTTTCCTGAATACAATGCAGCATTTTCCCCAATGGAAGAATGCTTCCCCCACATGAGCGTGAATTTACTCCATAGGAAGTTGTACTTTCCGCCCTTGAAGGTTGGATTCACCCACAGAAAGGTCCATATCCCAAACTAAGAGAAGACTACCCCCCACGGAATAAGTGTTTGCCAGATGGAAAGTGTCTTTTTCTCCTCAATGGGTCTTTTGCTTTGGCCAAAGAAAAGTTTGATTCATGCCAAAGGAATGTGAGTTTCCCCCAGAGTAAGGTGTGTTTACCACGCAGGAAATACTGTTCCTCTGACAGGAAGTTGTGATTCCCACTGAGGAAGCTGTGTTTCCCCACAGAAAGGTGAGATTCCCTACAGCAAGGTGTGTTTCCCCCACAGGAAATACAATTTTCCCCACAGGAAAGCTGTTTTCCCCCCAAAAAAAGGAGTTATTCCCTCACGGGAATTGTATTCGTCCTCCCCAGGAATGTGAGCTTCTACCAGGAAGGCAGGATTTTACAAGAAGATTGATTTCCCCCACAGTAAGTTGTATTTCCATCACAAGTAATTCAGCTTCCCCCACAGGAAGAAGGATTTCCACTCAGGAAGTTGTGTTTCGCTCAGAGGAAGGTGTGTTTCCTCCACAACATGACTAGATTTCCCAGGACGATGTTGCTTTCCACCCAAAGGAAGTACAATTTTCCCCACAACGGTGTGTTTCCCACAAAGGACGAGATGATTCCCCCATAGGAAGTTGCATTTCACCTACACGAAGTTGTGTTTCCCCAACACGATGTTGAGTTTGCTCCTCAGGAAGTACTATTTACCCCCAGAAAGCGTGTTCTCCCTCGAGGAAGGTGTGTTTCCACAAAGAAAGGTGACATTTTCCTACAAAGAGGTGTCTTCCACCCACAGAAAGCACAATTTTTCCCATAGCAAGTTTTGTCTCCCTCATAGGAAATACTCTTTCCTCTAAAGGCCATTGTGTTTCCCTCACAAGACTGCCTGTTTCCACAACAGAAAGTTGTATTTCCCCCACAAGAATGTTTGATTCCCCTGTAAGGTGGAGAGCTATGCGCACAAATCAGCGGTTCAACCACAGGAAGATGCACTTGACAGACCAAGTTCAGAATTTCTACCCGGAAGGTGTTTTTTCCCCACAGGAAAGTGTGTTTCATTACAGAAAGATGAGTTTCTGCCATAGGAAGGTGTATTTGCACTAAAAAGTACTCTTTCCCCTAGTGGAAGTTGTGTTTTCCCCACACGCAGCTCAGCTTCCCCCACAGGACTTACTATTTTCCCACAAGCAGGCGCATTTACCCTACATGAAGCTGATTCTCTCACAGGGAGTAGTGTTTCTTCTAACGGAAGCAGAACTCCCAAACATAATGGGGCATTTCTCCCACATAAATGTTTCTCTAAAAGAAAAAGGTTTCTTCCAAAGATAATTGAGTTTCCCCCAGGAAGAATCGTTACACCACAGGAAAGTGTGTGCCCCCACAGCATCCTGGTTCCCATATTCGAAAGTATGTTTCCCAACAAGATGCACTGTTCCCAAAAAGGAAGAAGAGGTCCCCAAGAGAAGTAGTGTTTCCACTACACTTACAAGGTATCCCACTCAGGAATTTGCATCTACCCCACAGAAAGAAAGGTTCCCCCATTATAGGATGTATTTCTCTCACAAGAAGAAGGTGTGTACCCCCCCCAAAAGAGTTGTGATTCCCACACTACAAGTACCACTTCCCCCTCTGTAAGGTTTGTTTCCCCAACAAGAAGTTGGGTTTCCGCTACAGGAAGTAGAATTTTCTCCACAGGATGATGTGCTTCCCCCATAGGAAGTCGTGATTCCCCCACAGGAATTTGTACTTCCCCCACAAGAAGTTGTACTTCCAAAACAGGAAGTTGTACTTCCCCTACAGGAATTTGAACTTCCCCCACAGGAATTTGTACTTCCCTCCATAGGAAGTTGTACTTCCGTCACAGGAAGTTGTACTTCCCCAACAAGAACTTGAGTTTTTTCCACAGGAACTTACTATTTCAACACAGGAATGTGTGTTTCCCTCACAAGAAGTGTGTTTCTGTCAAAGGAGGTTTGAATCCCGCACAGAATGGTGTGTTTCCAACACAGGAAGTACTGTTTTTCTTAGGACGTTGTGTCTCTTTTACAGAAAGTACTCTTTCCTCCAAACCAAGGTATATCTCCCTCACCAGATGGTGTCGTTTCCCCACAGGAGGTTTTTCCCCCCCACATGAAGTACAATTTCCACACCCCTCCACAGTTTGTTTCCGGCAAAGGCAGGCCTGATATCCCGAAAAGAAGGTGTACTTCCGCCTACACAAAGTTGTTTTTTCCTAACACAAGGGTGAGTTTTCCCCAGAGGAAGTACTCTTTCTTCTACAGGATGCTGTGTTTGCCCTACTGGAAGTACAATTTCCTCAACACGATGATGTGTTTCCCCAAAAGGTAGGCGTGATTCCCGCCCTTGAAGCACACTTTCCCCCATAAGAAGTACTATTTCGCCACAGGAAGGTGTATGTACACTAAAGTTATATGCCTTGCCCCGCAGAAATTTACTTTCCCCGCATAGAAAGATGTGTTTCCCTCACAGGAAGTGTGTTTGCCGAAAAGAATATGGGTTCCCAATAGAAAGATGTGTACTCCATAAGATGGTATACTTCCTGTATAGGAAGATTGGATTCACCTACAGGAATGGATCTCCTAAAAGAAAGTGTGATTCTCTCACAGGAACATGTGATGCTGAAAAGGATGGCTTCTCCCACAGGAAGGTGTGTTTTCCTCCCTGGATGCAGTGTTACCTGATATGATGGTGCATTTTCCCCACAGGAATAAGAGTTTCCACAAAAGAAGAAGGGTTCCCGCAAAGGACATCATGATTTCCCAGCAAGTAGAATGGTTAGAGAGCAGGAAAGTGTGTGGCCCCACAGGAAGGAGGTTTGCACCATTAGAAGGTCTGTTTTCCATCAGGATGTAGTGTTCCCTCAAAGGAAGAAGGGTTCCCCACAAGAAGGTGTGTTTCCCATTCACAAAGAAGTGTTCCCTCACAGGAATTTACACGCCCCCATTATAAGGTGTACTTCAATCACCCAAAGAAGAGTTCCCACACAGGAATGTGCATTTCCCCTACTAAGAGAAGACTTCCCCCCACCCCCACAGAATAAGTGTTTGCCAGACGGACAGTGTCTTTTTTCCCTTAATGGGACTTTTGCTTTGGCCAAAGAAAATTTTCATTCATGCCAAAGGAAGGTGAGTTTCCCCCAGAGTAAGGTGTGTTTACCACGCAGGAAATACTGTTCCTCTCACAGGAAATTGTGATTCGCACTGAGAAAGCTGTGTTTCCGCACAGAAACGTGATATTCCCTACAGCAAGGTGTGTTTCCCCCACAGGAAATACAATTTTCCCCACAGGAAAGCTGTTTCCACCCCCAAAAAGGAGTTATTCCATCAAGGGAATTGTATCCGTCCTCCCTAGGAATGTGAGCTTCTACCAGGAAGGCAGGATTTTACAAGAAGAAGATTGATTTCCCCCACAGTAAGTTGTATTTCCATCACAAGAAGATCAGCTTCCCGCTCAGGAAGAAGTATTTCCACTCAGGATGGTGTGTTTCCCTCAGAGGAAGATGTGTTTCCTCCACAACAGGAGAAGAGTTCCCAGGACAATGTTGCGTTGCACCAAAAGAAGTACAATTTCCCCCACAACGGTGTGTTTCCCACAAAGGAAGAGATGATTCCCCCATAGGAAGTTGTATTTCACTTACATGAAGGTGTGTTTCCCCTACAAGATGTTGAGTTTCCTCCTCACGAAGTATTATTTACCCCCAGAAAAGTGTGTTCTTCCTAGCGGAAGGTGTGTTTCCACAAAGAAAGGTGACATTTTCCTACAGAGAGGTGTCTTCCTCCCACAGAAAGCACAATTTTTCCCAAGGCAAGTTTTGTCTCCCTCATAGGAAATACTCTTTCCTCTAAAGGATGTTGTGTTTCCCTCACAAGACTGCCTGTTTCCACCACAGAAAGTTATATTTCCCCACAAGAACGTTTGATTCCCCCGTAAGATGGAGAGCTACGCCCACAAATCAGTGGTTCAACCACAGGAAGATGCATTTGACCGACCAAGTTCAGAATTTCTACCCGGAAGGTGTTTTCTCCCCACAGGAAAGTGTGTTTCATTACAGGAAGGTGAGTTTCTGCCATAGGAAAGTGTATTTGCACTAAAGGAAGTACTCTTTCCCCCAGTGGAAATTGTGTTTTCGCCACACGCAGCTCAGCTTCCCCCACAGGACTTACTATTGTCCCACAAGCAGGCGCATTTCCCCTACAGGAAGGGTAGTTTCTCCCACGGGGAGATGTGTTTCTTCTAACAGAAGCAGAACTCCCAAACATAATGGGGCATTTTTCCCCCATAATTGGTTCTTCAAAAGAAAAAGGTTTCTTCCAAAGATAATTGTGTTTCCCCGCAGGAGGAATCGTTACACCACAGGAAAGTGTGTGCCCCGCAGCATCCGGGTTCCCATATTGGAAGGTGTGTTTCCCAACTGAATGCAGTGTTCCCAAAAAGGAAGAAAAGGTTCCCAGGAGAAGTAGTGTTTCCACGACACAAGGTTTCCCTCTCAGGAATTTGCGTCTACCCCACAGAAAGAAAGGTTCCCCTATTGTAGGATGTATTTCTCTCACAGGGAGAAGGTGTGTACCCTCCCAAAAGAGTCGTGATTCCCGCACTACTAGTACTATTTCCCCCTCTGTAAGGTGTGTTTCCCCTACAGGAAGTTGTGTTTCCCCTACAGGAAGTACTATTTTGCCACAGGAAATTGAGTTTCCCGTACAGGAAGTACAATTTTCTCCACAGGATGATGTGCTTCCCCCATAGGAAGTGGTGATTCCCCCAAGGGAATTTGTACTTACCCCACAGGAAGTGGTACTTACCCCCCCTCCCAGCGCACACAGGAAGTTGTACTTTCCAACAGGAATTTGAACTTCCCCCACAGGAAGTTGTAATTCCTCCCCCCAGAGGAAGTTGTACTTCCCCCACAGGAAGTTGTACTTCCCCCACAGGAAGTTGTACTTACCCCACAGGAAGTTGTATTTCCCCTACAGGAAGTTGTACTTCCCCAACAAGAACTTGAGTTTCCCCCACAGGAAGTTACTATTTCAACACAGGAAAGTGTGTTTCCCAACTGGAAGTGTGTTTCTGTCAAAGGAGGTTAGAATCCCGCACAGAATGGTGTGTTTCCAACACAGGAAGTACTGTTTTTCTTAGGACGTTGTGTCTCTTTTACAGAAAGTACTCTTTCCCCCAAACCAAAGTGTATCTCCCTCACCAGATGGTGTAGATTCCCAACAGGAGGTTTTTTTCCCCCCCAAAGGAATAACAATTTCCACAACCCTCCACAGTTTGTTTAAGGCAAAGGCAGGCCTGATTCCCCCACAGGAAAGTGTACTTCCGCCTCCACAATCTTGTTTTTCCCTCACATGAGGATGAGTTTTCCCCAGAGGAAGTATTCTTTCTTCTACAGGATGCTGTGTTTGCCCTACTGGAAGTACAATTTCCTCAACAGGATGATGTGTTTCCGCCAAGGAAGGTGTGATTCCTGCCCTTGAAGCACTCTTTCCCCCACAAGAAGTACTATTTTGCCACAGGAAGGTGTATGTACACTAATGTTATATGGCTTCCTCCCCAACCCCCATAATTTGATTTCTTCCCACAGAAAGATGTGTTTCCCTCACAGGAAGTGTGTTTGCCGAAAAGAAGATGAGTTCCCAAAAGGAAGATGAGTATCCCATAAGACGGTGTACTTCCAGTATAGGAAGATTGGATTCACCTACAGGAATGGTTTTCCTAAAAGAAAGTGTGATTCTCTCACAGGAACATGTGATGCTGAAAAGGATGGCTTCTCCCACAGAAAGGTGTGTTTCCCTCCCTGGAAGCAGTGTTCCCTGATATGATGGTGCATTTTACCCACAGGAATAAGAGTTTCCACAAAAGAAGAAAGGTTCGCGCAAAGGACATCATGTTTTCCCAGCAGGTAGAATGGTTAGACCACAGGAAAGTGTGTGGCCCCACAGGAAGGAGGGTTGCACCATTAGAAGGTGTGTTTTCCATCAGGATGTAGTGTTCTCTCAAAGGAAGAAAGGTTCCCCACAAGAAGGTGTGTTTCCCATTCACAAAGAAGTGTTCCCTCACAGGAATTTGCACTCCCCCATTCTAAGGTGTACTTCAATCACCCAAAGAAGAGTTCCCACACCGGCATGTGTGTGACCGCCACAAGATGGTTTGTTTCCAACAAAGGAATTTGTATTTTTCCTGCAGGAAGGTGTGATTTCCTGCATATAATGTAGCATTTTCCCCTATGGTTTAGTGATTCCCCCACATGAACTAGAATTTACTGCACGGGAAGTACAATTTCCCCCACTAAGGAGTGTTTCCACCAAAAGAGGACCTGATTCCAACACAACAAGTAACATTTCCAATACAGTAATTTGATTCCCTCCCCAAACCACTGCTCAGGAAGGTGAGTTTCCCCACAGGAAACACTATTTTGCCTACAGGAAGATGCATTTCCCCTACAGAAACTACAATTGTCCCAACAGGAAGCTGTGTTTTCTGCACTTGAGGTACTATTTCCCCAACTCTACGGTGTGTTTCCCATACAAGAAGTTGAGTTTGGCCCACAGGAAGTAATACTTTTCTACAGGGAGGAGTGTTTCCTTAAGAGGAAGGTGTGTATGCTCCCAAAAAAGGTAAGATTACCCCAAAGGAAGGTGTGTTTCCCCCACCAGAATGTGGATTTTTATGACGGGCTGGTGTGTTTTCCCCACAGAAAGTACTAATTCTTGCAACAGGAAGGTTTGTTTCCTCCACAGGAACGTTCCCATATTGGAATGTGTGTTACTCCCACAAGAAGGTTTGTTTCCAACAAAGGAATTTGTGTTTCCTCCGCAGGGAGGTGTGTTTTCCTGCAAACAATGTAGCATTTTCCCCAATGGAAGGATGCTTCCCCCACATGAGCGTGAATTTACTCCACAGGAAGTTGTAATTCCCGCCCTTGAAGGTTTGATTCACCCACAGAAAGGTGCATTTCCCCAACTAAGAAAAGACTTCCCCTCACCTCCACGGAATAAGTGTTTGCCAGGCGGACAGTGTTTTCCCTTTAATGGGTCTTTTGCTTTGGCCAAAGAAAATTTTCATTCATGCCAAAGGAAGGTGAGTTTCCCCCAGAGTAAGGTGTGTTTACCACGCAGGAAATACTGTTCCTCTAACAGGAAGTTGTGATTCCCACTGAGGAAGCTGTGTTTCCGCACAGAAACGTGATATTCCCTACAGCAAGGTGTGTTTCCCCCACAGGAAATACAATTTTCCCCACAGGAAAGCTGTTTCCACCCCCAAAAAGGAGTTATTCCCTCAAGGGAATTGTATCCGTCCACCCTAGGAATGTGAGCTTCTACCAGGAAGGCAGGATTTTACAAGAAGAAGATTGATTTCCCCCACAGTAAGTTGTATTTCCATCACAAGAAGGTCAGCTTCCCGCACAGGAAGAAGTATTTCTACTCAGGATGGAGTGTTTCCCTCAGAGGAAGATGTGTTTCCTCCACAACAGGACAAGAGTTCCCAGGACGATGTTGCCTTGCACCAAAAGAAGTACAATTTCCCCCACAACGGTTTGTTTCCCACAAAGGAAGAGATGATTTCCTCATAGGAAGTTGTATTTCACTTACATGAAGTTGTGTTTCCCCTACAAGATGTTGAGTTTCCTCTTCAGGAAGTATTATTTTCCCCCAGAAAAGTGTGTTCTCCCTAGCGGAAGGTGTGTTTCCACAAAGAAACGTGACATTTTCCTACAGAGAGATGTCTTCCTCCCACAGAAAGCACAATTTTTCCCAAGGCAAGTTTTGTCTCCCTCATAGGAAATACTCTTTCCTCTAAAGGACGTTGTGTTTCCCTCACAAGACTGCCTGTTTCTACCACAGAAAGTTATATTTCCCCCACAGGAACATTTGATTCCCCCGTAAGATGGAGAGCTATGCCCACAAATCAGCGGTTCAACCACAGGAAGATGCATTTGACGGACCAAGTTCAGAATTTCTACCCGGAAGGTGTTTTCTCCCCACAGGAAAGTGTGTTTCATTACAGGAAGGTGAGTTTCTGCCATAGGAAGGTGTATTTGCACTAAAGGAAGTACTCTTTCCCCCAGTGGAAATTGTGTTTTCGCCACACGCAGCTCAGCTTCCCCCAAAGGACTTACTATTTTCCCACAAGCAGGCGCATTTCCCCTACAGGAAGGTTAGTTTCTCCCATGGGGAGATGTGTTTCTTCTAACAGAAGCAGAACTCCCAAACATAATGGGGCATTTTTCCCACATAATTGTTTCTCCAAAAGAAAGAGGTTTCTTCCAAAGATAATTGTGTTTCCCCGCAGGAGGAATCGTTACACCACAGGAAAGTGTGTGCCCCCACAGCATCCGGGTTCCCATATTGGAAGGTGTGTTTGCCAACAAGATGCAGTGTTCCCAAAAAGGAAGAAAAGGTTCCCAGGAGAAGTAGTATTTCCACGACACTTACAAGGTTTTCCTCTCAGGAATTTGCGTCTACCCCACAGAAAGAAAGGTTTCCCCATTGTAGGATTTATTACTCTCACAGGGAGAAGGTGAGTACCCTCCCAAAAGAGTCGTGATTCCCGCACTACAAGTACTATTTCCCCCTCTGTAAGGTGTGTTTCCCCTACAGGAAGTTGAGTTTCCCCTACAGGAAGTACTATTTTGCCACAGGAAATTGAGTTTCCCGTACAGGAAGTACAATTTTCTCCACAGGATGATGTGCTTCCCCCATAGGAAGTGGTGATTCCCCCAAGGGAATTTGTACTTCCCCCACAAGAAGTTGTACTTCCCCCACAGGAATTTGAACTTCCTCCACAGGAAGTTGTACTTCCCCCCACAGAGGAAGTTGTAATTCCCCCACAGGAAGTTGTACTTCCCCCACAGGAAGTTGTACTTCCCCCACAGGAAGTTGTACTTACCACCCCCCCACACAGGGAGTTGTACTTCCCCCACAGGAAGTTGTATTTCCCCTACAGGAATTTGTACTTCCCACACAGGAAATTGTACTTCCCCCATAGGAAGTCGTACTTACCCCCCTGCACAGGAAGTTGTACTTACCCCCCCACAGGAAGTTGTACGTCCCCCACAGGAAGTTGTATTTTCCCTACAGGAAGTTGTACTTCCCCCACAGGAAGTTGTACTTCCCCCACAGGAAGTTGTACTTACCCCCCCCCAGGAAGTTGTACTTACCCCTCCACACAGGAAGTTGTACTTCCCCCACAGGAAGTTGTATTTCCCCTACAGGAAGTTGTACTTCCCCAACAAGAACTTGAGTTTCCCCCACAGGAAGTTACTATTTCAACACAGGGAATTGTGTTTCCCCAACAGGAAGTGTGTTTATGTCAAAGGAGGTGAGAATCCCGCCCAGAATGGTGTGTTTCCAAAACAGGAAGTACTGTTTTTCTTAGGACGTTGCGTCTCTTTTACAGAAAGTACTCTTTCCCCCAAACCAAAGTGTATCTCCCTCACCAGATGGTGTCGTTTCCCAACAGCAGGTTTTTTCCCCCCCCAAAGGAATAACAATTTCCACACCCCTCCACAGTTTGTTTCCGGCAAAGGCAGGCCTGATTCCCCTACAGGAAAGTGTACTTCCACCTCCACAATCTTGTTTTTCCCTCACATGAGGATGAGTTTTCCCCAGAGGAAGTATTCTTTCTTCTACAGGATGCTGTGTTTGCCCTAGTGGAAGTACAATTTCCTCAACAGGATGATGTGTTTCCCCCAAGGAAGGTGTGATTCCTGCCATTGAAGAACTCTTTCCCCCATAAAAAGTACTATTTCACCACAGGCAGGTATATGTACACTAATGTTATATGGCTTCCTCCCCAACCCCCATTATTTGATTTCTTCCCACAGAAAGATGTGTTTCCCTCACAGGAAGTGTGTTTCCCGAAAAGAAGATGAGTTCCCAAAAGGAAGATGAGTATCCCATAAGATGGTGTACTTTCTGTATAGGAAGATTGGATTCACCTACAGGAATGGTTCTCCTAAAAGAAAGTGTGATTCTCTCACAGGAACATGTGATGCTGAAAAGGATGGCTTCTCCCACGGGAAGGTGTGTTTCCCTCCCTGGAAGCAGTGTTCCTTGATATGATGGTGCATTTTACCCACAGGAATAAGAGTTTCCACAAAAGAAGAAAGGTTCCCGCAAAGGACATCATGTTTTCCCAGCAGGTAGAATGGTTAGACCACTGGAAAGTGTGTGGCCCCACAGGCAGGAGGGTTGCACCATTAGAAGGTGTGTTTTCCATCAGGATGTAGTGTTCTCCCAAAGGAAGAAAGGTTCCCCACAAGAAGGTGTGTTTCCCATTCACAAAGAAATGTTCCCTCACAGGAATTTACACTCCCCCATTCTAAGGTGTACTTCAATCACCCCAAGAAGAGTTCCCACACCGGCATGTGTGTGACCGCCACAAGATGGTTTGTTTCCAACAAAGGAATTTGTATTTTTCCTGCAGGAAGGTGTGTTTTCCTGCATACAATGTAGCATTTTCCCCTATGGTTCAGTGATTCCCCCACATGAACTAGAATTTACTGCACAGAAAGTACAATTTCCCCCACTAAGGTATGTTTCCACCAAAAGAGGACCTGATTCCAACACAACAAGTAACATTTCCAATACAGTAATTTGATTCCCTCCCCAAACCCCTGCACAAGAAGGTGAGTTTCCCCACAGGAAACACTATTTTGCCTACAGGAAGATGCATTTCCCCTACAGAACCTACAATTGTCCCAACAGGAAGCTGTGTTTTCTCCACTTGAGGTACTATTTCCCCAACTCTACGGTGTGTTTCTCATACAAGAAGTTGAGTTTGGCCCACAGGAAGTACTACTTTTCCACAGGGAGGAGTATTTCCTTAAGAGGAAGGTGTGTATGCTCCCAAAAAGGTAAGATTACCCCAAAGGAAGGTGTGTTTCCACCACCAGAATGTGGATTTTTATGACGGGCTGGTGTGTTTTCTCCACAGAAAGTACTAATTCTTGCAACAGGAAGGTTTGTTTCCTCCACAGGAACGTTCCCATATTGGAATGTGTCTTACTCCCACAAGAAGGTGTGTTTCCAACAAAGGAATTTGTATTTCCTCCGCAGGGAGGTGTGTTTTCCTGCATACAATGTAGCATTTTCCCCAATGGAAGGATGCTTCCCCCACATGAGCGTGAATTTACTCCACAGGAAGTTGTAATTCCCGCCCTTGAAGTTTTGATTCACCCACAGAAAGGTGCATTTCCCCAACTAAGAAAAGACTTCCCCCCACCCCCACGGAATAAGTGTTTGCCAGACGGACAGTGTCTTTTTCCCCTTAATGGGTCTTTTGCTTTGGCCAAAGAAAATTTTCATTCATGCCAAAGGAAGGTGAGTTTCCCCCAGAGTAAGGTGTGTTTACCACGCAGGAAATACTGTTCCTCTCACAGGAAGTTGTGATTCCCACTGAGGAAGCTGTGTTTCCGCACAGAAACTTGATATTCCCTACAGCAAGGTGTGTTTCCCCCACAGGAAATACAATTTTCCCCACAGGAAAGCTGTTTCCACCCCCAAAAAGAGTTATTCCCTCAAGGGAATTGTATCCGTCCTCCCTAGGAATGTGAGCTTCTACCAGGAAGGCTGGATTTTACAAGAAGAAGATTGATTTCCCCCACAGTAAGTTGTATTTCCATCACAAGAAGGTCAGCTTCCCGCACAGGAAGAAGTATTTCCACTCAGGATGGTGTGTTTCCCTCAGAGGAAGATGTGTTTCCTCCACAACAGGACAAGAGTTCCCAGGACGATGTTCCGTTGCACCAAAGAAGTACAATTTCCCCCACAACGGTGTGCTTCCCACAAAGGAAGAGATGATTCCCCCATAGGAAGTTGTATTTCACTTACATGAAGGTGTGTTTCCCCTACAAGATGTTGAGTTTCCTCCTCACGAAGTATTATTTACCACCAGAAAAATGTGTTCTCCCTAGCGGAAGGTGTGTTTCCACAAAGAAAGGTGACATTTTCCTACAGAGAGGTGTCTTCCACCCACAGAAAGCACAAATTTTCCCAAGGCAAGTTTTGTCTCCCTCATAGGAAATACTCTTTCCTCTAAAGGACGTTGTGTTTCCCTCACAAGACTGCCTGTTTCCACCACAGAAAGTTATATTTCCCCCACAGGAACGTTTGATTCCCCCGTAAGATGGAGAGCTATGCCCACAAATCAGCGGTTCAACCACAGGAAGATGCATTTGACAGACCAAGTTCAGAATTTCTACCCGGAAGGTTTTTTCTCCCCACAGGAAAGTGTGTTTCATTACAGGAAGGTGAGTTTCTACCATTGGAAGATGTATTTGAACTAAAGGAAGCACTCTTTCCCCCAGTGGAAGTTGTGTTTTCCCCACACGCAGCTCAGCTTCCCCCACAGGACTTACTATTTTCCCACAAGCAGGCGCATTTCCCCTACAGGAGATGTGTTTCTTCTAACAGAAGCAGAACTCCCAAACATAATGGGGCATTTATCCCACATAATTGTTTCTCCAAAAGAAAAAGGTTCCTTCCAAAGATAATTGTGTTTCCCCGCAGGAGGAATCATTACACCACAGGAAAGTGTGTGCCCCACAGCATCCGGGTTCCCATATTGGAAGGTGTGTTTGCCAACAAGATGCAGTGTTCCCAAAAAGGAAGAAAAGGTTCCCAGGAGAAGTAGTATTTCCACTACACTTACAAGGTTTTCCTCTCAGGAATTTGCGTTGACCCCACAGAAAGAAAGGTTCCCCCATTGTAGGATGTATTTCTCTCACAGGGAGAAGGTGTGTACCCTCCCAAAAGAGTCGTGATTCCCGCACTACAAGTACTATTTCCCCCTCTGTAAGGTGTGTTTCCCCTACAGGAAGTTGAGTTTCCCCTACAGGAAGTACTATTTTGCAACAGGAAATTGAGTTTCCCATACAGGAAGTACAATTTTCTCCACAGGATGATGTGCTTCCCCAAAGGAAGTGGTGATTTCCCCAAGGGAATTTGTACTTCCCCCACAGGAAGTTGTACTTACCCCCCCCCTCAACACACAGGAAGTTGTACTTCCCCCACAGGAATTTGAACTTCCCCCACAGGAAGTTGTACTTCCCCTACAGGAAGTTGTACTTCCCCAACAAGAACTTGAGTTTCCCCCACAGGAAGTTACTATTTCAACACAGGGAAGTGTGTTTCCCCAACAGGAAGTGTGTTTCTGTCAAAGGAGGTGAGAATCCAGCACAGAATGGTGTGTTTCCAACACAGGAAGTACTGTTTTTCTTAGGACATTGTGTCTCTTTTACAGAAAGTACTCTTTCCTCCAAACCAAAGTGTATCTCCCTCACCAGATGGTGTCGTTTCCCCACAGGAGGATTTTCTCCCCTACAGGAAGTACAATTTCCACACCCCTCCACAGTTTGTTTCCGGCAAAGGCAGGCCTGATTCCCCTACAGGAAGGTGTACTTCCGCCTCCACAATCTTGTTTTTCCCTCACATGAGGATGAGTTTTCCCCAGAGGAAGTATTCTTTCTTCTACAGGATGCTGTGTTTGCCCTAGTGGAAGTACAATTTCCTCAACAGGATGATGTGTTTCCCCCAAGGAAGATGTGATTCCTGCCCTTGAAGCACTCTTTCCCCCACAAGAAGTACTATTTCGCCACAGGAAGGTGTATGTACACTAATGTTATATGGCTCCTCCCCAATCCACACAATTTGATTTCTTCCCACAGAAAGATGTGTTTCCCTCACAGGAAGTGTGTTTCCCGAAAAGAAGATGAGTTCCCAAAAGGAAGATGAGTATCCCATAAGATGGTGTACTTCCGGTATAGGAAGATTGGATTCACCTACAGGAATGGTTCTCCTAAAAGAAAGTGTGATTCTCTCACAGGAACATGTGATGCTGAAAAGGATGGCTTCTCCCACAGGAAGGTGTGTTTCCCTCCCTGGAAGCAGTGTTCCCTGATATGATGGTGCATTTTACCCACAGGAATAAGAGTTTCCACAAAAGAAGAAAGGTTCCCGCAAAGGATATCATGTTTTCCCAGCAGGTAGAATGGTTAGACCACAGGAAAGTGTGTGGCCCCACAGGAAGGAGGGTTGCACCATTAGAAGGTGTGTTTTCCATCAGGATGTAGTGTTCTCCCAAAGGAAGAAAAGTTCCCCAAAGAAGGTGTGTTTCCCATTCACAAAGAAGTGTTCCCTCACAGGAATTTACACTCCCCCATTATAAGGTGTACTTCAATCACCCAAAGAAGAGTTCCCACACCGGCATGTGTGTGACCGCCACAAGATGGTTTGTTTCCAACAAAGGAATTTGTATTTTTCCTGCAGGAAGGTGTGTTTTCCTGCATACAATGTAGCATTTTCCCCTATGGTTCAGTGATTCCCCCACATGAACTAGAATTTACTGCACAGGAAGTACAATTTCCCCCACTAAGGTGTGTTTCCACCAAAAGAGGACCTGATTCCAACACAACAAGTAACATTTCCAATACAGTAATTTGATTTCCTCCCCAAACCCCTGCTCAAGAAGGTGAGGTTCCCCACAGGAAACACCATTTTGCCTACAGGAAGATGCATTTCTCCTACAGAAACTACAATTGTCCCAACAGGAAGCTGTGTTTTCTCCACTTGAGGTACTATTTCCCCAACTCTACGGTGTGTTTCCCATACAAGAAGTTGAGTTTGGCCCACAGGAAGTACTACTTTTCCACAGGGAGGAATGTTTCCTTAAGAGGAAGGTGTGTATGCTCCCAAAAAGGTAAGATTACCCCAAAGGAAGGTGTGTTTCCCCACCAGAATGTGGATTTTTATGACGGGCTGGTGTGTTTTCCCCACAGAAAGTACTAATTCTTGCAACAGGAAGGTTTGTTTCCTCCACAGGAACGTTCCCATATTGGAATGTGTCTTACTCCCACAAGAAGGTGTGTTTCCAACAACGGAATTTGTATTTCCTCCGCAGGGAGGTGTGTTTTCCTGCATACAATGTAGCATTTTCCCCAATGGAAGGATGCTTCCCCCACATGAGCGTGAATTTACTCCACAGGAAGTTGTAATTCCCGCCCTTGAAGGTTTGATTCACCCACAGAAAGGTGCACTTCCCCCCCCCCCCACCCACGGAATAAGTGTTTGCCAGACGGACAGTGTCTTTTTCTCCTTAATGGGTCTTTTGCTTTGGCCAAAGAAAATTTTCATTCATGTCAAAGGAAGGTGAGTTTCCCCCAGAGTAAGGTGTGTTTACCACACAGGAAATACTTTTCCTCTCACAGGAAGTTGTGATTCCCACTGAGGAAGCTGTGTTTTCCCACAGAAAGGTGAGATTCCCTACAGCAAGGTGTGTTCTCCCCACAGGAAATACAATTTTTCCCACAGGAAAGCTGTCCCCCCCCCCAAAGGAGTTATTCCCTCAGAGGAATTGTATCCGTCCTCCCCAGGAATGTGAGCTTCTACCAGGAAGGCAGGATTTTACAAGAAGAAGATTGATTTCCCCCACAGTAAGTTGTATTTCTATCACAAGAAGTTCAGCTTCCCGCACTGGAAGAAGTATTTCCACTCAGGATGGTGTGTTTCCCTCAGAGGAAGGTGTGTTTCCTCCACAACAGGACGAGAGTTCCCAGGACAATGTTGCGTTGCACCAAAAGAAGTACAATTTCCCCCACAACGGTGTGTTTCCCACAAAGGAAGAGATGATTCCCCCATAGGAAGTTGTATTTCACTTACATGAAGGTGTGTTTCCCCTACAAGATGTTGAGTTTCCTCCTCAGGAAGTATTATTTACCCCCAGAAAAGTGTGTTCTCCCTAGCGGAAGGTGTGTTTCCACAAAGAAAGATGACATTTTCCTACAGAGAGGTGTCTTCCTCCCGCAGAAAGCACAATTTTTCCCAAGTCAAGTTTTGTCTCCCTCATAGGAAATACTCTTTCCTCTAAAGGATGTTGTGTTTCCCTCACAAGACTGCCTGTTTCCCCCACAGGAAGGTTTGATTCCCCCGTAAGATGGAGAGCTACGCCCACAAATCAGCGGTTCAACCACAGGAAGATGCATTTGACAAGGACTTTATCAGATTCCCTTGCTCTTCTCTGGATTAACACAGGGAAATTCACACATTCCCAAATATTCAGGGCGAAATAAACAACAAACCTCCTGAACCTGTAACATAATGCCTGCCAGTCTTCTCTGGAGGCATATCACATTGACCTTGCCCTGGACCCCACTGGGGCCCTAGTCTACCAGAGAGTTCACTGGGGGCATGGTCTCAGTTGACTTCCTTGGAGCACTGGCTTATTAAGTAGTAGGCACCTTTGTACTGCTTACACCTGTGGCTCTTGCCAACAGGATACACAAGAGGCTTAGGAGCACCCGGCTTTTTCATGATCATCAATGGTGTCTATGTTGCAAGCCATGTGAGCCTCCCATTGTCTCCACCCCCCCCCCCCGCCCCCATGAGAGAGGAAGCAAATACTTAGTCTCCCTAACAGAACAGCCTGTGTAGGTGGGTGGAATAGGGTGTTACCTGCCAAAGCCACCCCTGTACCCAGTTGCAGGTGACCTCTTGGAGGGCGCACAAGTGACAGGCCTGTCCCTGCAGTTCCCCACGGAGCTCCAGTGCAGCCTCCACCCTGGGGTCAACCTGTGAGAGAGAGAGAGAGAGAGAGAGAGTGTGTGTGTGTGTGTGTGTGTGTGTGTGTGTGTGTGTGTGTATGAATTCTATAAGTTCTTTCTCATTTCTGGCAGTACCCTATTCCACAGTAATCTAGAAATCCTCTTTCATAGAATTCTACAAGTAATCTCTAACACAGAATTCTAAAAATCTCCTACTCCACAAAATTCTAAACATCCTCTTGTCCACTGAATTCTAGAATCCTCTCTTTCTCCGAATTCGGGAAATCATGTCTTCTACAGCATTCCTGAAGTCTTTTACTCCACAGAAATCTTGAAATCCTCTATTGCACAGCGTTCTAGAAATCCTCTATTACGCAGAATTCAGTAAGTCTGTTCTATCTCTGAATTCTACAAATCCCCTATTCCACAGAATTCTAAAAGTCCTCCCTTCCTATGAATTCTAAAAATACCCTATTCTACGGAATTATAAAATCTATTCCGCCCAATTCTCAAAATCTATTATTTCATAGAATTCTAGAAATCACCTCTTCCACAGAATTCTAGAAGACCTCGTTTCCTCCCAATTCTAGAAATCCCCTATTCTGTTGGATTCTACATGTCTTGTCATCTCAGAATCCTAGAAATTTCCTATTCAACAGAATTCTAGAATTACACCATTCCACAGAATTCTATATGTTCTTTCTTTCTCATTTCCGGTGGTACCCTATTCTACCGTAATCTAGAAATACTCTTTCACAGAATTCTGCAAGTAATCTCTAACACAGAATTCTAGAAATCTCCTACTCCACAAAATTCTAAAAATCCTCTTGTCTACAGAATTCTAGAGTCCTCTCTTTCTCCGAATTCTAGAAATCCCCTCTTCTACAGCATTCCTGAATTCTTCTACTCCACAGAAATCTTGAAATCCTCTATTGCACAGCGTTCTAGAAATCCTCTATTATGCAGAATTCTGTAAGTCTCCTCTCCCTCTGAATTCTACAAATCCCCTATTCCAAAGAATTCTAAAAGTCCTCCCTTCCTCTGAATTCTAAAAATACCCTATTCTACTAAATTCTAGCAATCTATTGCCCACAATTTTAAAAATCTATTATTTCACAGAATTCTAGAAATCACCTCTTCCACAGAATTCTAGAAGACCTTGTTTCCTCCCAATTCTAGAAATCCCCTACTCTGTGGAATTCTACAAGTCCTGTCATCTCAGAATCCTAGAAATTTCCTATTCCACAGAATTCTAGAATAACTCTATTCCACATAATTTTATAAGTCCTTTCTTTCTCATTTCCAGTGGTACCCTATTCTACAGTATTCTAGAAATCCTCTTTTGCAGAATTCTACAAGTAATCTCTTCCACAGAAGTCTAGAAACCTCCTACTCCACAAAATTCTACAAATCCTCTTGTCCACAAAATTCTAGTGTCCTACCTTTCTCTGAATTCTAGAAATCACGTCTTCTACAGTATTCCTGAAGTCTTCTACTCCACAGAAATCTTGAAATCCTCTATTGCACAGTGTTCTAGAAACCCTCTATTAGCCAGAAATCAGGAAGTCTCCTCTCCCTCTGAATTCTACAAATCCCCTGTTCCACAGAATTATAAAAGTCTTCCCTTCCTATGAATTCTTAAAATCCCCTACTCTTCGGAATTCTAGAAATCTATTCCACACAATTCTAAAAATCAATTATTTCACAGAATTCTAGAAATCACAACTTCCACAGAATTCTAGAATACCTCTTTCCTCTCAATTTTAGAAATATCCTGTTCTATAGAAATCTAGATGTCCTTCATCTCAGAATCCTAGAAATTTCCTATTGCACAGAATTCTAGAATTACACTATTCCACAGAATTATATAAGTCCTTTTTTTCTCATTTCTAGCTGTCCCCTATTCAACAGTACTCCAGAAATACTCTTTCATAGAATTCTACAAGTAATCTCTAACACAGAATTCTAGAAATCTCCTACTCCACAAAATTCTAAAAATCCTCTTGTCCACTGAATTCTAGAGTCCTCTCTTTCTCTGAATTCGGGAAATCATGTATTCTACAGCATTCCTGAAGTCTTTTACTCCACAGAAGTCTTGAAATCCTCTATTGCACAGCGTTCTAGAAATCCTCTATTACGCAGAATTCAGTAAGTTTCTTCTATCTCTGAATTCTACAAATCCCCTATTCCACAGAATCAAAAAGCCCTTCGGAACCCTGTATTATAAAAATCACATATTCTACGGAATTATAGAAATCTATTCCCTACAATTCTAAAAATCTATTATTTCAAAGAATTCTAGAAATCACCTCTTCCACAGAATTCTAGAAGACCACATTTCCTCCCAATTGTAGAAATCCCATTATTCTGTGGAATTCTAGATGTCATGTCATCTCAGAAGCCTAGGAATTTCCTATTCCACAGGATCCTAGAAACCTCCTACTCCACAAAATTCTAAAAATCCTCTTGTCCACAGAATCCTAGAGTCTTCTCTTTCTCCAAATTCTAGAAATCCCATCTTCTACAGCATTCCTGAAGTCTTCTACTCCACAGAAATCTTGAAATCCTCTATTGCACAGTGTTCTAGAAACCCTCTATTACCCAGAATTCAGCAAGTCTCCTCTCCCTCTGAATTCTACAAATCCCCTATTCCACAGAATTCTAAAAGTCCTCCCTTCCTCTGAATTCTAAAAATACCGTATTCTACGGAATTCTAGAAATCTATTCCCCACAATTTTAAAAATCTATTATTTCTCAGAATTCTAGAAAAAACCTTTTCCATAGAATTCTAGACCTCTTTTCCTCCGAATTTTAGAAATCCCCTAGTCTATAGAATTCTAGATGTCCTCTCATCTCAGAATCTTAGAAATTTCCTATTCCACAGAATTCTAAAATTACAGTATTCAACAGAATTCAATAAGTCCTTCCTTTCACATTTTTAGGGATACCCTATTCTCCAGTAATCTAGAAATCCTCTTTCACAGAATTCTACAAGTAATCTCTTCCACAGAATTCCAGAAATCTCCTACTCCACAAAATTCTAAAAATCCTCTTGTCCACAGAATCCTAGAGTCCTCTCTTTCTACAAATTCTAGAAATCCCGTCTTCTACAGCATTCCTGAAGTCTTCTACTCCACAGAAATCTTGAAATCCTCTATTGCACAGCATTCTAGAAATCCTCTATTACTCAGAATTCTGTAAGTCTCCTCTCCCTCTGAATTCTACAAATCCCCTATTCAACAGAATTCTAAAAGTCCTCTCTTCCTATGAATTCTTAAAATCCCCTATTCTAAAAAAAATCTAGAAATCTATTCCCCACTGAGGGGAACCGAAACCTAATACTTGTAGTAAAATGTAAAGGGAACTGGCCAACCTTGTTGGCTCTGAATGGTCAGAGCTCTTAACTCATTGACTCTAGGTTTAGTCACTAGTGATAAAATCTAAAAAGATATGTCTAACTGAAACCAAACATTGTCACAATTGTTAATATGCAAAAAGAGATGTCCAACCACAATGGCTCTGAAAGGTCAGAGCCATGAACTCATTGTTTAGTTGAGATAGTAGAGCTTGAGACAACTTTAATTTGTTAATCCTATGTAAATTCTTGTTAATTTTCTGTTGCTGGCACTTTTCTCCCAAAGGGATGTCTTTGTATCAGAATCTCAATAAAAGGAATGGCAAAATTCCAGATTGGTGGTGAGTCTTCCCACCAGAGGTTGACTCCCCGCCTGGTCCCATTTTCCCAAATTAACTCTTTTCTAGTCTCTTCATTTTTAGTGTATGGCCTTCTCCAGAAACAGGACCCTAAGTTTGGGCCCTGAACCATGCTGGTTGTGTTAAGGGAACCCCACATCTGGTGCCTTCAACTCAGGACATCTGGAGGAGATGATATTTTTCGCCTAGAGTGAAGGAGGAAAAATAAACCGAGAAAAGGTGTGGAATGGTACACTGAGAAAAAGTTGTGGAAAATTCAACAGAAAAAGTTGAGGAAAATTCTCCAGAAAAAGGTGAGGGAAAGCCCATGGCCAGCTGCAGCATTGTGAACTGTAAGTAGGGTGGGAACGTCTTTCTTAACCAGGCTAATGGGGAAGAATTAGGTTATAAATATAAAGTAAATTTTATTACAAAATTTGGCTTATATGCTTAAAGAATGTGGTTTGTTGTCCCAATTAAAATCTTAGTTTGTCTTTGGAATTTAAAATCTGTAATAAGAAATAAAACTCCAACATTGAAATTGCCTCTGGTGGGGAGAAATTCAAATGTGGCAGGAGAGGGCAAGCCTATCTGCTCTCCAGCAATGAGATTACTTAGTGCTTTGTTTAAAAGTTATAAAAGAACTTGCAAATTAGGTGTTATCTTGGCCAAATTGGGTGCTAGTTATTACTTCAGAAAGAAAAAAAGAAAGAAAAAAAAAAAATGAGATCTGTCTTCATTTATTTTTTTTATAATATATTTTATTGATATTTTACAGAAAGGAAGGAAGAGAGCTAGAGAGCTAGAAATGTTGATGAGAGAGAAACATTGACCAGCTGCCTCCTGCACACCCCCTACCGGGGATGTGCCCGCAACCAATGTACATGCCCTTGACCGGAATCAAACCCGGGACCTTTCAGTCCGCAGACCGATGCTCTACCACTGAGCCAAACCGGTTTCGGCTGTCTTCATTTATTAAACATGAAAAAAAAAATGTGTGGCCAGATCTGTTGCTGAAACCTCCCAAAATAAGCTAAGGAATGGGGTATTTTGTATTTGAATGGCTACAAACTTACTCCAAATACTGTGGCAAAAACAGATTTTTTGGAAGTTTGCTTATATATAAAAAAAGTAAAGTTTAAATTTGCCTCTTAAAAAATCTAGAGGACAAAATTGAAACTCTTAATTGATTATGTCTTGTATTTTTCTTAGAAATGTAAAGTGTTATTAATCGAGAACATACAAAATATATTTGACTTACCAGCTTTAAAATTTCAAATATAAATTAAATTGGGAAAAATTATGTAGCTGTGGTAATTAAAATACCTAAAAGTATAATTTGTTTTTGAGAAAATAAAATATGCGTTTTCTCTAATAATTAGGAATTCAAAACAAGTCACTTATTATTGGTCTAATTAAATAGGAGGATTAATTCTGTGATCTCAACCAAAAATTTTCTATGCAAAAGCTAGTGTAATTGATATATTAAGATAATAATAAAAGGTATTATAATATTTAAATCATATAGGGATATAGGTATTTGTTTGATGGCTTTTTCCATGATAAAATTTCAAGGCCTTAACAGAGACAATTCTTGGAAAGCTCCAAGGGCCCGGAGTAATGCAAGAAATTTATTCTCTCTATTTAGTATTGAAAAACACAACCCCCCCCCCCCCGCCTCACCTAGCAGTGAGGAAGCTGGAATTTCTCATTGGCATGTGGCCTGTGGCTGCCCTGAGCTGTTCAAAGAATAAACATCTTTTTAAGAAGGCTGTCTGTCTTATCTCAACTCCCAAGGTCCCCCGTTAGTGATGGGAACATAGCTCTTAAAACCGCTCAAGGTAATAGCCCCAATTAGTGCTCTGAGAGTTATAGCCCCTGAACAGTGCTCTGATAGATAAGATTACCAGGTGGGACTGTTGACTAAGTGTAGACCCTCTCATAAAACAAGTAATTAATGAGCCCAGCTCCCCTTTTTGGAATTCCTTTGTTCCCTTCTTCCCCCTCCATGTGTAACCCCTCCTATGCATGACTTTTGCCTATTATGCTTGTAAGATTTTCTGTTTGCGGCTCGACTCCTCTGCTCCTGTGTTAGTTACGAGTCAAGTCCCAGCGTGCTGGAATAAAGCCTCTTTCTGTTTGCATCAAGTGACACCTCCTGCGGTTAATTGGGTCGCCGTCAATCCTTGGGACAGAGTGAGGGTCTCCTTCTGGGGGTCTTACAGTATACTTGAAATTGCATGGAAAGCCTTATCAAATAAAAATTAATAAATATACTTTTAATATTTTAGAAGGTTTATAGGCATGTATTGTTACGGGCATGGTAAAGAAGCCAGTACAGACACCTGGCACTTGAGAATGTCTTTCTTGCCATGTTAGCCGTAGTCATCTGTACGGTAATTTTATCTGGGACAAATGTGGAAGTGTTTAGGACTTATGTTCCTGACCCTTCATGGGTAAAAGCCCTTATGTGGGCTGATCCCTTAGTTAATGTAGTCACCAATAATTCGAAACACCTTGATCATTTAGGAAGAAAATGGGTGGAGCAAGGAAGTATAATTACATAGGTGTTGTCACCCAGCTTCTGTTTTTGTATGACATAATCAAACCACTGCTCCTTTGTGTGTAAAAAATTAAATAGAGGTTTCTGGCTTGCACCAAAGTAGAGGAATATCACTACTTGCTCCTGAGAGAGGTGCAGAGAATGTAACTAAGATCTTGTCTATATAAAAAGAAATTGAGCTTGAGTCAGCCTTAATTTGTTAATCGTATGTAAACTCTTGTTCATTTTCTGTTGTGGCAATTTTTCCACCTAAGCAATGTCTTTGTCTCAGAATCTCAATAAAAGGAATGGCAAAAGGCCAGATTGGGGTGAGTCTTCCCACTAGAGGTTGACTCCCCGCCTGGCCCGCATTTTCCCAAATTAACTCTTTTCCAATCTCTTCATTTTTAGTGTGTGGCCTTCTCCAGAAACCGGACCCTGAGTGTGGGCCCTGAACCATGCTGGTCGTGGTAAGGGTTCCCACAGATATGCTCCCTCCTCCCTTGACTTTTCTATAAAATTTGAGGCATGGTTTTATATTTTTGAAGGATATAGGAAGAAGGTTTAAAAGTTAATTTGATAAAGATTTTTGTAAAGGTTGAAAGAGAATGTCCTGACAGGTTAGCTAGGAGAGGCAAGCCTGTTAGTTTCCTGGTGGACACTGGGGCAGCCCATTCAGTCTTGACAGCGCCGATGGGACCCACACATCAGTCCAGGGAGCCTCCTTGGACATGAAAGAAGGACTGTGGACCTTCGAAGGAACACAAACTGGGGGAATGCAGCTGCTGAACTGGACCAAAGTGGAAAAATGGGCCTTTGAGAAGGCTCTCATCTCAGCACCTGCACTAGCCTTGCCAGATGTTGCGAAGCCCTTCCATGTCTATGTGAGTAAGTTAAGGGGCATTGCCAAAGGGATTTTTACTGAGACTCTAGGTCCCTGGAAGAGACTTGTTGCCTGAGAGACTGGACCCTGTGGCAGCAGGGTGGCCAGAGTGCCACCGGGCAGTGGCCACCACAGCATTGCTGGTGAAGGAGGCAGATAAGCAGACTCTGGGCCAGGAGCTACACTGGCTGTCAGCCCTGCTGGCCTGCTTCCAGATGATGGTCCAGAGGATCCCATTCATGGCTTCGTGGAGGTGATGCAGTGCTGCCATCGTCACCAGACAAGGGACACTGTGCCATCCACAGAGAAAGAGGGTTACCAACTGCAGCTGGAAGGAATTGGATGAACAGAAGCAAGCCACCAAAGGATCAGATGATTGGTGGACCCCCAAGATGACAGACTGTTGGTCCCAGAGGCTCTAGGTCAGACGTTAATTGCCCAGTGGCACCAGGTTACCCACTTAGGTATCACCAAGACTTCTGAGCTTCTGTGAGGCAGAGTTGCTAGAAGTACTGTCTGAGCAAAGGTAAATGCAAAACAAGGTAAGGGGGTCCCCTGGAAATTCAGGTTCCAGGAAACTTCCCCAGGAGAGCATTGGTAGGTGGATTTCAGAGATTAAACCACCAGCATTAAGGTCTAGTTTTGGTAGACACTTCAGATTAGACAGAAATTGCCTTTATAGTAGTCAGGAGATTACTCCAGGAGATTCGGGCTGCCAGTGTAACAGCCCAACCTTTGTGGCTAAAGTATCTCAAAGTATAGCTCAAGCCTTAGGACAGGCATGAGCAGGACTCTGAGAAGGAGTTTAACTAAATGTGTCCTAGAACCGGTGAAAATTGGACCAACCCCCTGTCCTTTGCCCTCTTGTGGGCTAGGTGTAACCCTATTGGGATGGTTTCCCCCTTTTTTGAGATCATGTAACCATTCCCTTGCTCAAGTCCTTACAGGCTCTGCAGTTTGCTTGTTCCAGATGCACTGCCAGTGCTCACCACAGACCCTGTACCCCAGGAACTCAGTGTGGGTAAAGAAATTCACTGCCCAAGGACTCAAAGGGACACTACCCACGGCTGTTGAAGTAGACGGCACCCAGACTTGAGTATATGACGCCCAGCTTCTGCATGGCCTAGATCCTGGCAACTAGCCGCCTCACCTGTGAGATCCCCAGCCTGGGCTCCACGCAGTACAGGAGGAAAATTGATGCCTGCAGGAGGGGAACTGGACTTCATTGAGGACAATAATGATGGGAACTATGGTACTAGGGTCTCATTAACTGTATTTGTTGTTTATGCTAATTCTTACTCATGTTGTCAAGAATGTTTTTACTAGCCAGTGAGAACGTAATTCTTACTCATGTTGTCAAGAATGTTTTTACTAGCCAGTGAGAACATCCAGGGCTAAGTATGGCTAGATAACAGAACAACGAATGCCCTAAGTAGGCTGAGTCAATGATTTGACTTATGTACATAAGACAAGGGGGGAATGAGAGGGCAGGGTGAGGCTAACTCCTGACTCCATTTTGTATTGTGGGGCAGGGAAGAACAGGGTGGAGCTATCCTCCATTTTGTGTAACGATCCTAGCCTTAACCCAACCAATCAGGGTCAGCCAAAGCAGTGACATCACCATCCTTATAAAACCCCTGGACTTGTAGAAGTTTGGTCTCTCTTCCACCATGCTGTCAGTGTGAGTGGGACAGAGCCCATGCTAGCATGGAAGAGGCTCTTTTGTTTATTGCATCGGACTCGGCTCCCTGGTGGTCCTTGGGGATCACGAAGTCTGGGCATAACAACAGATTTAAATGAAAGAAAAAGCCTGTATAACCAGGCTTTTTGAATGTAAAAACCTGGTTATACAGGATCTCAGACCGCTCGCCTTATTTCCTCTGCTAAGGACAGAGTTAAATGGTTAATGCAAAGAAGGGGAGGGGGTATCAGCAATTGATTATAAAGCTGAAAGAGATAGAGTTTTGTTTATTTTTACTGGCTGCATACTGTTCTGCTGGCCTTGGTGTCTTATCAGAACTTCTAGCTGTCCTTGCTGTTATTCAAAAGGTATCTGATCAGAGATTTAATCTGTACTCTGATACAGTCAATATGTAGTTAAGGCATTACAAGTCATAGAAACTGTTCCTTTTATAGGAACCTCTAACAGTAATGTTCAGAGTTTATTTAGAGCTATCCAAAAAGAACTTCAGCAAAGGACTGAAAAAATGTTATTTTGGCCGTATCCGAGCTCACACTGGCCTACCTGGCCCTTTAGCTCAAGGCAATGAAATAGTTGATCAGGCCACAAGAGTTTTGTTCACCCAAGAACAATTAGAAAAAATCTTATGCCATCCATCATCAGAATAACAACAGCCTCAGACTCCAGTTTAAAATTACTAGAGAAGCAGCTAGACAAATAGTCAAACAGTGTCAGTCCTGCCCAGAATTACTCTCTGTGCCACATTTGGGAGTTAATCCCAGAGGTTTATTACCCAACCATTGTGGCAAATGGATGTGACCCATGTCCCTAGTTTTGGAAAATTAAAGTATGTACATATTACTATTGACACATCTTCTGGATTTCTTATGGCTACTTTACAATCAGGGGAGGCGAGCAAGCACTGTATTGCTCATTGCTTAGCCGAAACCGGTTTGGCTCAGTGGTTGAGCATCGGTCTGCGGACCGAAAGGTCCTGGGTTCGATTCCGGTCAAGGGCATGTACATTGGTTGCGGGCACATCCCCGGTAGGGGGTGTGCAAGAGGCAGCTGGTCGATGTTTCTCTCTCATTGACGTTTCTAGCTCTCTCTCTCTCTCCCTTCCTCTCTGTAAAATATCAATAAAATATATTTAAAAAAAAATGTTTTGCCACTATGGAACAACCAAAAAGTCTTAAAACTGACAATGGACCTGGCTATACTGGGAAAAAGTTTCAGGTATTTTGTGCACAATTGGGTATTATTCATAAAACTGGAATCCCCTATAATCCTCAAGGACAAGGTATTGTTGAAAGAGCTAACAGTACTATGAAACAACAATTACATAAAATAAAAAGAGAGGAGCTATACCCCCTGACACCGCAGAATTACCTTAACTATGCCTTATTTATTCTAAATTTTTAAAATTTGGATTCTAATGGGAAATCTGCAGCTCAGAGATTCTGGTGTACAACATCCCAGCACACCTATGCACAGGTGCGCTGGAAGGACCCTCTTACTGGGCAATGGTCAGGGCCAGATCCGGTGCTCATTTGGGGAAGAGGGCATGTTTGTGTTTTCCCACAGGATGCCGAAAGCCCGAGTTGGCTCCTGGAGAGGCTGGTACGCCAAACAGGACCAGAGCCTAGAGGAGAAAATGAAGAGGCTACGGCTGAGTGAGTCTGAGCACCCAGAGACGATGGCGACCACCACACAGGCCGAGTTGCCCACGTGGGGGCAGATAGAGAATCTTACTTGGAGGGCCCAGCAGATGGCTGCTAGCACTGGAGAGCCAGCTACACCTACCACCTTGCTTTTGGCCATGTTGGCGCTTTTATCAGCGCAAGTGCAGCCTTCTACTGCCGATCCATTCTGCAGGAGGTTCCTCTTGGGCCTACGTTCCCAACCCTCCGCTCTTGCATCCAGTGTCTTGGAATGAGAGAAATGTTCCAGTTTATGTGAATGATACACCGGCTCTAGGGGTACCATCTAGCCATCACATTAAAGCCACGAGTCATGAAAATTATACCTACTTTGGGATGAATGGCAATGTCCCTATTTGTTTAAGCAAAGGTGGTAATTACACTGAGTGTGTGATTGTAAATGGGACTACTCTTACCAATAAGAATGGTACTCATTGGACAGTGATTATGCAGTATCTCGGGAGAAACAGAGCCCAAATTACTACTGCTCTGAGGCCTAGAAGTTATCTACCCTGTAAAGAAGAACCTCCTGCAACCCGGCATCATCTATCATGAAGATGTTGCTATGGGGACACTGTGACTTGGATACCAATCCCTGGACTTAATCTCAGCCTGTACGATTGGATACTTGTAAACAAATCCAACCCTCAAAACAGCTTGCAAGGTTTTACAGAAGGGCTGTGGAAACCATAAGATAAAACCATAAGATTTATCAGACTGACCTGTGGAAATTGAGTGCTAGCATGGGGACTTTCCTTGCCACAGCTTTGGGCAAAGACAATTCTAGCCTGAGACTCAGTGGCATTTCTGCCTGTGTTCCTGAGCCCTATGCATTGCTTGTGGGGAATGTTACCATCACCACCCATAGCTCTGTATTTAATGTTTCTTGTGAAAAATGTAAATGTAAAAATTTGTTATGATTCTAGTTCATATCACAGGACCCTGGTATGATGACAAAGGTTTACAGATATGGAAAGAGGTTAACTCAGCATTAGCTTGTACTAAAAGCTTTATAGGGCTCCTGATTGCTGGAATTACAGCACTCGTTAACCATTCATACAGCGCATTGTGTTAATAGTTTATCAAAGAATGTCTCTCAAGCACTAGGAACTCAAGAAAACATAGAAAATTTAAAGAAAAACTGAATGCCTTATATGATGTGGTTCAAATCCTGGGAGAACAGGTCCAAGGCCTAAGAATTAGGAGTCAGCTTAGGTGCCATGCTGAGTACCAATGGATATGTATTACCTCCAAGCAGTATAACAATAGCCAACAAACTTGGGGACAGATACAGAAACACCTATTTGGTATATGGCATGCAGAAAATGTTTCTTTGGACCTGTTGCAATTACATAAAGAAATAGTAGGCATTAAAGATAGCCCTCCCTTGGACACTAGTGTGGCAGAAAGTGCAAAAAACTTTGTCCAGCAACTGTTAGGTCAAGTACCATCCTTAACTAATTTCTAGCATCTTGCTTTTGTAGTGTTAGGATTATTAGGCCTTGTATGTATAATCTTATGCTGCATCCTGTTTCTCCTCCGCATGTTACTTAGGAATATTTTAGTGATAAGAGCAGCATTGCATTCTACCAATTTAAGCTAAAAGCACAAAGGGGTACTCCTGTTTAAAATAAAGGGAAGTTGGAAATGTGGGGAGCTGCCCTGAATGCAGGGGTTCTCTATGCCTGAATGCAGGCATGGGTGTAGGACACAGCTCTCATGTGCCCCCCTTTCCACCTAAGTGAAAAATTATTACCCCTAGGAATGCTGCTATCTGCAGATGTCTTTGCTTTAGGAGCTGTGAGATAAGAGAAAGATAGGTGATTGTAAAGGTCAGGTGGTCATAAAGGCCAGGTGGTTGTAATAGGTCAGGTGCTGAAGGAACTTATCTGTCCAGGAATTCATCATGTTACGGTCACTTGCATAATTGCCTGAAATAAACGGTCACCCTCATGATTGCCTGAAATAAACGGCCACCTGCATGATTGCTTGAAATAAATATTTCCTCCTTCAGAATTATATTTAAAGGTTGGAAAAATAAAGTTCGTGGCTGGAGACCTCGGGTCTGAGCCCTCCTAACACCCTTCTGTTCTTGTGTCTTTTTTCTTAGCCTCACCCCCTCAATCAGGTACTGTTCATTGCCGGCAGGTTCCGGCAGGATTCCACGTACCTCCTGGGAGGGGATTCCACGTCTCTCCCGGGAGGATCAGAACTTCTTCCAAATCCTCTGTCCCATAGCCTTCCATCCACCTAAGCTGTGTCAGGCACTACCACCATGAGGGGATTCCATGTCTCTCTAGACATGAGCTCACACAAGAAAGACAGAAACACACGCAGAGACACCTAAGAGAGGGGGTTTCTCTAGAACAAATGATTTAGAGGCAAGGTCACTACTTTGGCTGACCCTGATTGGTTGGGTGAGGGCTAGGGTCCAGTTACATAGTGACATAGTTATACAAAATGGAAGATGCAGCACAAGATGGAGTCAGGAGTTAAACATGTCCTGTTTAACTGAGAGGTCAACTTCCCAGTTTGTAGGCCAATGCTCAGCTGCAAATCTATGCTGGCTAGACAGTAGTGTTTCTATTCTCTTCTAAAGCTTTGGATTTCCAGATGCCAGTGGTCACCTCCCTCCACCAACTCGAGCCACATCACTCCCACACGCCCCACCATTGTCACACCATTTAACTCCAACCGGGAAACACGAAGAGGCAGATGGCACCTCATTACTGATGAGCAATACCTTTAGAGCATCACTCACCAGAGCTCACTCACCTGGGCAGGCTGGCTCTGGCCCCATTCTGCTATGCATGCAGGCTGCATGCTCAGCATCTTTCAGTCACCTTCCAACAAAAAACACCCAGACTGAGGCCACATCTTCCACACTGACAAGCAACAAACAGTAGGTTTCCTCCAGCTCCCACAGTGGGCACATGACTGGGTCAGGGTCGAGGAACTGGGGAATGCCCATGGGGAGGGCATGTCAGACTCAGGTCTGCATCCAAAACATGGCAATAACACTCAGACTTCAACACATTTACAAACTCAGGTACGATCATGGTACTTAATTTATTCCATTTTATTCCTTTCTCTCTGTTAGTTGGTTAACCCTCCCCCAACAATATGGTCCTATTGATTTTCATGGAAAGTGGAAGAGAGGTGAGTCCCATGTAGGAAGCACTTAAGTCCTCTAAACATAATTAAGCTTGATCTTATGTATGCTCCCTAGATCTTTCCTGGGTAGCTAGTGGGCTGTGGGAGGGGCAGCAAGTGCTGCCAAAACAAGTGAAACTTACAAAACCATTGTAAACTTCTTGTTTGTCCCTGACTATAAAATAAACCATCAGCTTGCAGTCTTGATCTGTTCTGTGGCTTCAGCCAGGCACAGAAAATCCACATCTAGAACCAGCTTTTTCTCTTTGTCTATCATTTCTCCATCCTTCGTTGCCCCCTGCTCAGACTTGTCAGACCCTTGGCTGTGAAAGTATGGCTCACTCCCAGAGTCCCCAAAGACTGTAGATTCATCAAATCACAGGAATCACTTATTTTCATGCTTGGAGCCTAGGGCACAGCAAGCACCTGGTGTTGAGCCAAAGACCCCCGCGGTCTCTGGTCCTGACCGGTGGCGACCCCGAGAGAGAACCAGGAGACCAAATTGATGCAAACGCAAGAGGCTTTATTCGAGCGCTCGGTCTCACAGCCTGCAGTCACCAAGGGGTGAGTGCTAGCTGGAGCCCCGAGCAAGGGGAAGGGTACAGCTTTTAAAGGCAAAAACCACACGTAGGCAGTTACAGGAATTTACCACTTTACACAAAGCACCATATGTTTTTGCAAGATTAGGTTACAGATTAAGCAAGCTATGTAAGGGAGTATATCTTGTTCCCGTCATCCTCCCAGGCAATGTGGGCCCGAGAAGATAACAGGACACACTCCCCCACATCACAATATCAGTCAAGCAGCTTAAGCTAAACAAAGCTCAGGGCTAAAAAAACATTCTGCGATGAGATTCCGGGAACTGAAGACCTCAGGCCTTAGGCTAAGGCAGGGGGAGGTTTTAACTGGGGTCCAGTCTAACATTCCCCCCTTTTTCTGCTGGATAGCCCGAATCCTCGGGCTAGAATCTTATAAGGTGGTGTCATTATTCAGGGGTTGGTACTGTTGTTGAAGTACCAACATGTGGACTGACTGAACCCTGTCTCTAACGAAGGCGATCAGGCGGTTAATTATGCAAGGTCCTATAGTTAACAGGATTAGTAAGATAACTAAGGGTCCCAACAGGGAGGAGAGAAGTGTGGTGAGCCAGGGGGCCTTATCAAACCATTGCTTGAACCAGCCTTTTGTACTTTCTCTCTCTCTTCGTCGGGTTTCAAGCCTTTCGCGGAGCTTAGCCATTGAATCCCTTATCAATCCTGAATGATCAGCATAAAAGCAACATTGTTCCTTTAAGGCAGCACAGAGCCCTCCTTCCTTGAGGAGAAGGAGATCTAAGCCCCTTCTATTCTGGAGAACTACTTCAGATAGGGAACTGAGGGATTCCTCTAGTTTGGTGATGGATTGTTCTATATTTTTAAGGTCTTCATCAATGGCCAGCCTTAACTCCTCAGTGTACTTGGGGGCTTGGATGAGCGCTGCAGCCCCCGTGCCGATACCAGAGACGACCCCAATACCTAATAGAGTCGCCAGGGTGAGAGAGACCAGTTCCCTTTTTATTCTGACGGGGCTATGAGGAGAGGAATCGAATTCTTCTTCAAATGCTGTGGCCTGGTAATAGAGAACCCTGGGCAATATTTGGACCAGGATGCAAAATTCTCCAGTGTTGTTAAAAGCTAAGCCTGATAAGCAAGGGGCTATACCTGTGTTACATACCCACCACCCTTCTGTCTGGGGTTTTAGGTAGTAATTTCCGTGTGGCAGCTGGGTTAAGGTTTGGTTGCAATTAGCTTTCCACTGGTCCGGAACTGCTCCTATGCAGAGACCTTGTCCCGACACTTCGGGGAGGGTGAGCTTCTTGTAGGCCCCCCATGGGCAGTCCTCCTGTTTGGTGGTATTGGTATAGTTACCTAAGAAGGCTATGCCCTCATAGTAAGGGGGGCTGGCAGATAAGCATAGTAGACAATCATTGGTAAGGTCAGGGAAACTGAGGTTGAGAGTTCCGTAGCTACCTTGTATCAGAGCGAGGGGGCTTGCAGGGGGTGCTTTAGGAATGTCCCTCTGGGCCGTCGTTACAGCTGAGCGAGGAGTGGTGGGTGGTCGCGGAGCAGATACCCGACGGGGGGGTGCCTCGGGGATGGCTAAGCGCGGTGGGATGTACCCTGGTCCGAGTGGAGTGGGTTTCTGTAAGGGCTCTTCTTTTAATAATATGTTGAAAAGGACTCCTTTATCGTACCCTGTATCATATAATCTTAATCCCCACCATAGTCCTGCCTTCCATTTATGGGTGATGGACTTCTTTCGTCCCTCCAGGGTGAAAGTAATGTTTAGGGGATTTATCCATCCAGGCCACCCGGAGGCAGCTGTGGCATTTCTCTTAACAGTAATGAGTTCCCACCCAGGCTGCCAGATCCAATAACCTGTTCCTGTAGTTTCGCACCCCCATATCTGACAGTAGTAGCCCCCCTTTAAACAGCTTGTGGCCTGTGTGTGTCTTTGCTCTTTTGGTCTACTTCTTGGTTCTGGACAGACATAAAAGGGTGTGTTCGTTAGCCGGGTACGGTCAGCTGGGGAACCGCAGCCGGTTCCAGTATGGCCACTAATCCTGCCTCCGCTCAGGTGTCCTCCAGCTCCAGTATTAAGGGGAAGGTTTATGTTTGTCTTGCTTTGTTCGACTGTATAGTCCTGCACACCCCACTCTAGGCTACCTGCTGCTAGGCCACAAATGTCTGGGTGTAAACTAGGCCACCAGGTTCCGGGGGGTCTGGTGTCTACGACTTGGTAGACTATCTCTCCGGTTTGGGACTTCACTAACCAAGTTATTTTTGCAGGGGTATGTGGGCTAGAGCCACACCCAGCCTTGGGGAGGCACAGGAATAAGAGAAGAATAAAAAGTCTACGGGGGGTTCTGATGATCAGCTCGCCTGAAGATCCGGAGTCGGAGAGGGTTGTCAGTCTTTTCTGCGACCCAGCCGTCTGGATCCTGTTCAGGTGCTTTCTTGACGTGCGCGGCATGGACCCAGGCTGGGATTCCATCAACCCGGACGGCTGTGGGGGTGGTCAGGAGGACGACGTAGGGGCCCTTCCACCGAGGCTCCAGGCTGGCAGTGCGGTGGCGTCGGACGTAGACCAGGTCCCCGACTTGAAACTGGTGTGGAACACGGAGGTCTCCTGGCTTATAGGCTTCTGCTAGGGGAGTCCATACTTCCTTCTGTAGGGACTCGATGGCTTTCAGCCTAGCCAGGAGAGATTGGGGGGTAGAGATAGAATGGTGACTATCCCAGGGATCTATGGCCAGGGGTGGAGGAGCTCCGAAAAGGAGTTCGAAGGGAGTCAGACCAACAGAGTTCGGGGTATTTCGAGCTCTGAAGAGGGCGTAGGGGAGGAGAACCGTCCAGTCTGCTAAGCCAGTCTCTATGGATAATTTAGTCATGGTCTCTTTTAAGGTTCTATTCATTCTTTCTACCTGTCCTGAACTTTGGGGATGGTAGGCACAATGTAATTTCCAATTAATCCCCAGTATCCTGGCCAATCCCTGACTTACCTGGGCGACAAAAGCCGGTCCGTTATCAGACCCGATTACCTTGGGCAGTCCGAACCGAGGGAAAATTTCTTCCAGGATCTTCTTGGCCACTATCATTGCCGTCTCGTGCTTGGTGGGAAAGGCCTCGACCCATCCTGAAAATGTATCTATAAATACTAGGAGGTATTTATATCCATACCTGGCAGGTTTTACCTCAGTGAAGTCAACTTCCCAGTAAACTCCTGGCTTATCTCCTCTGTCCCGTCTCCCTTCAGGGGTAGCAGAAGTCTTTGCGTTGACTAATTGACAAGCCCGGCATCGTTGGATGACTTTCTCTAGAGCCTTGGTCAGTCCTTGGAAGTGGTATCCAGTACTGTTGCATATTTTCCTAAGGTTCTTTTCTCCAAGATGGGTGATCCTGTGAAGCTGGGTTAGATACTCGGCCGCTGCCTCCCGAGGGACAACCGGCTTACCTTCTGTTCGAGTAGTCCAGATGCCCTGCTTCTTCAGGAACAGATCGGGCTGGCTAGAAAATTTTTCTTCCTCTTCCTGGGAGTAGTGTAGAAAAGCCGGCTGGGGAGGTTTTAAGGGCCATGCCGTCAGGGTGAGCAAGCATGGTCCCAAGGCAGCTTCTCGAGCCGCGGTGTCGGCTCGTCTGTTCCCTTCAGCAACTTCAGATCCTCCTTTCTGGTGCCCGGGGCAGTGTATAATGGCTAGGCGCTTAGGTGCCAAGACAGCGTCTAGCAATTGCAGGATTTCTGATTTGTTTTTGATTTCTTTTCCTGCTGAGGTTAACAGTCCTCGCTGTCGGTAGATGGCACCATGTACATGTGCAGTGGCAAAAGCATATCTACTGTCAGTGTAGATATTGACTACCTTCCCCTCTGCTAATTGTAAGGCCTTAGTGAGGGTGATTAGTTCAGCCTTTTGGGCTGAGGTCCCCTCGGGGAGGCTGCTCGCCCACACCGTATCTTGGAGGTCTACAACTGCAGCGCCTGCCCTACGTTGCCCATCTAGGAGGAAACTACTCCCGTCAGTGAACCAAGTATAGTCCGCCCCCGTCAAAGGGGCGTCCTTCAGGTCTCTCCGAACCCCAGTCTCTTCTGCTAGGATTTCAAGGCAGGGGTGTAGGACCTCTCGTCCCTCTTCCCCTTCTGTGGGCAGGAGAGTGGCTGGGTTAAGGGTTACAGGAGCCCCAAATGTAATTCTTCCGTCATCTAGGAGTAGACTCTGATAATGGGTGATTCTGGCGTTAGATACCCAGCGGTCAGGAGGTTGACGAATGATGCTCTCTAAGGCATGAGGGGCAATAACAGTCAACTTCTGGCCCAAGGTCAGTTTATCAGTGTCCTTGACTAGAAGAGCCGTGGCTGCTATAGCCCGGAGACAGGCGGGCCACCCTCGCGCCACAGGATCTAGCCTTTTGGAGAGGTAGGCCACAGGCCGCTTCCAAGGTCCGAGGGCCTGGGTCAGGACCCCTCGAGCTATTCCTTTCCTTTCGTCAATGTAGAGGGTGAAAGGCTTCTCTACATCGGGAAGGGCCAGCGCTGGAGCCGAAAGCAGGGCCTCTTTGATGTCTAAAAAGGCCTTCTGTTGCTCCCTTCCCCAGTAGAAGGGTTGCCCTTGCTTGGTTAGTGGGTACAAGGGCTCAGCCATGGTAGCAAATCCCGGGATCCACAAGCGGCAGAACCCAGCTGTTCCTAAGAACTCTCGGACCTGGCGAGGGGTCTGTGGGGTGGGAATTTGCAGGACGGTGGCTTTTCTCTCTTTCGTCAGCCACCGTTGTCCCCCTTCCAGGGCATACCCTAGGTATGTGACTCTCTTCTGGCAGATTTGAGCCTTTTTGGCTGAGGCTCGGTACCCCAGCTTGGAAAGTTCGGACAGGAGGCCCCTAGTCCCTGCCAAACACTCCTCTTCTATGGCTCCCGCTAGGAGGAGGTCATCTACATATTGAAGGAGAGTCACTTGGGGATGTTCTGCCCTAAACATTGCCAAGTCTTTGTGGAGGGCCTCATCAAAAATGGTGGGGGAGTTCTTAAACCCTTGGGGTAGCCTGGTCCAGGTGAGCTGCCCGGAATCCCCCAACTCTGGATCCTTCCACTCGAAAGCAAACAGTTTCTGACTCTCCGGGTGGAGTTTGAGACAGAAGAAAGCGTCCTTAAGGTCCAGGACCGTATACCATACATGCCCCGCAGGGATGGTACTGAGGAGGTTGTAAGGGTTTGGAACAGTAGGATGGATATCCTGAACCCGTTTGTTGACCTCCCTCAAGTCCTGGACGGGACGATAATCATTGGTTCCCGGCTTTTTAACTGGCAGAAGGGGGGTATTCCAGGGCGATTGGCACTTGACCAGGAAGCCCAGGCCCAGGAAGCGGGTAATGTGAGGCTGTATTCCTTCTCTAGCTTCCTTGGGCATAGGGTATTGGCGAACTGCTATGGGGGTGGCTGCTGCCTTTAGCTCAATGACCACCGGTGGTTGTTGGATGGCTTCCCCAGCCCCAGCAGTTTCTGCCCATGCTCCAGGGAACTCCTGTAGCCAGTGGTCAAGGTCAGCAGGGGTCTTACCAGTTGGTTGAAAAAGTCGATGTTCATCTTGTAGACGGAGAGTGAGGGCCATCGGGGGTCCCCACTTGGTAGCAGGTCCTGCCGGAGTGAAGGTGATCTGGGCCCCCAGTTTGGTCAGAAGATCCCTTCCCAAGAGAGGAGCGGGACATTCAGGTATGACAAGAAAGGAGTGGGTCACTTCTCCCCGGCCTAGGTCAACGCTTCGAGCAGTGGTCCAAGGGTATTTCTTATGTCCAGTTGCCCCTTGGACCAGAGAGGCTCGGCCAGATAGCTTTCCGAGTGGTCGCTTGAGAACTGAGAACTGAGCCCCGGTATCAATCAGGAAATTGACCGGTCTCCCCTCCACGTTGAGAATTACCCGGGGCTCGGGGAGGGGAATCGAGCCCTGACCTCCCTAGTCACTGTCCTCGTGGAGGGCCAGTACTGGATTTTTCTTGGGCCTCTGGGGGCATTCATTCTTCCAGTGTCCTTTCTCCTTACAATAAGCACATTGGTCCCGGTCTAGCGGAGGTCGGTTGCCGCCCTGGCGTTTTCCTTTCTGTCCTTCCTGTTTCTTTTTCTGACCTGTTTTCTCCCCTACTGCTGCGGCCAGGATACGAGTCAATCGCTTTTCCTCCCGCTTTTCTCTCTGTTTCTCCTGCTCCTGCCTTTCCTTTGCCTGCCTCTGTTCCCTTTCCTCTTCGGTCTCTCTCTTATGGTAAACTTTTTCAGCCTCTTTAACGAGGTCCTTGAGAGCTAAATCCTGTAGCCCGTCCATCCTCTGTAATTTCCTCCTGATATCTGGGGCTGACTGACCAATGAAAGCCATTGCCACCGATGCACTATGACCCTCAGATGTGGGGTCGAAAGGGGTGTACCGGCGATAGGCCTCCATTAACCTTTCTAGGAATACTGCTGGAGGCTCCGTGGCCCCCTGTATGACTTCCCTCACCTTAGCCAAATTAGTGGGGCGACGGGCAGCCCCTCGGAGACCTGCCATTAGAGTCTGGCGATAGACTGTCAGTCGCTCCCTACCTTCTGCAGTATTAAAATCCCAGTCAGGGCGGGCTAAGGGGAAGGCAGAGTCTATAAGATGGGGGAGCTGAGTCGGGCGGCCATCTGGGCCCCGGACATTTTTCCTGGCTTCCAGGAGAATTCTCTCTCTTTCCTCTGTTGTAAAGAGGGTCTGGAGAAGCTGCTGACAGTCATCCCATGTGGGTTGATGAGAAAACATGAGAGACTCAACCAGGGCAGTAAGTTTGGACGGGTCCTCAGAGAACGGAGGGTGATTAGTCTTCCAGTTATACAGATCAGAAGAGGAAAAGGGCCAGTATTGAAGGGGGGGGAGTACCGGGGTACCATCGTCTAGGGGAGGCGGCGGCGGACCCAGGGGGCGAAGAGGACAGGCAACCGTGGAGTCGGGCGAACAAGGAGGTTGTGCCCGTCGGCTTCGCGTGTGTTGTGAGGGACCACCTTGGACAGCCGGGGCAGGTGGGGGGACCGGGGGCGCGGAGGGAACCGGAGGCAGAGATGGAGGGTAGGGAGGGGGTGAATCGAGAAGGAGAAGATCAGTCTGGGAGTCACGCAGGGGTGCCTTCTGCGGATCCTTCACGAACCTGTGAAACAAGAACTTGAGACTGATTAGAAGGTGGGAGGAATGGCCGGACCCACGAAGGGGGGCGCTTGGCCAGGTCCTGCCAGACAAGAATATAAGGCTGTTGATCAGGGTGACCAGTTCGGGACTCGAAAACTCGGGAGAAAACCTTGGAAATCACATTTAAATCAAAAGAACCATCGACTGGCCAATCAACACCGAAAGCGGGCCACTCGGCAGAACAGAAAGTCTGCCAGGGACCCTTTTTTACATTAACCGACAAATCGAAACCTCGCCCTCGGACTTCTTTCCAATGGTCAAGAGTTGCACTCAGCGGAGTCGACTTCCCTTGACCCATGTCACCGAACAAAAGGAGGAATCCAACACAGATAGAGGCAGAGATAAAACCACAGACAAGAATGAAACCGGGCCGCGGCAGCCCTCGATCCAGCCACAGCGCGACAGGCGACGGAGTCATATAAAATTTGACCCAAACAGATGGAAATGATCTCAGTCAGAGATCGATTTCCCCGACCCCGGGACGTCTCCCGGGGGCAACGGTTTTTGAGAGTCAGACCCCCTGTCTGACTCAAAGACTGCCCCCTCTCACGACAGTGACAGTCCCGCTGAAACCAGAAAAAGAACCAAACCCAGTCGTCGCACACAGGGACACAACACAGAGACAGACAGTCGGCCGACACAGAAACTCACCTCCAAGATGGTCTTGGTCGCCCTTTCGTGGTCGCCACGGATCCCGGACGAGCCCCCAAATGTTGAGCCAAAGACCCCCGCGGTCTCTGGTCCTGACCGGTGGCGACCCCGAGAGAGAACCAGGAGACCAAATTGATGCAAACGCAAGAGGCTTTATTCGAGCGCTCGGTCTCACAGCCTGCAGTCACCAAGGGGTGAGTGCTAGCTGGAGCCCCGAGCAAGGGGAAGGGTACAGCTTTTAAAGGCAAAAACCACACGTAGGCAGTACAGGAATTTACCACTTTACACAAAGCACCATATGTTTTTGCAAGATTAGGTTACAGATTAAGCAAGCTATGTAAGGGAGTATATCTTGTTCCCGTCATCCTCCCAGGCAATGTGGGCCCGAGAAGATAACAGGACACACTCCCCCACATCACAATATCAGTCAAGCAGCTTAAGCTAAACAAAGCTCAGGGCTAAAAAAACATTCTGCGATGAGATTCCGGGAACTGAAGACCTCAGGCCTTAGGCTAAGGCAGGGGGAGGTTTTAACTGGGGTCCAGTCTAACACTGGCAGGTCAGCCTTTACAACACATCAGCAGCCCTAACTCTGGTGGCTCAGTGGACAGGGTGTCAGCCTGTGGATTAAAGGGTCTTGGGTTCGATTCTAGCCAAGGGCACATTTGCTGGCTCGATCCTCACTCCAAGTAGGGATGTGAAGGAGGCAGCAGATCAAATAATTCTTTCTCATCATGGATGTTTCTAGCTTTCTCCCTCTCTGAAATCAATAAAAATATCTTTAAAAAGAAATAAAAATAAAATAAAACAAATCAATAGCAAGAGCCAAACCATGAAAAAGCCACTATTTTGTTTGTCAACTCTAAAGAAAAATAAACAAGCTCGCATGGAGTGTACAGAGAAAAGGACGTGCAGTGAAAACGGCTTGATTTTTAACGGAGGATCGACGGGAACACACTTCTTCGTCTGCTCGGAGATGCAGCCTTCGTAGCCATGTGTTCCTGCAGAAAGCATCGCTTTATTACACTCCTGTGATTTTTTAATTCTGGGTAAATGCCCAAGCTATTTAAATAAGATAGGGGGGAGGGAAATGCCCGCCGACAAGACAGCCACACTCACACAATCCCCCCATTTAAGGTGTTCCAGGGCCGACGAACACATATCACGCTGTGGGAGGGATGAAGTCCATACCTATGAATGCGCATGGATGAGTATGAGTGCACAGCACAAACAGGTGTGGGCCATTCACCCACACCCCACTCCAGCAGAGCCAGCTGCCATATGTGACAAACACAATTCACTTCCCACTCACCTCAGGGAAGCCAAACACGTTCCATGCAAAAAGACCGAGATGTGATTTGTCATGTGGAAATCTGGCACTAGATGAGGGGATTGTGGGAGCCAACTGGGCATAGAATGACATGATCCAGCCAGTGCTAACGTGAAGGGGGCAGGTATGTGTGGAGATTCAAACCACAGAAAATACTAACAAGTTAGCAGCCGCACAATATTTCTTTTGTGTTTTTTTTTCTTTAATTCTCACCTGAGCATATTTTCCCATTGATTTTCTTCAGAGAGAGTGGAAGGGAGAGGGAGAAATGGAAAGAAACATTGATGTAAGACACATGCCTTGGCTACCTCCTGCATGCCCCACACTGGGATAAACTTTGAGAGCTTTTATACCAAACTAGAGGCCCAAAGCACGAAATTTGTGCCAAGGGTGGAGGGTCCTTCAGCCTGGCCTCTACCCTCTCCAACCCAGGACCCCTGGGATATGACTGACTGCCTCTCACAATCCAGGACAACTGGCTTCTAACCACTCGTCTGCCTGCCTGCCTGATCACCCCTAACCTCTCTGCCTGCCTGATCTGAGAAATACCACAAATACCAACCTGCAAATGCCGACACTCTTGAGAAATGCTCATGGGCACCATCAGCCAACTGTCTTCTGAAACCGCCACTTGCTGGCTGGCTTGTTTATTAGTAAAATTAAGTGATATGTTGCTTATTTCAATCACTGAGACCATGACAGTCAACTCATGGAATGTAAAAAGCTCACTTGACCTATACTATTATTTCTTTAATTTTAAAAAATATATTTTTATTGATTTCACAGAGGAAGGAAATGGAGTGGGGGGAAGAGAGAAAAACATCAATGAGTAGAGCAAATCATAGACCACCTGCCTCATGCACTACCCCTACTGGGGATTGAGGCCACAACATGGGAATGTACCCTGACCAAAATCGAATCTGGGACCTTTCAACCCACAGGTTTCAGCCTATCCACTCTTTAAAAATCAATGAGAGCCAAAACTGGTTTGGCTCAGTGGTAGAGCGTCGGTCTGCGGATTGAAAGGTCCCGGGTTCGATTCCGGTCAAGGGCATGTACATTGGTTGCGGGCACATCCCCGGTAGGGAGTGAGCAAGAGGCAGCTGGTCGATGTTCCTCTCTCATCGACATTTCTAGCTCTCTTTCTCTCTCCCTTCCTCTCTGTAAAATATCAATAAAATATATATTTTTTTATTTTTATTTTTTTAACTAAATCTTTATTGTTCATATTATTACAAATGTTCCTCATCCCTCCCCCCCAATTGCTCCCCTACACCAAGTTTCCATTCAATTCTCTGCCCTTTCCCCATCCCCCATTGTCCTCATCCATAGGTGCAGTTTATGTTCAGTCTCTTCCCACCCCACTCCACTCCCCATTTCCCCAAGAATCATCAGTCCACTCCCCTTCCATACCTCTGATTCTATTATATTCACTAGTTAATATTGTTCATCATGATTTTTACTTCCCTTGGTTTTTAGACTCACTTGTTGATAGTTACGTGTTTGTTCATATTTTTATCTTTATTTTCTTCCTCTTCCTAAAGAACCCCTTTCAGCAATTCATATAATTCTGGCTTGGCAGTGATGAATTCCTTTAGCTTAAATTTATTTGTGAAGCTCTTTATCTGGCCTTCGATTCTGAGTGACAGCTTTGCTGGGTAGAGTATTTTTGGCTGTAGGTTCTTGTTATTCATCACCTTGAATATTTCTTGCCATTCCTGTCTGGCCTGCATGGTTTCTGTTGAGAAATCAGCTGACAGTCATATGGGTGCCCCTTTATAGGTAACTACCTGCTTTTGTCTTGCTGCTTTTAATATTCTCTCTTTGTCTTTAGCTCTTGGAATTTTAATTATGATGTGTCTTGGTGTGGTCCTCTTTGGATTCCTTTTGTTTGGGGTTCTGTGTGCTTCCTGTACGTGTAAGTCTATTTCTTTCCCCAGGTGGGGGAAGTTTTCTGTCACTATTTCTTTCAATATGTTTTCGGTATCTTGCTCTCTGTCATCTTCTGGGATGCCCATAATTCTGATGTTGGTTCGCTTGAAGTTGTCCCAGAGGTTTCTCACACCATCTTCAACTTTCTGGATTCTCTTGTCTTCTTGCTTCTGCGGAGGAGTGTCCTCTGGCTCTTTGTGTTCCAAATCTTGGACTTGATTCTTGCAATCTTCCAATCTGTTTTTAGGACTCTGTATAATATTATTTATTTCAGAGAATGTATTCTTTATTTCTAGTTGATCCCTTTTCATATCCTCATAGGTCTCATTTATTTTATCCGCCTTTTCTAAGAGATTGTTGAACATCCTTATAAGCGTGGCTTTGAACTCTATATCCAGTCGCTTTTTGTCCTCCATTTCTTTCGTTTGTGATCTGTTTCCTCGTTTCGGCATTTTCGCTGCTTCCCTGAGTTGGTAGGTTGGGAGGATCAGCTGTGTCTATGCCAGAAGACAACCTTATTCCACTAGACTTGGAAACCTGCAAAAGCCTCTCTGATTTCAGCTTGGATGGGGCAGAGTCTCAGGGTGGAGCCTACAGCCTTGGCTTCCGTTAGCCCCGCCCTTGGAGGTTCCTGAGTCTCGGTGTTCCTCAGTGTCCTTTGGTACTCGCTGCAAGCACCTCTGAGAGAAAGGCACCCTAGAGCTTCGCCTGCTACCAGACAGTGTAGTCTCTCCCCCAACAAGCCCACAACTGGGGTTCAGAGCAGTTGGAAGTGGGGTTAAGAACAGTCCGGAGCTTATGTCTTCTTCCCGCTAGGGCGATCTCGCGGCCCAAACAACAGTCTGTCCTCTGTGTGCGCAATGTGCGCGACTCAGGGGCTCCGCTTTTCGCCGCTCCCCTAAGCTTCTGTCTTACAGCCCAGATTCCCTCTATATGAGGCTGGAGCCTGAGGGTCCTGCCCAGGACTGGGGTTCAGTGCAGTCAGAACTGGGGCTCAGCACATTCCTGAGCTTTTGAGTTCTTCCCGCTGGGGCAATTCAGCAGCTCAGGGAACAGTCCCTCCTCTGCGTGCAATGTGCGCGACTCAGGGGCTCTGCCTTTCGCCGCCACTCAGCTGAGCTTCCGCCTTACAGCCCAGTTTCCCTCTGTATGAGCCTGGACCCCAGGGTCTCGCCCAGAACTGGGGTTCAGTGCAGTCGGAGTTGGGGTTCAGCACAGTCCAGAGCTTTTATCTCCTTCCTGCTGGGGAACGCCAGCCAGGCACTCAGCCGCCCCTCCTCTCCGGCTCCGTCCTCTCCCCGTACCTTAGGCTTTTACAGCTCCTCTGGTTTTCCTTCTGGTTTTCTCTTTCCTTCTAGTTGTAGAATTCCCAGTCAGTCAACTTTCCTGTAGTTCTTGATAGTGTCCACTCTATATTTTAGTTGTATTTTTTGAAATTGTTGAGTGCGGCTTCAGTTAGGCTTTTACCTCTGCTGCCATCTTGTTGTGTCTCTCAAAATATATATATTTTTAAATCAATGAGAAAATATCCTCAGGTGAAGATTTAAAAAAAAAACAAAACCCTCCATACTCTCTTTAAGTTGGATTTTTCACAGAGTATGTTTTTATTGATGGAGATGATGGGAGATGGGAGAGAAATGTCAACAATGAGAGAGAATCATGGATTGGCTGCCTCCCACATGCCCCCTACAGGGTATGGAGCCTGCAACCCTGCAGGACCTGACTAGGAACCAAACCCTGACCTCCTAGTTTTTAGGTAACACTCAACCCCAGAGCCACATCATCCAGGCCCCACCATTCTCTTTAACTGACATCTAAGTAGCAGCCCTCTTCCCAACTAAACGCTTTGCCTATGGAGAAGCCATGGTAGGCTCCTGGTAGGAGAAGCCATGGTAGACTCCTGGCCCGGTCTCTCACCATGAGGACACACACAGGTCAAAGATCACCCAGCAGCCTGACCACCAGGCCAAGGGCTCTTCCTTGTAGAAAACATGCCATCTGCAGAATGCAGATATTATGGCCCCAAGTGAAATGCAGGCAACAACCTAGGAGCCTAGACTTGGGAATTTGCTTTCTGTCAGCAGCCAATGGATGCAAACACAACTCGATTTCCCAGCCTACATGCAGTTCAAGTCACCGCCCAGACAAACATGAACCTGCTATTGTATTTTACATGTTAAATGACTTAAATGTTCCAGAATGTTCTCTGTAGGGGCATCAAAACACAACCCCTGGCAGCAAGACAGAGGCCCTGGCTGAGGAGTCTGCAAACCTTTGGCAGCTCCAACAAGATGGCTGTTATTTTCCCTTCCGGCTTCTTACAAGAATTTACAGGACAAGTGACACATGTTTTTCTTGCTTTCTGTAACACCCACAATACACAATACACACCATGGCCCACGTGGGAAAGGGCTGTGTCAAGTAGATTATGGAAGCTTGGAGGACTCACCACTGGGACTTTCTGCCTGAGTCTGTCCATGGACAGGACAGCAGAGCTGATGGGCAGGGTCCCGGGTCCTGGGTGACAGGTCCCTGGTCCTGGGTGCCAGGTCCTGGGTCCGAGTGGCGGAAGAATGACAATCCATGGACCACAAAGGGAGAGCACACCAAGGTCTGGGCTGTTACTGAATCTCTGATTATACATATCTATGCATGTGTTGAAATCGATAATCCAATACACACTAATTTTGGAAAACAGAGAGAATGTGTGTTTGTGTGTGTATATATGTACAGGAATGTCAATCCTGAAATTTTACTTCACAGAGAGGAAAAATAAAAAAGAAAGTAATTGCCTAAACTGGTTTGGCTCAGTGGATAGAGTGTTGGCCTGTGGACTGAAAGGTCCCAGGTTCGATTCCAGTCAAGGGCATGAACCTTGGTTGCGGGAACATCCCTAGTAGGGGTGTACAAGAGGCAGCTTATCGATGTCTCTCATTGATGTTTCTATCTATCTATCTATCTATCTATCTATCTATCCCTCTTCCTTCCTTTCTGTGAAAAATCAATAAAATATATATATTTAAAAAAGAAAGTAATGGCTGGAGACCAACCACCCTAAGTAATAGAGACACATTTCTACACTAAATCCCTAACTGCAAAGAGGAGGACAACCATAAGCTAAGTGTGCTGGGCTGTAGGCACTAGAATAACCCTGTCTCCTTCACCACCGCCTAAGGAATCCACTGCTTTCTCTCTTACTTTCTCAATGACAAAACTGATTTGGCCAAAGATTTTCAGTGCCTGGCATCCTGGCTGCAAATCAAGCCACCACTGGCCCCTGCCCACCAGGAGCCAGGAGGGCCAGCCCAGGACATACAGGAACTCCCCTGGGGGTTGCCAGGACTTGGGGCCACATGGCTAGCCCTGGATAGCCCTGGCTCGAAGCAAGACCAGTACCCTTCTCCTGCTAGTGTTGGGAAGGGACACAAACAGGAGAACACATGTCGACTGGAGGCCAGCTATCCCAAACAGGGGCTGAGTCCCCTGGCATAGGAAGGGACAGAGACTGACCAGGCATTGAGAGTCCTGTAAACCACATTTCATTCAATCTCAGGCTCCCTTATGAGCCTCTTAGCTGCAGCATGATGACCTCCAAATCCAGGTTAACCGTCCTGGTGCCAAGGACAAGGAGGGTCCTCAAAACAGGATACAGCTTTTGCGTGGGGGCTCTAATCCCTAGTAAAGACCCGAGGTGCCAAGAACTGACGAGAAGTAAGCCGCAGGCCTAGAACGCTTCCATGACACCAACAAGCCAGAGACAAGATGTGGGAGAGAGACAGATGTTCACCATGCATAGCATCTAGAACTCTGAAATGCTTGTGTTGAGTTTCCACACCAAATAGCCTGCATGGCTGGCATGGCCAGCATCCTCAGCATCCTCCCATGTCCATTTCCTGAACCCCACCTACTGAGAGGTTCCCCATCCCTGCCTGCGCCCCAAACCACATCGGTGCCTCAAGAAAGCTAGTCCTCAATTTATTTTTTCTCGAGAACCAGCCCCCACACACCATCAACCTTGCCCAAAATGGGACCTTGTGGGTTGACTGTACACTCAGGTATGGTTTCCTCAGGCTTTCCCAATGACCCCCAGTGGAAAACCTATGGTGATCTGGAAAATTCCAGAGCTCAGCATTGAAAATATGACCCCAACACACACCCAGCTCCTCCACCTTCTTCTTCTGCTAATGCCTTCCACCTCCATCTCAGTCTCCATCTATGGGAGCAAATCAACACCAACAAAACAGGACCCAAATGGTCGGTCTGGTCTCAACCTTAAACTGGTTCCCACTCAGTGTTCTCATGGCTTCCAGTTCCCATCTGCACTCTCCAATCAAGCAGATTTCCCATAAATATTTAATGGTGGGGATGAGCATGGATGGTCAGAGCTGCTCCATGAACACTACCATAGGCTACCAGAGCTCAGCCAGTGTCAGCCTATGAACCAGGAAGTCCCCAATTGGATTCCTGGTCAGGGCACATGCCTGGATTGTAGGCTTGATCCCCAGTGTGGGATGTGCAAGGGGCAGCCTATCCATGATTCTATTTCATCATTGATGTTTCTTTCTCTCCCTCTCCTTTCCTCTCTGGCATCAATAAAAAGATACTTAAGGGAGAAAAAAGGAAGCTGCCAGAGAGTGGAGTCCTTGGTTGCCTGTTTGGTCCCCAGGGGATCTGAACCCCTTTCTCAGACTGGGGTTATCCTGTCTCTTGCAACCATGATGACTTGTCAGTCCCTCCCCACTGTCAGCTTTTACTGAGGTCTTGGTGGGTCTCTTTCTGCCCATGTGGCCAGTGCGGTTCTGTTGGCCAGCCCCACAGAGAAGGCGGAGAAGAGGGGACAGCTGAGGGGAGCAGGCCCGAAGGGAACACTCACAGCCACCCTCCAGTGACTTCCTTCCCACTAAGGACAGTAATGGGGTTTGAATAAAAACTTAATTCAGACTTTAAAAAAAGTTTACAAAATGACTGGAATCTCTCTTTCTGGTTGGAATTATTTTAAAAATATTTTGGTGGTGAAATTTTAACTTATTGGATGTAGCCTACTTTAAAAAAATACATTTTTAATTGATCTTAGAGAGAGGGAGAGGGAGAGAGAAAGAGAGATTAGGAGAATCATGGATCAGCTGCCTCCTGCACACCCTCCAGTCAGGCATGTGCCCTGACCGGGAATAGAAATATACCTCCAAGCTCAGGTAGATGCTCAACCACTGAGCCACGCGGGCCGGGATACTCTTCTTTAAAAACTACTGACAGAGCGGAAATCACCGTGCCCACCTAAGGAAGGCAAAATGCACCCCTCCCAGTAGAACACCAACCAACCTGCTCCCTTCCTCCCCACGCAAATATTGACTTAAGATCTGGAATGCACTCCCCTGAGAAGCCATGTTAATAAAAGGCTAGGGACTATCTTCAACTTTTATCCCTGAACCACCCCTCCTGCCGTGTTTCCCACCAAACCTTCCAAAATCCACCAAACCTGCCACCCAGTGCGCATGTGCACCCCCTGAGCAAAATGTACCCTCCAGGATTTCCTGGGTCCACACCCAACATTCTCATATTCTCTCTGTCTCTGTCTCTGTCTCTGTCTCTGTCTCTGTCTCTCTCTCTCTCTCTCTCTCTCTCTCTCTCTCTCTCTCTCTCTCTCTCTCTTTCTCTCTCTCTTTCTCTCTCCCCAGATTTGGGTTATCCCCATTACCTATAATAGTATCTCCTACCAAGGGGTATCAATAAAAAATAATTTATATATATATATATAGTTAGTGCTTGGAGACAGAGGTAACACAGCTATAGATATTTTAGAATTACAACAGCATATTGTACAATTATCCCAAACAAACATACAAACCAATCCTTTGAATATCTGATAGCAATTTAAAAACAACATAAAAGGACCTCATCCCTTCCACTATGTAGAGGGCCCCTGAGAAGGTACCTGAGCATTCTATATTGGCCTGTCTTGCCCTTTTGGCCAAAAATGAACCTATTCTTGTGGTCCAGATGCCCACAACTGTTGTTTGCCCTTTCAGTTCATGCCAAGGCTGAAACACCAAGGTGGCTGGCACCATGGAGCTCCCACCTACCCAGTGGGGGAAGCTGGGCCCTCTCTGGAGAAGAAACATGGGGTCCCAAAAATATAAGATTAATGCCTGGGCCTCACCAGAAGATGAGGGGTTCCCAAGGCAGGTGCTGGGTGTGGAGCCCATGGGGGCATAGGTCACCAAGGATACAGAACTAAACCTCACATCACCTTGCTTGGCCCCGGAGGATGGCTGGTTAGCCAGAGACGGGTAAGATTCCTCAGGGAAGGAACAATTCCTAAGACAGACACAGTCACAAAGGGGCCATCAGGAGAGAACTTGGGGGTCAACAGAGGTGGGGCACAGACCCTTACCACCCCCCCTCCTGCAATGTGGCAGGCACCTGAATCTTCTCCCATTCTGAGGGAGGTCTCCTGCTCTGATGGCTGCTTCGCTTCCCATGCACAGCTGAAATTGGGATCCAGGTAACAGACAGAGACGTGGCTGACAACACCTGCCATTTCACTGCAACAAGACTTGTTTGAGAGGTCTTGTACCCATGGTGTGGGCAAGTGGGTTTTTAATATCCAAGTCCAGCCTAGTAGCAGGAATGCTCAGGCCCTTCTCAAGAAGCCAAACAATCAATTCTACTAATATACACATGATAAATAAGATTGTTGCTAGAGTGTTGAGTCTGACAGATGAATAGTAGCCAATTTCTCAGGAAAACAATTTATTTCCATGGCTAATGGAAATAAATGAATATTCTAGCAAAACTGAGTATACTGTACTAAAAGCTATTCCTATAGTATTAATAAAAATTCTTATTGGCAGAGCATCTCATGGTAAAATTGCACAGCATGTTATGAAACTAATGCAGTCATAGTGTAGTGCAATTAAATAATTAAAATGTAAAAGCTATCAAGACTACACTATAAAATATCCAAAAGTCTCCTATTATTTAAAGTAAAAAAGGGGGTGACAGTGGAAGAATATCATGTAAGGAAAGATATCCTGAGAATAATTTACATCTAAAATTTTTTTTGTACTTTAGAAAATTAACCTTTATTCGAAACGCTAACAGCAAGATACCCATAAAAATACACACATGGTGTCAAAATAATCCAGAAGAAAATTATTTGGCGGGGGTGGAGGGGTGGGAGGGAGAATCCCAAGTCCAATTTAAAGAGAATATCCTTTCATTAACTTTTGATCAAGAATATGTTTGGCTGAAACCTGTTTGGCTCAGTGGATAGAGCATCAGTCTGCAGACTGAAAGGTCCCAGGTTCGATTCCGGTCAAGGGCATGTACCTTGGTTGCGGGCACATCCCCAGTAGGGGGGTGTGCAAGAGGCAGCCGGTCCATGTTTCTCTCTCATTGATGTTTCTAGCTTTCTATCCCTCTCCCTTCCTCTCTGTAAAAAATCAATAAAATATATTTAAAAAAATAAAAAATATATATGCTTAAAAATGTTTGTATATTTTCAGAAAACAACTCTGAGACCATCTGGAATCCGGTAAGAGAGGAATAGACAGAAGTACTCCAACCATGAAAACAGAAGAGACACAATTCAGAGATGGAAGATGCTGATGACCTCTCACCATACCAGCAGACAGCAGCTGCATGTTGCTGAAGGATGCCCAGGACCAAACCAGAGATGGTGGGACCTGCATTACCACCATTTGTCCACCAACCAGATCTGTAATATCATGGCTGACATGTACACATAAGGAACTATTTGACATTGAAATTGGGATTCAAAAGAACTGTTGTCCCAGAAAGGAACTACAGACTGATTCATTTCCCTCTCAGCATAACCATTAAGGCTTATCGCAGTTTAGGTTCTTACAAGGGTATTTCTTAGATCATATGACCTCACACATCTAGAGGAAATAATGAACAACATAGACTAGTGAACAAAAACAGACCCAGAGAAAGAGAAGTAGTGATCATACTCTCAAACCTCAGAGGGAAAGTAGGGGAGGGGTGGGTAAAGAGGAAAAGATCAACCAAAGGACTTCTGTGCATGCACATGAGCCTAGCCAGTGGCCATGGACAACAGGGAGATAGGGGAATATGTAGGGAGGGGTTTGGGATGGAAATGGGTGGATCAGGACAATTATATGATACCATAATCAGTAAAAATAAATTTAAAAAATAAATAAAATATTCACCTCTAAAAAAAAAAAGAACCAGCTCTTGGTTTTATTGATCTTTTGTATTTCTTTAGTCTCTGTGTCATTCATTTCTACTGTGGTCTTTATTATTTCCTTCCTTCTGCTGACTGTGGGCTTTTCTTGTTGCTCTCTTTCTAATTCTTTGAGTTGTTGTGATAGATTATTTATTAACCCTTTTTGTTGTTTTTTGAGGTAGGCCTGTAGAGTTATACACTTCCCTCTTAGGACTGCTTTCATTGTGTCCCATAGGATTTGCAGTGTTGTGTTTTTATTGTCATTTTTCTCCAGGATGTTTTTAATTTCTTCTTTGATCTCATTGATAACCCAATCATTGTTCAGTAATATGCTATTCAGCTTCCAGGTGTTTGAATTTTTTGGAATGTTTTTATTGTAGTTTATTTCTAACATTATGCCATTGTGATCTGAGAAAATGCTTGATATGATTTCAATCTTTTTGAATTTGGGGAGACTTTGCTTGTTACCCAATATGTGGTCTATTTTTGAGATTGTTCTATAAGCACTTGAGAAGAACTTATATTCCTTGGCTTTGGGGTGAAATTCTTTGAAGATGTCATTTAGGTCCATCTGGTCTAATGTATCGTTTAGGATTGTTGTTTCTTTGCTGATATTTTGTCCAGAGGACTTATGCATTGATGTCAGTGGTGTATTAAAGTCCCCTACTATGATTGTATTAATGTCTACCTCTACCTTAATATCTTCCAGAAGATTTTTAAATGTATTTTGGTGCTCCTGCATTGGGTGTGTATATGTTTACCAGAGTTATATCTTCTTGCTGAATTGCTCCCTTTAGTATTATGTAGTGGCCTGCCTTTCTCTTGTTACAGCCTTTACTTTTAGTTCTATTTTATCTGATATAAGTATCACAACCCCAGCTTTTTGCTCATTTCTCTTTGCCTGAAAAATTTTTTTCCATCCCTTCACTCTCAGTCTGTGTGAATCCTTTGCTCTAAGGTGTGTTTCTTGTAGACAGCAGATATATGGGTCATGCTTTCTTATCCATTCAGCTACCCTATGTCTATTTACTTGTGCATTTAATCCATTTATGTTTAGTGTTACTATTTTTTAAATTTATTAAGGTATTATATGTGTGCATAGCTTACCATTGCCCCCCTCCCAGACATGCCCTCCCTCCCCAGAGTTTTGTGTCCATTGGTTGTACTTATATGCATACCTACCATCCTTTGGTTGATCTCTTATCTCCCCCAGATCTCCCTACCTCCGCCCGCTGTCATTTGACAGTCTGCTTGTTGTTTTACTGTCTCTATATCTATCTTTCTGTTAATTAGTTTATAATATTCTTTAATATCCATAAATGAGTGAAGTCATGTAGTGTTTCTCTTTCATTGACTGGCTTATTTCACTCAGCATGATGCTCTCCAATTCCATCCAGGTTACTGCAAATGATGAGAATGCCTTCCTTTTCGTGGCAGCATAGTATTCCATTGTGTAGATGTACCATAGTTTTCTGATCCATTCATCTGCTGACGGGCACCTAGGCTGTTTCCAAATCCTAGCTATTATAAATTGTGCTGCTATGAACATAAGGGTGCATATATCCTTTCTGATTGGTGTTTCTAGTTTCTTGGGGTATATTCCTAGTAGTGGGATTACTGGGTCAAATGGGAGTTCCATTTTCAGTTTTTTGAGGAAGCTCCATACTGTTTTCCACAGTGGTTGCACCAACCTGCAATCCCACCAGCAGTGCACGAGGGTTCCTTTTCTTTTTCTTTTTTTCCCCCTAAATTTTAAAACTTATTTGGTTTTATTTTCCATTATATTTCAGCTCATAGATTTAATATATATTCTGTTGTGCAACTGGAATTCTTATTAATCTGCTCATAACAACCTAAACAAACTACACACAATTTTTAAGACTTTTAGTTGAAACTTAAAATTTCCACCAGATGGCGATCTATCCTCTAAAATACTAGCGCATATTAAAAAGACAAAATGCATGTAAACATTCAATATTTAAAAGAATATGTCTAAAAAGATAAAATAATCAAATACGAATTATTTTATCTTTAAACCAAACTATTTTTTTTAGTTTTATTCTATTTTTTCCTATTTTTTAAATTAAGGTTTATATGTGTACATATCTTACCATTGCCCCCTCCCCCCACCTCCCATTCATACCCTCCCTCCCCAGAGTTCTGTGTTCGTCGGTTGTTCTCTTATCTCCCCCCAGGTCTCCTTCCCCTCCCTGCTGTCATTTGACAATCTACTTGTTTTATGGTGACTATATCAGAATAACATGAATGGAATCCGCTCCTCATTTGTCAGTCTGCTTGTTTTATGGTGGCTATCTCAGGGCCACATGAATAGAGTCCACTCCTCCTCTGGTTCTCACTGCCCCTCCCCCTGGCTCCCACTGCTTCCATAGGGACACATGGCTCACCTGGGGCACAGGGCCCCCTGGGACACACGGTTCACCCAGGACACCCTGCCCCTTTGGGGGACATGGCTCAACTGGGGCACAGGGCCCCCTGGGATACACGGCTTGCCCAGGGCACACGGCCCCCTGGGACACATGGTTCACCAGGGACAGCCTGCCCCTTTGGGGGACATGGCTCAACCGGGGCACACGGCCCCCTGGGACACACGGCTTGCCCGGGGCACACAGCCCCCTGGGACACATGGTTCACCTGGGACACCCAGCCCCTTTGGGGGACACGGCTCACCCGGGGCACAGGGCCCCCTGGGACACACGGCTCGCCCGGGGCACAGGGCCCCCAAGGGTTCCTTTTTCTCTGAAACCTCACCAACATTTGTCATTTGTTGTTTTGTTGATGTTGGCCATTCTGACAGGTGTGAGATGGTACCGCATTGTTGTTTTGATTTGCATCTCTCGGATAATTAGTGATTTTGAGCATGTTTTCATGTGCCTCTTGGCCTTCCTTCTGTCTTCTTTTGAGAGGATTCTATTTAGGTCCATTGCCCATTTTTTAATTGGCTCATTTATTTTCCTTTTTATTGAGTTGTATAAGCTGTCTGTAGATGTTGGAGATTAAACGTTTATCAGAGATATCATTTGCAAATATGTCCTCCCATACCGTGGGACTTCTTGTTGTTTTGTTGATGGTTTCTTTTGCTGTAAAAAAGCTTTTTATTTTGATGTAGTCCCATTTGTTCATTTTCTCTTTAGCCTCCATTGCCCTGGGGGCAGTATCAGTGAAGAAGTTATTTAGGCGTATGTCTGAGATTTTGCTGCCTGTGGATGTCTCTAGTATTTTTATGGTTTCCTGTCTTATGTTTAAGTCATGTATCTATTTTGAGTTTATTTTTGTGTATGGTGTAAGTTGGTTATCTAGTTTCATTCTTTTGCATATATCTGTCAACACCATTTATTGAAAAGACTGTCTTGACTCCATTGTATGCTCATGCTTCCTTTGTCAAATATTAATTGAGCATATTGATTTGGGTTGATATCTGGATTCTCTAATCTATTCCATTTATTTATATGTCTGTTCTTGTGCCAGTACCAGGCTGTTTTGAGAACAGTGGCTTTGTAATACAGCTTGAAATCTGGTATTGAGATCCCTCCTACTTTACTCTTCTTTCTCAAGATTGCTGCAGCTATTCGGGGTCTTTTATTGCTCCAAATGAATTTTTGGAGAGTTCTTTCTAGGTCTGTGAAGTATGTCATTGGTATTTTAATAGGGAGTGCATTGAACTTATAAATTGCTTTGGGAAGTATGGACATATTGATGATGTTGATTCTACCAATCCATGAACATGGTATGTTCTTCCATCTGTTTACTTCTTCCTCTATCTCTTTTTTCAGTGTCGTGTAGTTTTCAGCATATAGTTATTTTTTACCTCCTTAGTTAAGTTTATTCCTAGGTATCTTAATTTTTTTGTGTGTGATGGTAAATGGGATTGCTTTTTTAGTCTCTGTTTCTGTGAGTTCACCATTGCTGTATAGAATGCCATAGATTTCTTGGCGTTGATTTTGTATCCTGCTACATTACCAAATTCATTTATTAAGTCTATTAGTTTTTTGATGGAGTCTTTTGGATTTTTTATGTACAATATCATGTCATCTGCAAATAGGGACAACTTTACTTCTTCTTTTCCAATTTGGATGCCTTTTATTTCCTCTTCTTGTCTAATTTCAATGGCTAGTACTTCCAGTGCTATATCAAACAGAAGTGGTGAGAGTGGGCATCCCTGTCTTGTTTCTGTTCTTAGAGGGAATGGTTTTAGTTTTTGCCCATTGAGTATGATGTTTGCTGTGGGTTTATCATATATAGCTTTTATTATGTTGAGGTATGATCCTTGTACTCCCATCTTGTTGAGAGTTTTTATCAGAAAAGGGTGTTGGATTTCATCAAATGCTTTTTCTGCATCAATTGATATGACTATATGATTTTTAACTTTCTTCCTTTGTTTATGTGATGTATCACATTTATTGATTTGCGGATATTGTACCATCCTTGCATTCCCAGAATAAATCCTACTTAGTCATGGTGTATGATCTTTCTGATGTTCTGTTGGAGCCGATTTGCTAGAATTTTGTTGAGGATTTTGGCATCTATGTTCATGAGGGATATTGGCCTGTAATTCTCTTTCATTGTGTTATCTTTATCTGGTTTTGGTATTAGGGTGATGCTGGCTTCATAGAAGGGGTTTGGAAGTGTTCCTTCCTCTTGAATTTTTTGAAATAGTATGAGGAGGATAGGTTTTAGTTCTTCCTTGAATGTTTGGTAAAATTCTCCTGTGAAGCTATCTGGCCCCGGGCTTGCTGGAAGCTTTTTGATGACTGCATCAATTTCTTCCAAAGTCACTGGTCTATTGAGGTTTTTAGATTCTTCCTGATTGAGTTTTTGCGGGTTATATTTTTCTAGGAATATGTTCATTTCCTCCAGTTTGTCCAGTTTGTTGGAATAGAGTTGTTCATAGTATTTTATAACAATCCTTTGTATTTCTGCAGGGTCTGTTGTTATTTTACCTCTTTCATTTCTGATTTTATTTGGGTCCTCTCTCTTTGTTTCTTGGTTAGCCTGGCTAGAGGTTCATCAATCTTGTTTATTATTTCAAAGAACCAGCTCTTGGTTTTGTTGATCTTATGTATTGTTTCTTTGGTCTCTATGTCATTTATCTCTGCTCTGATTTTTGTTATTTCCTTCCTTCTGCTTCACTGGGCTTTTCTTGTTGCTCTTTTTCTAACTCTTTGAGTTGTATAGTTAAATAATTTGTTACCATTTTTTCTTGTCTTTTACAATAGGCTTGCAGAAATATGAACATCCCTCTCAAGATTGCTTTTGCTGTGTCCCATAGATTTTGGATTGTTGTGTTTTCATTGTCATTTGTTGCCAAGATGTTTTTAATTTCTTTCTTGATTTCCCTGGTAACCCAGTCCTTCTTCAATAGCATGCTATTCAGTCTCCATGTGTTTGATTTCCTTGGATTATTTTTATTGTAGTTGATTTCCAATTTTATGCCACTATGATCTGAGAAGATGCTTGATACGATTTCTATCTTCTTGAATTTGAAGAGACTTTGCCTATGTCCCAACATGTGGTCTACCTTTGAAAATGACCCATGTGCACTTGAGAAGAATGTGTATTCTGTTGCTTTAGGGTCAAATGTTCTTAAGATGTTGATTAATTCCATCTGGTCTAGTGTGTCATTTAACATTGATGTTTCTTTGCTGATTTTTTGTTTAGGTCATTTGTCCAAAGGTGACAGTGGGGTATTAAAATCTCCTACTATGATTGTATTGCTATTAATCTCTCCCTAAATGTCTTCCAGCAGTTTTTTTTAATGTATTTGGGTGCTCCAGTATTGGGTGCATATATGTTTACCAGGGTTATTTCTTCTTGTTGGATTGCTCCCCTTATTATGAAGTGGCCTTCATTATCTCTTATGTCCTTCACTTTGACATCTAATTTGTCAGATATAAGTATTGCTACCCCAGCTTTTTTTTCATTTCCGTTTGCCTGAAAAACCTTTTTCCATCCTTTCACCTTCAGTCTGTGGGCATCTTTTTTTCTGAAGTGGGTTTCTTGTAGATAGCAAATGTATGGGTCTTGCTTTCTTATCCAATCTGTTACCCTATGTCTTTTGATTGGAGCATTTAAACCATTTACATTTAAAGTAATTATTGATAGGTAGGTATTTGATGCCATTTTTATTCTATCCCCCTGTGTTCCTTCTTTGCTTCCTATTTCTTTATTGTTATAGTAGACCCTTTAGCATTTCTTGCATTGCTGGTTTGGTGGAGATAAATTCATTTAGTCTTTTTTTTTTTTTTTGTCTGTGAAGCTCCTGATTTCACCTTCAATTTTGACTGATAGCCTTGCCGGGTACAGTATTCTTGGGTTCAGACCCTTCCTTTGCATGACTTTGTATATGCCATCCCATTCCCTTCTGACCTGATGAGTTTCTGTTGAGAAATCAGTTGCTAGTCTGATGGGGGTTCCTTTATATGCAACTTTCTGTCTCTTTCTGGCTGCTTTTAATATTGTGGTTTTATCTATGCTTTTTGCCAATTTAGTTATAATGTGCCTAGGTGTTGGTCTTTGGGGATTCATTTTGTTTGGGACTCTGTGAGCATCTTGGATTTCTGTGGGATTTTTTCTTCTCTATCTCGGGAAAGTTTTCTTTCATTATTTCTTGAAATACTTTTCCCATATCTTGTTCAGTTTCCTTTCCTTCTGGGACCCCTATTATTCTAATATTGTTTTGTTTTGTATTGTCCCAAAGCTCCCGTAAGCTCTCCTCCTGTTTTTTGATTTTTTTTCATAGCAGCTGCTCTAATTGGGTATTTTTTTCCATCTTGTCTTCTAGCTCACTGATGTAGTCCTCTGCGTCTTCTAGTCTACTCTTGATGCTTTCTATTGAGTTCTTCATAGTAGCAGTATCATTTTTTCATTTCTTCTTGGGTCACCTTCATTTCCTCTTGGTTCTTCTTCATTTCCTCTTGGGTCTTACTCATATTGTCAAATTTGTCTTCCATTCTTTTTGCCATCTCATGATCATTACTCTGAATTCTTGCTCTAGTAGGTTGCTTGCCTCTAACTCGTTTACTTCCTTTTCTAGTGATACCTGATTTTCTTTCATAGGCAGGTTGTTTCTTAGCCTCCCCATGGTCTCTCTTTTTAGGATGCCTGGTTATGTAGTTCTCTCTCTCCTGCTTAGATTTAAAGGTAAAAAATACAACACAACCAGGTACAACACACTAGGCACTGAACAGAAAAGTGTTTGCAATATTAATATCCTCCAATCAAGGTGACTAGAACCCAGCTAACAAAATCATACAATCAAATAAAAAGAATAAGCAAACTAATCTTACAAAAAGCATAAAACTTTGATATAGTTAGCATTCAGCATACAACTACAAAGTGGTAGAGAGGAGGATTATTTTTAGGACAGCGACAAGGTAGGTGTGAATGGGCTTGGAGTAGGGGGTAGAGAGTTAGAAATATACAGGAAGGGTGAAATTTTAGGAGGTGGTAAATAGAAAAAATAGGGAAAATCTAGAGCAGTAAAGTGTTAAGATAAGAGAGAGCCTGGAGCAAGATGGTGGCCTAGGAAGTCTCCTGGGCCGCCATCTCCTCCTGGGCCGCCATCTCCTCAACAATTTGGAAAAAAACAACAGATAAAATCTAAAGGGATTGCACCAGACCCACAGGAAAGCTGGCGAAATGGGAAGGCTACAAGTAGACACAAAGCAGGACACTGCTGCTACAATGTGGAGTTTAAAACTATAGCGAAACTGGACCTGCTGGAGCCGCTGCCGCCGGGAAAGAGAAAAGCCAGACCTTCTCCGCCCTGGGGCCCAGGGAGTGGGCCAGCCCCGCCTGTCGCCACGGGAGCTGATGTGGGGCTCCGCCTCGCCTTCGGCCCCTGCCTGAATGAGAAGCATGTGAACGCAACCTCCCTGCCCGCAGCCATACCAGCCCGCCTGCAGTGCTGGAGAGGAGTGGGCGCAGCGTCTCCCTGTCCGCAGCCAGCTCTGCTGAGCCCCCACAATCGAGTGCGGGTGAAAAGATGGCGTAGTGTCTCCCTGCCCGCAGCCAGCTTGGCGCAGCCCCCTTGCGGGCTGTGCTGGCGAGGAGATCGAGCAGCGTCTCCCCGCCCCCAGCCAGCTTGGCCCAGAAATGGGAAGGCTACAACTAGACACCAAGCAGGGCACTGCTGCTGCCATGTGGAGTTTAAAACTACAGCGAAACCGGACCTGCTGGAGACGCTGCCGCCAGGAATGAGGGAAGCCAGACCTCACTCCGCCCTGGAGCCCAAGGACTGGGCCAGCCCGCCAGCCATGGGAACCAGGGAGCTGTTATGGAACCTTCGGCGCCTGCCCACAACCATCCCGAGGAACTGTCAAGGAGTCTCCCGGCCTGCGGCCAGCTGGGCCCAGTCTCCGCATGCACCTTATTGGTGGGGAGCTGGTGCGGTGCCTTCCCTTTGCGCCCTGGTGAGTCTTTCTGCTGCCACCACCAGCAGCCGACTCCAAAGCTTACGCCACTACCACGATGTGGATTTTAATACTACAGGGGAAATTGAGACATGGGAGATACCGTCGCTGCCACACCCGCCACCGCCGCCCCCTCGAATGGGAATCCACCGAAATCAGAGCTCACTAAGCCCCGGGCTCAGCGAGAGTGTGGCTTCAGAACTTAGCCTCTGCGTCCACAGCAGCTCCGCTTCCGCAACAAAGGAGACACCATTGAGGGCAGTCTCTCCACCTGCAGCCATCTCAGCCCGCCCACAACCTTCCTAGCATACCCGCCGTGCTGGTGAGGAGCCAGCATGGCACCTTCCATTAGTGGCCCCGGCGAGTCCTCCCTCAGCCGCCGCATGGCCGAGCCGAAGCTCCCGCCACTGCTGCCATGTGAACTTTAAAACTACAGTGGAAATTGAACCACAGGAGTGACCGTCATTGCCGCACCAGCCACCGCCACCGGCCACCGCTGCAAATAAAGGAAATCCACCGAGAACAGAGCTCACTACGCCCTGGGCTCAGAGAGTGGGCGGCCTCAGAACTTAGCCTCCGTATTCGCAGCTGCTCCGCTTCAGCACCAAACGAGACACCTTTGAGGGCAGTCTACCCGCCTGCAGCCATCTCAGCCCGCCTGCAACCATCCCAGCCTTCCTGCCTTGCTAGCAAGAAGCTAGCGGGGCCCCTCCAATACGAGACCCCAGCGCCCGAGAGGGGTCGTGTGCCCTGGGTGAGCCATATGTCCAGGGGGCCGTGTGCCCTGAGTGAGCCGTGTGTCCCAGGGGGCCATATGCCCCGGGTGAGCCATGTGTCCCAGGGGGCCATGTGCCCCGGGTGAGCTGTGTGTCCCAGGGGGCCCTGTGCCCCGAGTGAGCCGAGTGTCCAAGGGGGCCCTCTGCCCCGGGTGATCCGTGTGTCCCAGGGGGCCCTGTGCCCCAGGTGAGCCGAGTGTCCCAGAGGGCCCTGTGCCCCGGGTGAGCCCTGTGTCCCAGGGGAAGCAGTGGGACCCAGCGGGAGGGGTGGTGAGAACCAGAGGAGGAGCGGACTCTATTCGTGTCGTCCTTTATAGCCACCATAAAACAAGCAGACTGCCTAATGAGGAGCAGATCCTATTCATGTTATCATGAGATAGTCACCATAAAACAATCAGATTTTCAAATGACAGCAGGGAGGGGAAGGAGACCTGGGGGGAGATAAGAGAACAACCGAAGGACTGGTATGCATGAATACAACCAATGAACACAGAACTCTGGGAGAGTGGGCATGAATGGGAGGTGGGGGTGGGGGCAATGGTAAGATATGTACACAATATAATACATTAATTAAAAAAATAAATTTTAAAAAAAGAGTTAAGATAAGCAGGACACCAAAGGGAAAGTGTTAGGAAGAGAGTGATGGCATAAAGGTAGGGTTGAGTTAGAATAGAGCGTTGGAGAAGGAAACATATAAATAGTCTGTAGAATAGTAATCCCGAAGGGGGGGAAAAGAGAGAAAAAAGAAAAAAAAGGTATATGATATGGCACTTAAAAGATAATAATAAAAATAAACAAAAGAAAATAAGTTTAAAAAGGTAAAAAAGGTAAAATAGTAGTAGTAATAATATTGATTACATATAAAAATGAATTAACTCAAAAGGTAAAATCAAGTGAGGGAAGATGAAAAAAATAATTTCCTGAGTAAACTTTGCAACTAATGTAAATAAAAAAATAAAACAAAACAAAAAATTAAACAATTAGAAAATCAAAAATTAAATAAAATTTGTAGTAATGAAGGTCATTCACTTCCTCTGTTGTTCTGTATAGCTCACCAGTTCCCAGTCTGGATGGTAATTTCAGTTCCCTGTGTTTCTTCCATGTTGTAATCAGGTCCTGATTTTTAAGCAGTTCTAGAATCCATATGTACTTTAGCCTCTGGGTGGCAGTGTTTCTGGGTTGACTTCCAGGGCTCTGAAGCCTTTCTAGCTTTTTTCTCCTCTCTGTGTCCCTGATCTATGGAGGGGTGAGGGTGGGGCAGGACTGAGCTGATCGCACTCCCCTGTAATTCTCTCGGAGTCAGATCCAAATGTGCTGCTCCTTAGATATCCCCCCACTTACGAGCCCTGTCCACAGTCAGGGGTGCCTCCAGCCCCAAACCCTGGGGTTTCTTGTAAACCCAGGCCCAGTTCTGCAGCTTCCATGCTCCTGGCACTTGTGGGCTTCCACACCGTCACCGGGGACTCACCGGATCTCTGTAAAATCTGACCTTTTTGCCTTGGGGTGGAGCACTCCTTTGAGTCCAAGTGTTCGCGCTGATTGTGGCCAGGGTTTTGGGGCTCACAGCTGCTTAGTGGTCTTTGCGGCTGTGGATATTTAGGTCTCTGACACAAACCTCTTCCCATCAAGATGGCGAGATTTCCCCATCTGTGCCAGTAGGTAGCTCCGAGAAGGGACCCAGCTGTGGGTGCTTAACTGTCAGAGGCACCCTGGTCAGCTGACCCCCAGTTTCCCTGGGTGTTTGCTTTTCTCTTGGCTTGCTGACCTTGGTGTTACTATTGTTAAGTGCCTGTTTGATGCCATATTCTTCCTTAACATTTGTGTTTCTTCTTGCCTTTCTCTTTCTTTTTACAGTAGTCCTTTTAGAATTTCTTTCATTGCTGGCTTGGTAGTGATGAATTCTCTTAGCCCTTTTTTGTCTGTTAAGCTTCTGATCCCACCATCAATTTTGAATGGTAGCCTTGCTGGGTATAGTATTCTTGGATTCAGTCCCTTGTTTTGCATCACTTTGTATATGTCATTCCATTCCCTCTGCCCTGGTGTGTTTCTGTTGATAAATCAGTTGCTATTCTAATAGGAGATCACTTGTATATAACTTTCTGTCTCTCTCTTGCAGCCTTTAAGATTCTAATTTTGTCGTTGGTGTTTGTCAATTTAATTATGATGTGTCTTGGTGTCAGTCTTTGGGGTTCAATTTGTTTGGGATTCTCTGTACTTCTTGGATTTGGATAGTTTTTTTTTCTTGCCAATATCAGGGAAGTTTTCTGCCATTATTTCTTCCAGAAAGTTTTCTTTCTTTTCTTCCTCTCCTTCTTGTGTCTCCGTTATTCTAATGTTGTTGTTTTTTATTGTCCCATAGCTCCCTTAAGGCTCTCCTCTTGCTTTTGAGGTCTTCTTTCCAGTTGCTGCTATGTTTGTGTGTTTTTTTCTACCTTGTCTTATACTTTGCTTATGTGATCTTCAGCCTCTTCTAGCCTACTTTTTAAGCATTACACTGTATTTTTTATTGAGCCATGACGTTCTTTATCTCTTCTTGTATTTTTCATGTTGGTGACATTTTCATTCAGCTCCTTGTAATTATCATTGAGTTGTGTGTAATTGTCATTGAGTTGTATGCATTTATCCTCTAGCCATTTACATATCCTTATAACCATTACTCTGAATTTTGTTTCTGATAAGCTACTAACTTCAAATTCATTTAACTTCCTTTCTGGTGATTCCTCATCCCTTTCCTTTGTGGATTGCTTTTGTGTCTTCCCATGTTTTCCTGTAGTGTTTTAATTGTAGATCCAATTGCCTTGCTTCCCAGGTTCCTTTGGGGATGGTGTAATTTCTCAGTTCCCCGGGGCTTGTTAATCTAGTGTAGCTGCCTAATCAAGGGTTCTCTTGATGTAGGTCTGTAAATTTGGGAGGTTCAACTGTGGTGTCTACAAGTCAGCTGATGTGGTGGAGAGTTTCTTAATTTTTGCTGTCTTGCACCCTTAATTGTAATCACACATGCCCTGCAGGGACTCACAGTGGTCCCGAGGAACTGTCTTTTAGGGTGTTGTGGTTCAGGAGACATGCTATTTGGAAAGGCGTGGCTGAGGTGCCCAGAGATATGCAGTCATGGGATGGGAGGATCCGGCTTTTGTTGTTGCTCCTGTGGTGAATAGGTGCTTACTCCCAGTGGTGGTTCACTGGAAAACCCATGTTAGATTGCCAGTGAGGTGCACTAAATGACTCTGAAGGGCCCTAGCAGTGTAATCTCACAGTTGAGGTTCCTGTGTGTCAGTATCTAGGCAAAGTGATTTCAAAGCTTCTACTGCTGGATGGGTGTGGCCCTCCTGCTTGTTCAAGATCGCATCCAAGGCAAGCTCACTGTGGCTCCCATTAGTGGCTTACAGAGGCCTGCTGCAACCTCACTTCTGCAGTGGCGTATCAGCGGATATGCACTTCCAGGGCTCTGAGCTCTGATGTACATCTAGGGGTCCTGGCACTTGGTTGAGCAGCTGGGCTAGCCTCCAGGAAGAGGGCATTCATAATTTCTACTGCAGGGCCTTGAGCCTTCATCTAATCAGAATCCACTCTTGGGTGCTGTTGGTATCTCCTGCACACTGCCCCCAGGAAAGACATGCAGCCCTGGATTGGAATATCCTATGGGGTTGAAGTAACAATTGCCCCATGATAGGCATGCAACCCTGGGGTGGGGCGTTCTTGCTTGTCTTAGCCTGTGCAAGCCTGTTAACCAATGAATCCAAGTTTTTGCTGTCTGGTGCTAGTGGGTGCGAGGGGGCAGGAATGGGCAGATCTGGCGCAAACCAATGAATGCACAAATCTGGGCCTGAGTGGAGGGGAAGAGAAGCGTAAGTAGGGGAGGGGGCAGGCACAAAGCCACTGACCCTCACAAACTGGTGTCTTGCTGCTGGATGAGAGCTAATGCGAACTCAAAGGGCAGTGAATGTGTTAATCTGGGCTTGAGGGGCAGCAAACCACAAATGATGGCAATTTAGGGTTTCGCTATTCGGCGGGAGTAGAGGTGAGGGAGGATGGTGGTGAACAGGCAGGGAGGGGCAGACTCACGAACCCGGATTTTGTGGTTGGGGAGGGAGTGCTGCACCTACAGCTGCTGTGATCAGCTTATCTTTGGATTTGGAGGTCTGTGAGTCTGCAGCTAGGGTAGCAGGATATTGGCTGGAATTGGTGCTGGTTTGTGGAGCAGTTCCAAGGCCTGTCTTATTGGTGGTATTGATAGGTTTCTATAAAAGGTCCTTTTCCCCTTCAATATGGCCTGAGCTTCGTGCTGGGATCCCACCATCTGGGGAGGGTCCGCAGCTGTACTAGTCTCTCCTTGTTAAGGAGATGCCTTCTGTTGGCTCCTGCTGATTCTGTGTGATTTAACTTTCCCTCACTCACTCACACACACCCCACGTTCCTCCACACACACTCCTTTCCTACTGTCACTCATTTCCTCTCTCTCAGCTACGTCCTGCCAACCGTCATCTTTTCTCTGAAAATCCAATACATTTTGTTCTTATCACTTAGAAGGAGATACTGACATCCTCAGGCTTACTGTCCAAGACTACCTTGTGGACAGAACTTGACCTAAAGCCAGAATCCCCCGATTCCCAATCTCTCTACTAGATAAAGCTGAGAAAATGTAGGCAGGAGGCAATCTTCACACCAGCTTGACTAAGTAAAAGAATTTAACTCTTTTACTTCTCGTCTCTTCCTCTCTCCTGGAATTCATGGGTGAATGTTTCCGGTTTTCAAATTCAGTGCATCCAGAGCCAATCTAGTATTACCCTGGCTCTTCCTATTCCCCTCCTCCTCTGTGTGCTGCCTCCTCTGTGTGCAACTATTCCCTACACAATGTCATTCCTCCTCTGTCACAAAATCTGAGAGGTCAGTCTCTTCAGTTATCCCTCCACCACACTGTTCCTTCTTCACAGCTACTTCACAGCAAGTGCAAGCTCCATCCATTGCCCTCATCTCTTACCCCTGTTCCTACGTCTCGTCTCATACATTTCTAGTCCACGCACAGTCGCTAGTGGTAGCGGGACATGGTGAATGTAGGAAATGCATAGGATGCTGTGCTTAAGATGTGTTGCATGACATCTGTCTCTCAAAACAATTAAATGGAATGAGTTCAATTTTCCTGTAGATGTGATTAGAATCTCACACTAGCAAAGAAATGCCCTCCCAGGATGAGCAGTCCGGCATAGTTGGGGAGGCTTATGTGGCACATGAAAGCCCCTAACACATTTCTAATCACTCCTTAATGGGCTGTCACTTCTCTTGCCACCCTAAAGAGGCCATGAAATGTGTGACCAAGTGCCCCAGCGTCCTCCAGGTTTTCCATGGTAGCCCACACCCCTGGGTCCATCCGCCACTGCCAAAGAGGGTTGTCCTGGACCCACCCAAGCTGCCCTGCAAGACGTGGAGAAGGTGTCCTGCAGGGGGCTGTGGGGGGAAGAGGGGTCCCTGGCCACCTGCTGCATCTTCCTAAGTCCTCTCCAACCCAGGGAAAGGCTTCGGCAGGCCTGTGCGCCCTCTGCTGGTCGAGGAGCGCCAATGCAAGTCCCCCACACTCTAGCATCCTCCTCTGGGGAAGACAGAGTCAGGTGCAGAGGGGGGCCTTCCCAGCTCTGGGGAGAACGGGGCGGGGGATAGTGGTGGTGGTAGTGGTGATGGCGGCAGCAGTGCAAGGAGCACTGTCTGTGAGAATGCAGGGCTTACCAGGAGCGGGGTGGGGTGGGGGTTGTGTTGGCGGTGGGAAAGGGGCGTGCGTGCTCATGGATGCATTGAGACCACTCAATCAACAAATGTGCATGAGAGTCCACGGATGTACACGTAGGAGCACAAGATCAGCTACCAGGATGTCTGCCGAGTGACCCACATCTGGGAGATTCACCATGGCTGCTTTCCTCGTGGCTCTGGCCCGTGTATGATATTTGGTGCTCATGTGAGATTCTGATCACAGCTACAGGAAAACTGACCTCATTCAGTTAAATCATTTTTGAGAGACAGACGTGGTGCAGCACGTCTTAAGGACAGCACCCTGTGCATCTCCTTGATTCGCCTACTCCCGCTGCCACCAGCGAGGTGGCTTAGGAGAAAAGAAAGGCATTCCCCAAACTGTCCTCCCTTGTTGTCCTGGTCTCTCCCAACTTCTGTCCTCTGCTGTCTTGTTCATCCCTAACTGGCTTCTTCTGCTTGCCTGGTCACCCCTAAGTTGCCACAACTTCCCTCCTTTGCTAGCCATGTTGTGGCAGCCATATTGTGTCCATGTGGGACAGCCATGTTTGACAACCTGAGGGCGGCCATCTTGTGTGTTGGAGTGATGGTCCATTTTCGTATTACTCTTTTATTTGTTAGGATATTTGTTATTTCCTAAAGTAAGAGATAGAGGACAAGATCAATGATGAATGATCATCTTAGATGGTCTGTCTTTTGCTAAAAGCTTGAGGAACATTTGGTGTCCTGTGGTAAATGGAAGGAATAGGCTGTGGCTGGTGTTGCTCACTGGTTAGTTTTAGAGTTTTGGCTATTCACTTCTGGGATTCCTGATATAGTGAAAGGGCGAGGCTGGAGCCCTGCTATCCTCCATTTTGTGGCCGGACCCTAGCCCTAACCCAACCAATCAGTGTCCATATCCCCTAGCCCTAACTCAACCAATCAGGGTCATACCCCCCCCCCCCATATAAAACCCATTGAGGTTTTGCATTCTTTCTCTTTTCCGCCATGCTGATGGTGTGAGTGAAACAGAGCCCATGCTAGCATGGTAGAGGCTCTTTTGTCTATTGCATCAGACTTGGCTCCCTGGTGGTCCTTGGGGATCACGAAGTCTGGGCATAACATTTGGGGGATCGCCCGGGATCCCCAAGATCCCAAGGGACTCTGATCCGGAGAGCCTCACTGGCCGCGGTAAGTGTGTGTGTGTCTGTGTGCTTGTGTTAGCACTCTGAAGGGATGAAATCTCTTGTGTTGGTAGTGCCCGAAGAGGTTTTATATGGACGCATCACTGGAAAACCTTGGGCCAGAGGATTCAGAAGATGTTCCGACCTCCAGGAGGGCCTCTCACAGGCAGGAGAGATGTGGAATCCTCTCCTAGAGGGCCCCTCAGGTGGGAGAGGGATGGAAACCTCTCCCAGGATGAGGGAAGCTGACATCTCACAGGCAGGAGAAGTTTGAAACTTTTCCCAGGTATGTGGGGTACAGCCTGGAGTAAGTAGGCAGTATAAGGCGGCAGATACCATGTTGGATGGGGCTGCCGAGCGAGGGGCTGAGGCTGGGGGTCACTGACTGCCCAATGCTCTTGGCCACAGAAGTGGCTAAGCCTCCTGCACTGGCTGCTGCACCTGAGCCTACGTTGGGAGTTCACCAGCAGCCAGTTCCAGCCAAGGACCAGCAGGTGCTGCTGCTGCTGCTGGGACCACCGAGTTGGTGGCGGGACGGCCCAGAGCTCCAGGCAGGCCGAGCCCGGGAAAATTGCCCTAGTGTTCATCTGCGCCGCCCCCACGCTAGGCTTCGGGGAAGGAGGGACGCAGGCGGTGCTGCCCGGTGATGGGGTGGCAGCGGCGATGGCCTCACTCTCAGAGCGGGGCTAGTCAAGCCCGGGCTGGCTTCCAGGGGGGAGAGGGTTCCCCCTCCTCGTCCACCTCCTTGCTGCATGCACCAGTCTTCCCTCGCTGGGACCGCTTCCGGGGCTGCGGTTCTGGGTTCCATCAGGCACCTCTACTTGGCCAGCGCCTGACAACTTGCTCAGGAGGTCCTTGGGCTCCAGTGGGCTGCAGTGGCACACGTTTCCACAAAGCCTGGGCCCGCCGGTTCCCAGAAGCAAGTGGGGAGGCTGACGGGTGCCGAGGTTTCGCTTCTGCTAGCGGGCTGGGGGCTAGTGGTATGGATCCCGGAGGCCAGGACACGCCCTCTCATTAGAAAGCCCTGCTCGGACTGGCGTTTTGTTTACAGATTTCTTCCCTGAAAGCAAAGCTTCTGACCTTGGGGGATGTCCAGAGAGGTTAGGTTACTTTCCCGAAGTAGCCCAGACAGTAAGAGGCTCCAGGTGGTGTGCCTGACCGTGTAAGAGAGCCTGGTGTGGCCTAATGGAAAGAAAGAGGAGGCCTCATGGGTAAAGTTTGGGATGAATTCGCATGGTTTTGGATAGTTTCCCAAGACAAAAAATCCTTTTGGAATTTCCCACCCTGAGGCAGATAATTAGAGGTAACATATGAATGACTCCCTAGCCAAAGGAAATTTAAAGTTCTGAAAGTTTAAGGTCTCTTGCCATCAAGAGATTTAAAGCTACACCTTATTTTTGATGAAGGAAGGGGAGGACCCGCCCTTCCCACCCAGAACAGGTAATCCAATTCCAGCCAGCAGCTATCTTTATAAGCAGGAGCGCCTGCCCAAGGTAAAGACCCCCCTTCCCCTGGGGCTCTGGAAAAATGAGAAAATTTCAACCTTTTCAGGAATTTTGCAGCAGGTGATTTCTTTTCCAACTGGATTTATAGTGTGCCTCTTGTGAATGGTTTAATTTGTTTGTTTTTGCTTTATTTGTAATCACATTGTAAGCTTGAATTTAGGTTTGTACCTGCATTTTGTATTTTGTGCATTCAGTTGTTTAAACTTTGGGAGTCATTTCTTATTTAAGTCATGTGTGTCTATTTTATAGAAATAAGTAGACTTCATCACAAAAGTTTGTAATTTATTTAAAACAATGTGAAAATAATTATTTGTATTTAACCCCTGCTACTGTGTGGACAACCTTCACCGATGTTCTGGTGAGGGCACAGCTTAGAGATGCATATAGGTCTGTATCTATAGGAAAAATGTATCATTTTAAGGTTTAAAAGTTAGATTTCTGTAAAGGTTGTAAAGAGAATATCTTGACAGGTTAATTAGGAATCCCCTGGTGGACACTGGGGCAGCCCATTCAGTCCTGACAGAGCTAATGGTACCCATACATCAGTCCAGAGAGCCTCCTTGGACATCAAAGAAGGACTGTGGACTTTGAAAAAACACCTGCTGGATGAATGCAGCTGCTGAAGTTCGAGACTCAGCACCTGCCATAAGCCTTGCCAGACATCCGCGAGGCCTTATGTAAGTGAGGTAAGGACTCTAGGTCCCTGGAAGAGACCTGTTGCCTAAGAGACTGAACCTTGAGGCAGAATGGTGGCCAGCATGCCTCTGGGAAGTGGCCACCACAGCATTGCTGCTGAATGATGCAGATAAGCAGACTCTGAGTCAGGAGCTACACTGGCCAGCAGCCCTGCTGGCCTGCTTCTGGATGATGTCCAGAGGAGCCCATTCATGGCTGCATGGAAGTGATGCAGCACTGCTATCATCAGAGGCAGTGGTAGTCACCCTGGACCACACCATTTGAGCATGGAGACACTGTGCCATCCACAGAGAAAGAAGGTTACCGACTGAAGCCAGAAGTAATTAGTTGAACAGAAGTGAGCCATTGAAGGACCAGATGATGGACAAACTGTTGGACCCAGAGACTCTAGGTCAGAGTTGCCCAGAGACACCTGGTTGCCCACTTAAGTGCCACCAAGACTTCTGAGCTTCTGTGGGCCAGAGTTGCTAGAAGTACTGTCTGTGCACGGGTAAATGCTAAGAAAGGGTAAGGGGTCCCCCTAGGAATTCAGGTCCCAGGAAACTTTCCCAGGAGAGCATTGGTAAGTGGATTTCACAGAGAGTAAGCCATCAGCATTTAGGTCTAGTTTTGGTATAGCAGGACTCTGAAAAGAGGTTTGGCTAAAATCAGTGAAGATTGGACCAACTCTCTTTTGCCCTCTTATGGGCCAGGTGTACCCTTATTGGGATGGTTTCCCCACTTTTTGAGAACCATTCCCTTGCTCAAGTCCTTACAGGCTCATAAATTTGCTTGTTCCAGATGCACTGCCAGTGCCCACCGCAGACCCTGTAGCCTGGGAACTCAGTGTGGGTAAAGGCCCAAGGACTCAAAAGGATCCTGAGCACGTCCATGGCTATTGAAGTAGATGGCACCCAGACCTGGCTATATGACTCCCAGCTCCTGCATGGTCTGGATCCTAGCAGCTAGTGGCTTCACCTGTGAGACATGGATTCCTAGCCTGAGCTCCACGAAGGCCAGGAGGAGACTTGATGCCTGCAGGAGAGGAACTGAACAGTACTGATGGGAACTGTGGTACTAAAGGTCTTGGTAGGATGAGTCAATGGTTTGACTCCATGCACATAAGACAAGGGGGGGAATGAAAGGGCGAGACTGGAGCCCTGCCTCCTTGTGGGGCAGGGCGGAGCTATCCTCCATTTTGTGGCCGGACCCTAACCCTAACCCAACCAATCAGGGTCATACTCCCCCTCCCCGTATAAAAGCCATTGAGGTTTTGCATTCTTTCTCTTTTCTACCATGCTGATGGTATGAATGGAATGGAACCCATGCTAGCATGGAAAAGGCTCTTTTGTGTATTGCATTGGACTCGGCTCCCTGATGGTCCTTGGGAATCACGAAGTCTGGGCATAACAATAGAACACTTGGTGGGATACAGGTTTCATGGCCAGCCATGGTGTGGTGTCCTGTGACATGGAAAAATCTGTGTCTGGCACATTCCTGTCTATTTTTTCCTTTTCTCCCTCTCTGTCTCCATCCCTCCCTTCCTTTTTTCCCCTCTAAAAAAATCAATCAGACAACCTATTGTCTGTTAAGAATGAACCAAAAATTACTGAAGGAAAAAGAAAGAAGGAAAAGGTGTGTAGGGTTTGAAAGAGCAGTCTCCCCTTCAAGAAAGGCACCATGATGAGCAGAGCCTTGAGCTCTGCTGATGTTATTGAACATGATGTTTATAGAACCTAAAAGTAAAATGTTGGTCCACAACTAGTTTGTCTCATTAGTTAGAGTGTCTGCTTTTGGACTGAGGGGTCCCAGGCTCCATTTGGGTGAAGGGAATGTGCATTGGTTGTGGGAACATCCCCAATGGGGGGTTTGCAGAGGTTAGCTGCTGGATGTTTCTCTGTCCTGGATGTTTCTAGCTGTCGATCTATCTCCCCTCCTCTCTGTAAAATAATCCATAAAATCTCTTTAAAAAAAACTAAAACTAAAATGTCTGAGTGTCCCTGAGCTGCTGACGTGCTAAGAAAACCCAAGGAGCCCACTGTAGGGACTTTCCTTTAGGGTGTTCTAAGGCACTACTTAAGTGGTGAACCTTTGTTGGCGAGGCCAGGAGGAGCAGGGGTCAAGCGAGGCATGAGGGATGCAGGGAATGGACAGAGGAGGGTCCCACATGTCCTCCCATGTAACGTCCTGCAGCGCTGCTCCCAGAGCCAGCCCCTGTGAGAAGATGCAAGCAGACCGAGATGGTGTCATTGTTTGAGGGACATACATGTCAAAGGCCAAATAGACAGAGGGACCAATAGCCAATGGATGCTGCAGTGTCCTGGAGAGATGAGTTCTTTGAACCTGTTGCCACCATGGTGTCTTCCTCTATCCTCTCATAGGTACCTTCTAATTGGTTGAGGACCTCAGACCCTATATTTCATTTTTACACACACCACCTACTTCACAGTGACTTTGTGAAAGACAGAAGAGGTATTTGGACATGCATTTGCACAGCAGTGGGTTGGAAAGTGATGTCCAATGTGTTGTATATAGTTGTTATTTGAGTATTAAATCGTAGGCTCCAGTGACATGTTTGATGTGTGAACCATTTGTGTTATTGATCCCTTTTATTTCAGTGAATGAGATTTATTGTTCAAAGTTTCCTTTGTAAGTGTACTTAAATGATCATGTTAAAAAGTGGATTGTTTGAATGTTTGAGTTGGGAAATGTTTGTCCATTTGTTAAGTCTCTCTATGTTTTGGTGCCCAGTTGTGTGGCATGTGGTCCTCGTCCTGTTCTCCCCACAAAAGATCTCGTACTTTATTGTCGCCATGCCCAAGTTTTGTTTCTTATTGGTAGTGAGAATTCTGGTTTGTGAATGTTCCTAGGATGTCACTTGAAAAGTTGTGTCCACACATGCTGAGAAACAGGTAAGCATGCCATCCTGGATACTTTTGCAGTAGTTTGCAAAGGAAGGTAGCAAGATTGGTCCTGGTTATAGGTTGTTGATGAAGCACTGAATCACTTTGGTGAGGCTTCCTAGAGTAAGGTGGGGCTTTTGGTGGGGCAGTCCCGATTTTTAACAATTTGTCCCCATCCAGGTGTTTTTAAAAATTCCCCATTTTGGGGGAGGTGAACCTCCTGCACACTCGCAGGGAGAAGAGAGGCTGAGCCCAGAGCTTTCTGGGAGTTGTAGTCAGACGGGTCCTCCCTGCAGGCATGCACATAGCGATGACAGTCATTTGTGTTGGCAACTTGTGGTAGGCATTCCTGCATGTTCATGGTAACCAGAGCTGACTCTGTTCCTGTGCAACCCAAAAAAATGGTGGGTAAGGGGCATGAGGGAGTATGGAGGGGATTGGGAAAAAGAGGGTGTCGGGGGAGGAGAGCCGGGAGGATGAGAGTGACTGACTCAGGGCAGGGAGAGACCCAGGGTTTGCCAGTCTGTGGACAGACAGAAGACAGCAAAGAAAGAGCTGTCCTCTTTCAGACCTAAAGGGTATGATAAGTCAGCGGGCCGGGGACTCAGGTCCTGGGAGGCTGGTGTGCCAGAATAATTAGCCACAGGGAGGGGGAGCAGTGAGAGATGGAAGTGAGAGAAGGGACAGGGGAAGTGGGGTAGATTCACAGGGACCAGAAGTGAAGATAAGGAGAGACAAGGGACAGACAGGGGCACAGGAGGGCACCAGATGGGAGAAGGAAACAGAAACCAGAGGCACAGTAAGATGACTGTATGTTTTCAGAGACTCGGAGAAGGTGACAGCAACAAGAGAGAAAGATGGAGGGAGACTTGTGAGGGAAATACCCAAAACTTGACAAAGAGAACTGCGGGGGCCTGATGCAGTGGGGATCTCCCTTTTTCCCACATGGAAAGAGAGATGAACAATCCGGTTCTAAGTGGAGGTGGCCAGGGATTGAGAAATATTAAAAATAAAGAGAGAAGACACAGAGATAAATTTTAAGCTGGGAGCTGGGAGGGCCGCTGAGACTGACGACCTCCTGAGCCACACAGCACATCTATTTATACTTCAACAAGGGGGTTTCACAGAAAAACAAGGAGCCTGGGAGGGCCCAGGTTCCACCCATTCCTTCCTCCTAGACAAACACAAGCCAGGAACTAAGACCATCTCCTCATTCCCAGGGTGGGAGTGCAACTGACATGACAACAATCTAAAGAATGTCCATGTGTCTTCCCAGGTGGCCCTAAACAGAGAACAAACAGATGATTGGGAGGCTGTGTGACTCCTACTGTTTTCAGCTACTTTGATCAGAGCCCAGACACTTTGAAGGTAGATGCTACTTGCAAAGGTGAATAGGATGCAAATGCTTCCTGTCCAGACAAAAGAGAACCTAGGGTTTGTGTCACCCTGTAAGACACAAACAGGACACGGCACACCCTGGGCTACCTACTGCCTTCTAGGGCATTAATCTGACTGCAATTTTTTTTAAAAAAAATATTGTTATTGATTTCAGAGAGGAACGAAGAGGGAGAGGAAGAGATAGGAACATCCATGATGAGAATCATGGATAAGCTGCCTCCTGCACGCCCCCGACCAGGACATGTGCCCTTGATGGAATCAAATCCAGGACCTTTTATTTTTTAATTTTTTAAATTTAATAAATATTTATTGTTCAGATTATTACAGTTGTTCCTCTTTTTTCCCCCAGAGATCCCCTCCCATTGTTTTTATCCATAGGTATATGATTTTTTTTGATTAAGGTATTATATGTGTACATATCTTACCATTGCCCCTCCCCACCTCCCATTGATGCCCTCCCTCCCCAGAGTTCTGTGTTCGTTGGTTATACTTATATTCATGCATACCAGTCCTTCGGTTGTTCTCTTATCACCCCCCCCCCCCAGGTCTCCTTCCCTTCCATGCTGTCATTTGTTTTTTTGTTTTTTTTTGTCACACTTTTATTAAGGAAACTTCTCCATAATAAGTGAAGAGGTAGTTCATAGTATGTCTAACATACAACAGGTTTAGAACAGCCATTCACCAGCTGAAATAAAATGTTCTAGGTTGTGTGTGTGTGGTTGTTTGTTTTTTTTTAGACAGTATTTAAAAGTAGTGGCACTGGTCACTCTCCACTTACAGATTTTCTAAAAAAAGAAACTAAAACAAATTAAAACCACATCTGATTTACCTCAGAGCTGCTTAAGTTTGGAGTTTGTCTTTAAAATTAAATAATAAATAACTGTGATACAGTATCTTTTTTAAACCAACTACGGTAAAGAGTGTTCTCCCCTTTTTAGTTTTCCCGGGAACCATAAAATACAAATGCTGAATAATGAAGGTTTTTAAAAACCTTCCTCTATAAAACTTACTTGATATCAATAACTTGACCACTTTGCAATACAATCTAAGAAACATGTATAAACAAAGGAGAAAAGTAAAATCCCACAAAATTAAGAAAATGTATCACAGAAACAGAACACCTCCCTAGCCAAGAGGTTTGCAGTACAAAAGGTGAGAACTGTAGCTTTTACAGATATAAAACAATCTAGATGCTGATTTTAAATGATCAAAAAAGCAAGGCAGTTTCCTTTATTACTCCTACTGTAAAATCAAATTGGTATCTTAGCTCCCTAAGACTACACAAAACTAAGATCTGTGAGAGCAGGGATCATTGCAATGTTACCTTCATATCCTCATCATCTAGCATAGTGCCTGGCAACAGTAGGTGCTCAATAAATATTTTCTTGAATGAATAGATGAACCCAGAAATAGTTTCCACACAAAGAGACCAATCTATTTTAAACCCCTGGCTTTTAGTCTTCAAACCAGTAACAAAAACAGGACATGCATATAAACAAAGGAAGCACTCCAACATAAAATTTCCATGATAAAATGATGTTCAAAGGAAATAGTGAATTGTTGGTTAACATGGTAATGTGTCACTGTTGCACAGAATTCAGTCAGATTCACATATAAATGTATCAAATTATAACAACTTTAAGAATTCCCTGACTACTCAAGTTAAACTTAATTTTTGGCTTATCTGTATATGCACTCTCATAGCTCAAATAGGAAAACAAAATCCTGATGAATATTAAATAAACACTGTTTCCAGACAAAATCAGTTTCACATTTATTTTTTAAAATATATATTTTATTGATATTTCACAGAGAGGAAGGGAGATAGAGAGCTAGAAACGTCGATGAGAGAGAAACATTGACCAGCTGCCTCTTGCACACCCCCTACTGGGGATGTGCCCGCAACCAATGTACATGCCCTTAACCGGAATCGAACCCGGGACCTTTCAGTCCGCAGACCGACGCTCTACCACTGAGCTCTACCAGCTTCGGCCAGTTTCACATTTAGATCCTTCTTACATTTATTCTTACTTGTCCTTTTCATCCTTAACTAATACCCAGCAAATCAGTCACTTGATTGGGAAGAATGTAATATTTATTATAACTAAAAAATAACTAACAAAAATAAATCCTTCTGTGATATTTTGTTTGCAAAATCCAGGCTGTCTTAGAAAGCCAATAGGGATTCACAAAGGTGAGTTTCTTGCTAATGTATTATTGATTATGTACTAAATCTTTTAAAGCCAAGGGGTAGTGAGAAAAAATGTGGAGGACATTAGCTCACATTTAGTCACTTGTCTTATTTGGCCAACCTTGGCCAGGCCACCTCTTTGAGCTATGAATACCCCAACTTAAAAAAAAAAAAAGAGGTGGAGTAAATTATCTCTTAAGACTCTCTAAGGATTCTAACACTTCTATTACCTATGTCTAACTCATGGGTCAGAAACTAATAAGATTAAAAATTTTATTTCTGAACTACAACACACAGTTGTTCTGTTTTACCATACTGGAAAATCAACTTTGTATTAGTTGATCTATCAAACAGCAAGGTGGGGCTATAGGAATATCTGGATACAAAAACCTGGTTGCTCATTCCACAACCCCCTTTTTTCATCCATTTTAGAAATTAAGGTACATGAGAAAATGAGAATTCAGAGACTCTTAGAGTATACTGAACAAAACTCTGAAGCCTAAACACCTTTCTGATGGCTAAACACCTCTCTGATAGCTACCCTCTACAGCAGAGTCCAAAGACGGACTCCTGCATAGTTTCTTTTTAGAGAAACTATTAAACTTTAAGCACATTTTAAGCATGCTTGGAGCATCCTGACTTAAAAAGCACCAACAAATAATTTACACATGATTAACAAGCATTTGGCTTCTTTTGAGGAAGGCATCTCAAGTTAAATTGTAGTACAAATGTACTTCTATCCTTGTTGATTATGCTCCTCATGGCGTACCTAACTATGCCTGCAGGTGTTGCTGGAAAGATTGTACTCTTGTCTATGTGAACAATTCAGTGACACAAAGTTGGGCCATGATGCTGTTGAAAAGAGAGAATAACTTAAAATACTTCTTGATAGCCAGTTCCAAGAAAAGTACAAATGGTAGGGAGTCATTCATTCATCTGACCAGACATAGATGAATTATCAATAGGCAACCAGAAGTTCTATCACATATTCAGGCCAATAGCAACATCACTTTATAGCTTAGCCTATTTTCTGCCAAAGGAAAATAGGATTCACTTCTCTTAGCATAGAATTCATTAGTGGACTGCAGGTGATGTTACTGCCTTGTTGGTAACTTCAGAATGTGTCCAGTGAAAAGCCTATAATGTGTCAGTCTAAAACATAAGTCAATGTTAGGTAGACAAATGGAATACTCCTTGGGAAAGGAAGACAGGCATCACAAGATAATTTAAAACAGAAAATGGGAGAGGGCAAAGGGAAGGCTAGACCACTCCAAGTGGTAAGTTGCCTGGTCTGTTAGTACTTTGATTCACTCTACAACCTGCACAAAGACTTTGGAGAAGTCAAACTAGCAAAATCTCTCCTAAAAAAACACTCAAGACTATTGCCACGTTTTCAGTCATTTCTAGTTTGGAGCATAAAGCCCCTATTCAATTCACACAAGTACTCTCATTTCTTAAGTTCAGCACAGCTTGGGCCAGTTTACCAGCATCCAGGACCTGTGTTGCATCAGGCTGGGGCTGACACCCTTTCGAGTCTGTCACTGTTGTACATGAAAAAGAATCAAAATCCACTGTGCGGTCTTGCACATTTCTCTCATTGGCATTATCAAAGCTGATTTTGCCATGCAGCTGTTTAAGGTGTTTCCTCAAAACTGGATTATGTGCAAAAACCATGTCACAATAGTTACACTTATGAGGCCTATCTCCACTGTGAAGATTAAGATGATCCTGTAAGGAACACTTCTGAGAAAAGGTTTTCCCACAGATCTTACACTGGAAAGGTTTAACGCCGGCATGCACGTGCATGTGTCGATGAAGGTTGCCTTTCTGAGTAAAAGTCTTGCCGCAGAGTAGACACAACACATAAAGAGTTTGTGCATTTTTAAGTGGTTGGCGTAGTTCTCCAGGTGACGGAACACCCTGGTACACTTTGGGCATTGGTGATGCCACTGTAGGCCTTTGTCTACACCTCGGATATTAGGCCCAAAGACATCTTTTGAGGCCAGGACGATGTTATCACCACCTGCGTAAGAGAGGGCATAATTGTGGAGGTGGTTTTGCTCTATTTCACTTACTCTGTTTTCCACAGTTGAATTTATCAGGGAGTGCTGGGGCTCTGATGAGTGTAAAGCAGTGGGTTCGGAAGAAATGAACTGGTTCTGATCTTTTTTACTTCTAATCTCTGAGACATCCCCAATAGATTCTACCTTAACAATCTGAATATCACTGTCCTCCATATCCATACTGTCTTCAGATAGATGAATGCAAGGTGAGTCCTGCTTTGGGGAGCCTCTGGCATCTCCCTGCTGTTCTTTTGACTGGGGAGGAGCACTCTGTGGTTCACATCCCTCTTTACTATCCATTGCTTGTTTTGGCTTTATAAACTTCCACAAGGCCTGTGTGCACCGTTCTACAATGTGGCTCATCTGAAGAAAACTCGCAGCAGTCAAGTAATTGGCCAGTTCCATCTCGGGGAATTCCAGCACACCACTATAACAGGATAAGAGCAATTGTCTCCCCACTTCAGAACTCTGCAATATGGATATTTTCACCTCTCTGGAATCATTCAGTAAAAACTGGTCTCTTAAGAAGGGGGAACCTGCAGCAAATACAATTTTATGCTCCTGTACCTCAATATCATCTATGAGCACTGTAACATCACAAAATTTATTCTCTTCTCTTAATTTGTTCATTTTTTGTAACATTGAATCTCCATAATTTTCAAACTTGAAGTGAAGGAGATCTGATCTTTCAGACATTTTGGCAGACAGACCCAGGGGAAGGCCACGGTCAGTATCCGGCACCACCAGGGCTCCGAAATGTCCACGCTGTCATTTGGCAGTCTGCTTGTTTTATGGTGAATATTTCATGAATTATCACATGAATAGAGTCTGCTCCTCCTCTGGTTCTCACCACCCCTCCCCCGCGGTCCCACTGCTTCCCCTGGGACACACGTCTCTCCCAGGGCACATGGCCCCCTGGGACATATGGCTCACCCAGGGCACACAGCCCCTCTGGGGCGCTGCAAACCCAGGACATTTTAGTCAGCAGGTCAATGCTCTATCCACTGAGCCAAACTGGTCAGGGCCACATTGCTTATTTAATATTTGTTCTTTAACCCTCTCTGAAATATGGTACCAATCATACTTTGGTAAAAACAGCTGTTTGAATTTTAACTCTTCTCATCTGTCTCTGCATGTGAGTAAATACATGAATGTTTACCTTAGCTAAGGCAATTTTCCCTTGCTTGGGACCAGGAGCACAGGAGATCAATTCCCACTGACTCAGTAGCTTCAGGAATAAAAACTCTAGATAAGATTAACCACTGAAGTCAGCTATCGTAAGATAGGGCCCATTCCAATGTCCTGCAGGATGTGACTGGGAACAACGCTGTGGGCTGACCCCAGTTTTTAGAATGTAGTCTTTAGGATTTAGAATTTAGAACAAAGGAAAATTCCTGTGGTTTGAACTGTTACAGGGTTCCTGAGCAATCAAACAATGCAGAAGGAGAGTTTGGAGAGACTTGCTTTGTTCATCCTGCGATGGACTTAGAGAATGAATTCAAATTCTAAGCAAGTTTACAAGCAGAACTTCCTTTTTTTTAAATTAAAGAGCCAGTCCTATGTGCATTTAGTGGTTATCTCTATGCTGGCCTTGAAAACAATATAATTTTATCCAATTAAAAAATGCACTTGGCATGGTATTGAGATTGTGAGCATATCTAGTCTCTGGCCTACAAGGTCAGACAGCTAAAATTATCTTCATCATTCTTCAAAAAGGCTAAAGCAGACTAGAAAGCAACATTTTATCTAGGAAGAACAGCAGTTTGTTACAAAATAGGGGTTTTCCTTCCCAGAACCTTTAAAAAGAACTACCTGCCCCTTGAAACAATGCAGTCGTATGGAGTCCACCTGCGTGTGGTGCTCTCAAAGTTGTCCTGGCCAGTGATTTCAATAAAACCTTGCCTGCTTTTTAAAATCAATTATCAGCGTCTGGTGGTCTTATTTTGAACCCAGGGTTCGACCCCACAACACTCTCTTGTTCCTTTGCTCCCATTTTTCTGGAACCACCTCTGTCATCCTAGTGTCTTCCATGAAGCAAATCTATCTTTGAGACCACTCACATTTTTTAAAAAATTTTAATTACTAGACAAACTTTATTGAAGCAGTTATAGAAGCAGTAGGTCATCCAGCTGGGCTGCCTAGGGTCAGGAAACAAGTTATAGAAGCATGAGAAGAAGGGGGAGGGAAAAGCGCACCCTTTTTACCTTTTTTGAAAATTATATGTTGACTGAAGGGAAGAAAGAGAACATGGTGTGACAGAAGCAGGAAGGTAAAGACGTAGGAGGAGGATGGGAAGACAGAGGACTAGACTGCTGGGAAGAACTCGAGGAAGTTAGCCTGGAACAGGGACAACCTCTGAACTCTACGTGTAGTGGCCTCATCATTCACTGAGGGACGTGAGAGGCTCGCTGTTCATGGTCTCCTCCAATCCCGGCGGTTGCCTGGCAACTTTCTACCTCCAACGACAAGATGGAGGTTAGGCTCAGTTGCCTCCAGAAAGCCATGCTGTGAGACAGGACATGGGGAAGGGCCGCAGTTCCACCGGCCCAGCTGAAGCAGCAGGCTAGTCGCTGCCAGGAGGTGAGGGCAGAGACGACCTTTCTCATGGCTTCGGTTGGGAGAAGGGGAGGGAGAGAAGCTGCTGAGTGTGCAGCCTTGGATCTCCTGCCTTTGGACCAATTGGATTAGGGGGTGACCCTGCAGCCTTCTGAGAAATGTAGTCTGGAGAGACATAGGGCGGGTGGCCTGGGAATTTATATAGTGTGTGAACAAGAGACTAAAAGGACGAATGGGTGAATTAAATTAAAATTGTGATTGAGCAGGAGAAGGTTTGGTTGTCAGAGAGAGTGTTGTGCCCGGTAAATTCTGGAACCCACAGACCACCAGGGAGTCGAGTCCGATGCAAATGCAGAAAGTCTTTATTAAATCTAACCTGGGTTAGGGTTTGAGCCCGGGCACCAGCACAGTGGCACTCACCCATTCCAAACTCGGACCCCATTCTAAGTTTTTTCCTGAGTTTTATACTCTAGCCCAGCTATGTAAGCAAGCACCCTTTGCCTCCCCCCACCCCTTCCCGTTCCCTTGCATAACTCCTCTTTTGCTGTTGAGGTGTCTCCGGTGTCTCCGGGGTGGGCGGTTGGTCATCTCCTATATACACGTTAGGCTGGTCTGCTCCCTGGAAGTGCATTCCGAGGCGGTCAGCTCCCGGGAGGAGAATTCCACAGTGGTCAGGTCGGTCGTCATGAGTATCATAAGATGTTGTACCTACAGGATGAAAGCTCCCTGGGGACCTAGCCTTGCTTTAATGTTTGCCATAAAATATTGTATTCTGGCTTTACTCAACCTTATATTTGTATTCTGGTTTTACCCAACCTTACAGGAGAAGAATGGGTGAGAGCGGTTTGGAAGTAGAGAAGCCTTGCATGCCCACCTACTCTCCCTGCCTTCTGACTCCAGGGCTGAGAGTGTGCCTCCTTTAAGCAGGTGCAGCCAGGGGTCCCGGTGCCATAGCCATGCCCCAAACACAGACCCATTGGGCACCTGTTCCTGATTTCCACAAGGCACTCCTGCAAAACCAGTTCTACTATTTTGATCAGGTGTTACCTTCTTTCCTCTTTTTTTTTTTTAAGAAATATTCTTTAAAAAATAAATTCTTAGATTTTTTTTTAATTTCAGAGAGGAAGAAAGGGAGGGAGAAACATAAATGATGAGAGAATCATTAATCAGCTGCCTCCTGCATGCCCCCTGCCCCACTATGGATCGAGTCTGCAACCCATGCATGTGCCCCTGATCCGAATTGAATCCAGGACCCTTCACTCCGAAGACTATCCTCTGAGCCACACCAGCCAGGCAGCTGTTACTCTCACAGCATTCAGGATGCAAAGGGGATAAGGTGAGAAGCCTGTCCCACCAATGTACTCCACTTAATCATTTGCTCAGTAAGCCAGGATTCCTGGGACTGGGGACACAGCAGAGAGCACAGCAGACAGGCTCCAGTCCTCAGGCCTCGTATGACAGAAAGATGAAACAGGCAGGAGGGTGCCTTTGAGCAGATTTACAGGAGAGGGAACAAGCTATTCAGATCAGAGGGAAGGGCCCCAGCTCTGGACCAGAGGAGCCACAGGAGCCACAAAGGCCTGAGTCAGGATTTAGCAGAGGAGAGGAGGCAGCTTTTGGCCCTCAGGGAAGCTGGTGAAGCTGCGGCTCTTCCTCAGAGAGGTGGGGGCAGGGCGGCTCTGAGCAGAGCTGACTGGGTCTGACTTGGTTCCTAGGAACTCATTCTGGCTGCTCTGTCGAGAACCACTTTCCTCCCCTATCCCAGGAACTCCACAGGGTGGCAGGAATCTGTGAGTTTCCCTTCTGTGTGAGTGAGTTTCCTATGGATGCTGTCGCATATCCCCGAAACTTAGTGCTAAATGTACTAGAGCAGTGGTTCTCAACATGTGGGTCACGACCTCTTTAGAGGTTGATCCTTTCACAGGGATTGCCTAAGACATCCTTCATATCAGATATTTACATTACAACTCATAACAGTAGCAAAATGACAGTTATGATGTAGCAACCAATATAATTTTATGGTTGGGGGTCCCCACAACATGAGGAACCATATTAAAGGGTCTTGGCATTAGGAAGGCTGAGGATAACTGTTTTGGAGTCTCAGAGGTCCAGAGTCTGAAGTGGGTTTCTCAGGGCGAAATTCAACCTTTGGGCAGGTCTGGCTGCGCTGGAGGCTCTGAACCCGACCTGCCTCCTCTCACAAGGACCCGGGGACCACATTGAGGGCCCTTTGGGATGACCCAGGATAACCTCCCACACAGGATAAACACATTCACACCACAGGGCCTCTTGCCGCTGAAGGTTGTTTATTCTTAGCCTCCTGGGGTCAGGATGTGGACACCTGTGGGAGACGTCCTTGTCCTGCCTCCCACACGGAGGACGGATGTCTGAGTGAGGAGCCCAGCGCTGGGGGGGGGGGGGGGGGTCTGCTCGGCTGTGTCTCGGAGGTGGTGATGGTTTCTGGATGCTCTTGGCGCCCCCGTGTGGTTGGTTATAGGAGCTTTGGGAGGTGGGGGAAGAGAGGGAAGTCTCACCTGTGCTTCCATCTCGTGAGCTGAAAGGAAGGAGTGACACACTCTTCTGGATGCAAAAAATGATTGACTGCCGAGACAGTTTGGCTCAGTGGATGGAGCGTGGGCCTGCGGACTGAAAGGTCCCGGGTTCGATTCCGGTCAAGGGCATGTACCTTGGTTGCGGGCACATCCCCAGTAGGGGAGGTGCAAGAGGCAGCTGACTGATGATTCTCTCTTATCGATGTTTCTAACTATCCCTCTTTCTTTCTCTCTGTAAAAAAATCAATAAAATATATTTAAAATAAAACGTTTGACCATGCGTGTGTAGGGCTATTAGCAGGGTGGAGCGGTGGGGGAGGTGCAGGGGCCAGGATGCCTGTGAGCCGCTCTGTGCCCTGTCCGAGCTGGGGGAGCTGGGCAGTGGTTGGGACTCCCTGAGCTCACGTATTGATGCCTCCATGTCCCCTCATTGGGAGCTTCTCTGGAGGAAAGGGGCACAGTGCCTGGCGCTCGGAGGCGGAATGAAGACCCCCCCCCCCCGCCACCTTCCGGTGTCGGGCAGGCACTCCGGGGTGGGGTTGGCCTCCCCCCCCCTGCGGTGCCAGGCGGGACCGGAAGTCCATCACCCTGCACGTGAGGCTGGAGGTGCTGCAGAGGCCGGAAGACGGGGAGAAGCTGACGCAGATCGCCCGGCCCCGGGGCTGGCCACCTCCACCGTCGCCTCCATCCGCGTCAACAAAGACAAGATCCGCCCGGAGCGCCCAGCCGCTTACCCACTGCCGGGGTGGGGGGGGGGGGTGGGGGGGGGGGGTGGGGGGGTGGGGGGGGTGGGGGGGTGGGGGGGGTGGGGGGGGGGGTGAGGTGGGGTGAGGGTGGGGTGGTGACAGGGCACATGGAGCACCTGCTCAGCCTGTGGGTCGAGGAGCGGAGGCGGCGCCTGCCCGCCAGCAGCCGCTCATCCAGGCCCAGGCCCGGCCGCAGCGCGAGCCACGGCTGGTTCGCCTGCTTCAGGCGCCACCATGAGATGCCCAGGCCGCCCGCGGCCGCTGCCCCTGGGCGGCTGCTCCGCACCAGGTCTTCCTCCTGGAGGAGACCGGCCTCTCCTGGGAGCGGCTGCCCGAGCGCCCGCTGCTGGCGCCGGAGGGGGCCGTCCGGCCCGGGCCCAAGCCCCCAAGGACCACCTGACCCTGCTGCTGGTGCACCCCGCGGAGAACCCCCTAGGAGAGAGAACCCCCTGGGAGAACCCCCTGGGAGAACCCCCTAGGAGAGAGAACCCCCTGGGAGAACCCCCTGGGAGAACCCCTTGGGAGAGAGAACCCCCTGGGAGAACCCCCTCGGAAACCCCCTGGGAGGACCCCTCGGAGAACCCGGCGCCCTCAGGGGCGTCTCCCAGGCCAGCCTGCCTGCGCTCGGAGGGGCGCTCCAACCAGTGGCTCACCGGCTGCTGCGCCCCCTGGCCTCCCGGCCCTTGTCCTGCTGCTGCGGGACAGCGCGCCCTGCCACCCCCCCCCCCCCACCTGGGCGGCCTCTCAGCCCACGTGCGTGTGGAGTTCCTGCCCTGATCCACCCATGAACCAGGGCGTCACCGCCTCCTTCAAGGCCCGCTACCTGCGCCGCGCGCTGAGCCAGCTGGTCCGGTGAAGGGCGGTGGAGGCCGGCCCTCCCCGGGGAGTTCTAGCACAGCTGCACGGTCGTGGGGGCCGTGGACAACATCGCCCAAGCCCGGGCCGAGCTGCAGCCACCGCCATAAATAGGGCCCGGAGGAAGCTCTGGCCCGCTGGCACCGCGGCTCTAGCAGCCCCGTGGGCCGTGGGGACCGCCTGTTGCAGACCCACTTGGAGGCCCCGCGCTGTGGGACACCCCCACCCCCCGGGTGCTGAGATTGGAGATGCCAGCGGCGGCTCTGGGATGCCCTGGGAGGCAGGGACCGGCCTGACCTCTGAAAGCCTGGAAGTGGGTCTCCCTGAGGCTGTGGGGGGGAGCAGGGAAGGAGGAAGCAGGTGTGGGGGTGCTGAGCCCGGAGCACCTGGCCCAGGCCCTGTCCCCCTTCACCGCTGGCCTGCGGGACCTCACCGAGAGTGACCCCAACTGGGAGCACAGCCTGAGGGTGTCCCGGGGGTGCCCTGTGCCCTCGCCCCCGCCCTTCCCTTCGCAGGACCTGCAGCGGGAAAGGAGGTGGCAGGCTCGGACAGAGGCTGCGTCAGGAGGCCCTGGGGTGCTGGCCCCAAGGGAGTTGGCGGGAAGCCCACGTTCGCCTCAGGCTGACAGAGGGTGGGTGAGTGGCCAGGGTCACAGGCCATGGGGACAGACCTCCACAGCTGGCCTGCAGGATGTGGGGCTTGGGCCTGAAGTCAGATGACGGACACTGCCACTTCTCACCCACGGTTTCTCATATCTTATGCTCTGTCCTCTCTTTTTTACCGTGACAGCCCAGTGGGGCTGGGCACAGGAGGTGGGTAATTGTCCAACGGGCAGAGACACTCTGGGCATGTGATGTGCCCTGATCAGGAATTGATCCTGTGCATGGGCCCATGCTCAACATCCAGAGCTGGGGGCCCAGGAGTGCCCACCATCACAGACACACCCAGCATAACCCACCAGGGTGGTCCTTTGTGTGTGTGTGGGGGGGGACAGGGCTGAGACAAGACTCTCCCATTCGCCCACTCCCTGCACCATTGTGTGGCCCCTCCTACCCAACTGTTTTCTTTAATTTATTTTTTAGGTGTATTTAAAAAAATATTTTATTGACTTTTTACCGAGAGGAAGAGACAGGGATGGAGAGTTAGAAACATTGATGAGAGAGAATCATCGATAAGCTGCCTCTTGCATCGCCCTCCTACTGGGGATGTGCCCGCAACCAAGGTACATGCCCTTGACTAGAATTGAACCTGGGACTTTTCAGTCCGCACACCGACACTCTATTCACTGAGCCAAACCAGTTTCGGCTTAAGTGTATTTAAAACACACACACACACACACACACACACACACATTTTAGCCAAAACCAGTTTGGCTCAATGAATAGAGTGTCAGCCTGTGGACTGAAGGGTCCCGGGTTCGATTCCGGTCAAGGGCATGTACCTTGGTTGTGGGCACATCCCCCAAGGGGGTGTGCAAGAGGCAGCTGATAGATGATTCTCTCTCATCTATGTTTCTAACTCTCTATGCCTCTCTCTTCCTCTCTGTAAAAAAACAATAAAATATATTTTTTTATTTTATTATTATTATTTTTTGCGACTTTGAATTGGGGCTGCCTGCGCAGCCAGCGGGTCTGTACAGTGTGTACCCAGCACTCTCCACTGGAAGATGCTGGCATCCTTGCCGCCCAGCGAGATGAGGTGTGAGTCGTTGTGAGTGAACCGGACTCTGGTCCCGTAGCCGAGTACACGAGGCTGGGCGCCTTGGCGCTCGCATGGGTACTGGAAGAGGTGCGCTTTGCACAAGTCGTCGGCCGGCCACCACGCGCTCGTTGTGGGAGCGGCAGAGGGAGTTGATGTCTGTGCCCTCCGAGCCATCTGGCCACACGCCCTACACATGGAAGCAGAGCACGCAGGTGTAGGTGGCCCACTCCCGGTCTCGGTTGTCCTAAAGATTCCTCTGCAGCTTGCAGCCTGCAGCCACGTTCCAGTAAAGGATTTCATAGTCCTCAGAATTGGACATGATGAACTTCCCATCCTTGGACCAGTCAAGGTGAGTGATAAAGCTGGAGTGACCCACACAGCAGCCAACGCGGCTGGACTTGGCACCATCACTGGAAACACTATAGATGTAGATTATGTTGTCATGGGAACCAATGGCCAGGTACAACCCATCTGGGCTGTACCGAACCACCGAGAGCTGCCATCGGTGACATCGGATACCATCTCTCTGGTCTCCGTATCCAGAACCAGCCACCTCCCCGTGTTCAGTCCCACAGCCACCACCGCCCCACTGCGGTGGAAGTCAGCATAGAGCCCCGTCTCCTTGAGGTCGATGCTCAGGCCAGCGCGTGGGCCTCCCTGTCCCACAGGCAGAGATGGTGGTCATGGCCACAGGTGAGGAAGCGGTTCTGGAAGGGGTGTGTGCACAGCCCCCAGAGCTCGTCTGTGTGGCCCTGGATCACAGGGAGAAACCCTGGCCAGGTCTCCCCGCAGCAGCGCGTTCTTGGTGGTCCCCACCAGCAGCTCGGAGCCCGGCCCCTCAGCGATGGCCCGGACGGCCCCGAAGTGCTCAGGGATCTCAGCTTCCTGGGGCTCCACCAAACCGGGCCCCCACTGCACCAGCCACTGGTCAGCCCATCACCGCTCAGCACAGTCCCTGTGAGCATGGCCTGAGCCATGATCCCATAGGTCTCTTTGGCCCCGCCTCGGCCTGGAGTCTTGCAGTCTGAGAGGCTCCAACCCCAAGTGAGAATGTTACCCTCCGAGTCCCCAGTGAGGATGTCTCCCCGCTGGAGGAACACGAAGCAAGGGATAAACTTGGGTTTCTTGTATTTTCCAAAGACACCCTGTTTCCAAGTGAGGGGTCCCCGGGAATGGGACCCGGAGCCACTCCAATTCCAGAAGTAGACATGGGACTTCCCGCTGGTGATGATGCAGCTGCTGTCATCGAGGGCTGAAGCCAACAGTCAGCACTGAGTCATTGGTGCGTTTGATCTCAGCTAGCTTTGTGCCACGGCTGCAGTCCCACACAGACAGCATGTGCTCGTTGGAATCATCCATCACGCAGAGAAAAGCACCCTGATCCACCACGGAAAAGGCGATGGCCCCCATGCCCCATTCAAAGGCCCCCAGTCACATCTCCTGCAGCTTCAGCAGTGTCTTCGAGTCCCACACGTGCACCATGGGCTGCAGGGGCTTTCCATCCTTATCCACTCCGGCTGTCTGTCCCGAGGCCACACGAACGCCATCAGGGTGGATGGCCAAGCATCGAATGCAGTCCGTGTGGCCCCGGTAGTGTCTCTGGCCACTACCTCCAGGCCCCTCTGGGCCTCCCCCAGGCCAGTACAGCACCACCATGCAGGCGATGCAGTGCACCACCTCCTCAGAGCGCAGCACGAAGAGATTAGAGTGGGAGTCGCGACCCCTGTACCCATAAACCCAGTCAAGGCTGAGGGTCTCGGTGGTGAGCTGCTGGGCAGCTCCTCAAGGCTGCGATGCCAGATGGGATGTACATGGTAATTGGGCGACCACGAAGGAACATCTTCACTGAGATGCCTTCCAAATTGTAATTGCTCTTCCGAGATCCTGAACCCCCGGGGCTGGAGAGAGGGTCTGTCCCCCCCACGGCTCTTCGTGCTCCCTGACTGCAATAACAGGTTGCCCGAGGACACTGCCTTCCGGGAGCGTCTGTCAAGGTGGCTCAGAGGGGAACGAGGAGGAAGAGGAGTTCCTGCGGGCTGTGTCAGTGCACTGGGGGCGCTGTACAAGCCTGAGGATGCCAGAAGAGCCAGGGTCCCCCGGGGAGCACCAGAAATGCTGGGAATCCTAGTTCTGGTGGCAGACACATTGCAGGATCTCCTAGACACTAGAGCAAAGTGAGCCTGGAGCATGTTACTGTCACAGTGGGGAATGGAGGGAAAGTAAAGGTGAGAGACATAAGTAAAGTCAGAGTTTCCAGGAAAAATGAAAAGGAAGATATCCTAAAACTTCTAGGAAATCTCCACCAATGGAGCAATGGAAAAAAAAAAAAAAAGCTCTATTATTCTGTGAGCACCAAATCAAAGTGGATTGGGATCTCAGACAATTCGCTCATATGATTGTAAAGACAGACAGAAACTCCCAGATTGGACAGTGCTTCCTGAGGACTCTGGGTGCAGGTGGGGCTGAGAGACCCACCCCCGAGCACAAATTTCATGCACCAGGCCCCTAGTCCTATATAATAAAAGGGTAATATGCAAATTGACTCAAAACCAGTCCTTATGACATGCACTGACCACCAGGGGGCAGACACTCAATGCAGGGGGAACACAGCTCAGCCAGAAGGCAGGCAGGTCTGGGAGTCAGACAAATTTGCCAAGTTTCAGACCAGGCTCATGTGACCCGGCTGTGGAGGGCAGTCAGCGGGTCTGGGTTCTTGGCTGACGGTTCTGGCCAGTGACCCCCCCTCCCCTCACCTGCCCAGCTATGGCCCCCACCCAAGCTGGCGTGCCCTTTCCTGCGGGCAGAAGAGCTGAGGGGAAGCAGGTGGCGCCAGCAGCACCCGCGGCAGCCCTGGGTTTGCAGAGTGTGTGTGTGTGTGTGTGTGTGTGTGTGTGTGTGTGTGTGATGAACCCAGCACAGCACCCTGTTCTCTGAGAAGGGTTCCTGAAGGGCCACCCAAACCTACGACCTGGAACATGACCTTCCCTCTCCCGCACGGCAGGCGTCACTCAGTGGCTGAGCATTGGCCTATGACCCATGTGCAGTTTGGCAGCTGATGTCCTTTCTTCCCCGAGACTGTGACCTGGCCATCAAGGGCTGCACAACATCAGGTGCAGGAGCTGGGGGGTCACTGGGGTCACCTGGAGGCAGCAGGGTCACCTGGACTGTGACCGTGACTCAGCTGCCTGTAGGGACCAGAGCTCAGTCCAGCAGCTGCCAGGTGGGCCAGAGGGGCGCATACCCTAGCTCCCTGCTCCAGGGGCCCTGAGACCCTGTGAGAAAGGCTGAGGCAAAGTGCCTTTTTGTGACTCGCTCGGAGAGCCACTCACCATTTCACAGCCCGGGTCAGCCCTGCGTGAAGGAGGGACCCTCCAGGGCCTGGAGACGAGGTGGAGTGGGGGCACCCTGGAGGCAGGTGGCCACACCGGGGAGGGGGGTTGCTGCTGGAGGGAGGGAGAGAGAACAGGCCAATGCTGGAGGGGGGAGTGAGAAGATACCACTGTATCTCAGTCCCAGCTTCTTACCCAGTGACGCCATATCTGACCCCTTACCCCACGCCCATCTCGGAAGCCATAGAATATGGAATGTTCATGGTGTTTTCCTTGGGGGAGGGGGATGGGTGCTGCACAGGGAGGGGAAATAAAACTAGACACACAACTTCCTTCCTTCCTTCCTTCCTTCCTTCCTTCCTTCCTTCCTTCCTTCCTTCTTTCCTTCCTTCTTTCCTTCCATTTTCCCTTCCTTCCAAAAAGCATGAAAAGGAAAAAAGAATAATGGATGCTTATGATTGAAATCAGCTAGTTAATGTAGATTCTCTTCTCAAGCCTGGTCACAGGGAGGGAAAGGGTTTTTTTGGTGTTTTTTTTTTATGGACCGGCTGCCTCCTGCAGGCCCCACCCTGGGGGTCAAGCCCACAACCCGTGCATGTGCCCTGACCAGTAATTGAACCCTGACCTCCTGGGTAATAAGTCGATGCTCAACCACGGAGCCATGCCTGCCATGTGGGAGAGGGAAGGTCATGTTCCAGGTCGTGGGTTGGGGTGGCCCTTCAGGAACTCTCCTTGGGGAACATGGTGCTGTGCTGGGTCCCTCGGGCAGGAGAAGGGTGATGGGCCCTCACAGTGTGTGCCTGCGCTCTGCATTGACACCCTCTCTGTCGTAAGAAAAGTGGATTCTCTGATTGCTGTGTCCCCCCACTCACCTCCCCAGGCAGATGCTTAGCTGTCCCCTTAGTCTCGCTGGACGCCCCCCCGTGGGCCCACGAGGGTGTGTGCTCCTGGCCTCGGTGGACATTACCTGTGAACCGGTGGCAGGAATGACCTACACCGGCATGCCTGCACTGTTCACGTGGGTCCATGGCCCATTGACTCCTCGTGGAGACGTGTAACTGAGGATTTCAAACGGGTCAGGGGATTGGACCCACAGACCCAGGAACAGGCCAGGCACTGCGGGACCTGCTGAGGTGGGCTTCACACACATCATGAGGTGAGCTGCACCCAGTTCTCGGCAGCGTGGTGCGGGCTTGTGTCCCGGTCACTCTCAGTGCCACTAACCAGGCTCAGAGGGAGGATGGCCTGGGGTGGGGGCACATGCCTGACCCCTACCTCCTCCTCAGGCAGCCCAGTCCGTGCAGAGAGCAGTGAGGCTGCTCAGCTCTGACCTGGCTCTCCCCACCCCCCTGCCTCCCTCGTCCACCTCAAGGTCTGGTAGACGCTGTTCACCGAGAGACACACACGTTCTAGCCTCCCTGTGCCAGAGGCGTGGTGCTGACCAACTCCGAGTGACATACCAAGGCTGGGTCCCCCTCCCTCCCACTTTACAGGTTGCAAAGAGGCACAGAGACGGGGGTCTTGCCTTAGGCCACACAGTTGTGAGGGCAGAGCTGAGACTCTAACCCTTGTGAACAGACCTGGCACCCAGATGCTGTGCTCCACGGGAGATGCTGATGCTGCAGAGGCAGCCAGAAGGGTGAGGGCAACCAGTGCCCAGACGGAGGCAGCACCGGTGCGTGCATGGACACGCAGGCACACACACTCACACACCCACACATCCTTCCTGGTTTTCAGAGACTACAGAGGTTGGAGAAATCAGAGAAGAGCAGGAGAAGCCAAGGGTTGACGTGCAGGGGGGGGGGGGGGCTATTCCCATTCCTGGTGAGTCTGTCTCAGCCCCTCTCCCCGGCAGGAACCGCACTGGACTGACTCTAGATTTCCGCCTTCCCGGGCTGAGTTTCTGTGGCTGGGGGTTCTCTGTGGCCCCCCTGGAACTCTGCTTTCAGTGATAAGGGGAATAAGGGACACAGGCTTCAGGTGTGTCTGGACACAAACTTTATTAAAACGAGGCCAGAGCTCCATGGGGACATTGGTGCTGACATCCCGGCGCATTTACGGAACTGCTTGTCTATTGCCTCTCGTCATGACAGTGGAGGATTTGTTTGACCCATTACTTCTGTATTAACTACACTCCTGGGGAGGGAAAGGGCCCCCGACTTCCTCTGAAGCCCCCTCAGAACGGGAGTATGAGGTATGTGGTTCCTGCACTCGCCCTGCGGCTGCTGAGGTGCGATTTAGGGCTAATGACTCACTCGCCCTCCCTGCAAACCCTGGGCTTCTCCCCTGAGTGTGTCCTCTGGTGTGTGTTGAGATTTGACTTCTATGTAAAGCCTCGCCCACACTCCCTCCATCCTCTCTCACTTGGAGTTGAAATATTCTCAGAGGGGATTCCCCACTGAAGTTTATTTTCCAAATAATTAACAAACATGCCACTCTGCAGCTGAAAACTGCACAATTGTCCGGTCTCACTCAGGAAAGTATCTCAGCTTGGATCATAGGCACTGTCTGTCCAGGCTGCTAGGCATCTGTCCAACCTCCTTTCCTCACTGTAAAAAATAAATAAAATATATATTTAAAAATTAAAAATAAAATAAAAATAAAATACTTCATGCACAAAATACACAGCATCATATAGTGCTGAAAGGGTTAGAGGCAAAAAAAAATTTCAGGCACATGTCTGGGTGGCAGACTCAATAGATAGAGAGTTAGAAACATAGATGAGAAACATTGACCAGCTGCCTCCTGCACATCCCCCATCGGAGATGTGCCCACAACCAATGTACATGCCCTCGACCGGAATCGAACCCGAGACCTTTCAGTCCGCAGACCGACGCTCTATCCACTGAGTGAAACCATTTTTTGCTCGCATGAAGTATTTTAAAAATTAGAACAAAAATTAGCCCTGGCCAGTGTGGCTCAGTTGATTGAGCATGGTCCCATTCACCCAGAGGTATCCAGCTTGATTCCTGATCAGGGCACAAGTCTGAGTGGCAGACTTGACCCCCCTCCTTCCCGCAGGGGGCATGCAGGAGGCAGAAGACTGATGTTTCTCTCCCTCTCCCTTCATCTTTGTCTCTAAATCCAATAGAAGCATATTTTTTAAAAATATATTTTATTGATATTTTACAGAGAGGAAGGGAGAGGGTAGGGATAGAGAGTTAGAAACATTGATGATAGAGAAACATCAATTAGCTGCCTCTTGCACACCCCCTACCGGGGATGGGTCCGCAACCAAGATACATGCCCTTAACCAGAATCGAACCTGGGACCTTTCAGTCCGCAGGCCGACGCTCTATCCACTGAGCCAAAACTGGTTTTGGCTAGAAGCATATTTTTAAAAATTAGAACGAAAATAAAAATATTAAAATTGTTTCTAAGAATCAAAGACCTATGTAATGAATCATCAATTTCTGAAGCAGCTGATTTGAAGCTTTACCGACTCTGGAGTGGTTTTCACTCTACTTGAGAGATGGGCCATGAAAACTTCTCAGTGTTTTTTTGTTTGTTTTGTTTTGTTTTTAGAATTCTTTCTTTCCACGTTGAAGAAGAGTGGTGCCCACCTCTCCCGGCCACAAGCTCTGTCTTCCACTTGCTGCCCCACTTGATGCCCAGCTCCTGGCCATACTCTTCTCCATACCAGACCAGCAGCTCACAGCCTGTCCGCACGACCCGGCAGGTTCGGTAGAAAATCTGCCTGTGATACTGAAAGGCCACCAGGTTCTGCTCTTCTTCATCCCGGGCGCAGTTCACGTACCTGGGGTCGAGGCAGGTGAAAGGGAAGAAAACCACAGGCGATGAGTTCCCACTCCCTGTCATATCTGTGTCCAGCTCCTCCTTGATGCGCCAGGCCCTCAGCTCTGATGTCACCCACTCCCCCAACGCTCCTGGGGAACTTGCTGTTCAATGTCTGAGTGTCCATCACAGGTCGCGTGAACTCCTGCTCTAAGTCCTGCTCACAGTGTTCTTCCTGCCTAATGCCCTTTCCAAAGCCTGATTCCAGACTTCCCCATCAAACCCGTGACCTCTAGTGTCTCTCAGCTCCACGTCAGGGTCTGGGCTGCACCACAGAACTCTTGCTTGATCGAGGACTCTGCTTCTGGATTCGTTCACATCATGCAGCACTCAGCTCAAGTCTACCTTCTTGGGAGAAGGCTTTCCCGAGTCTCCGCTACACTTTATTGGAAGCATCACTCCGCTGCCTCCCCCACCCCCCGGTTCCCACAGAAACGTAGAGGTCTCTTTGTCTTAGGAAAATAAGAGCAGTAGTAGTTTATTCATAATCTATATCCCCTGATACAAGAGAGCTCCAGCACCCAGTTCTAGTTAGAACCAAGGTTGGGTTGATGTGCTGCCCTCAAGGCTTAGGCTGTCCTTGGTTTAAGGCTATCTGGGCACTTGGCACTTCTTGGAAAATAGGAAAATTTTGGTTAAATATTTATGAAATAATTTTTCATGTCTGTGTGCAATAAGTCCTCCATAGGGACATGGGTTGTGTGATCTGTTTAAATAATAAATTCCCTTTTCTAAACTGGAACATAGTGTTTTATTAATGTCCATTGGATAAATCAGAGTAATCCAGTGCCCAAATTGGAGACTTGTATTTTGAGGACACATGCTCTACTTTACCTCCTCTTTTCCCAAGTGTCTCTTTGATGTGTGGAGAAGAAAGGGGAATAGAGGGCTGAGGAGACCATTGCATGAAGGGAAGGAAAGACATGTGGGCTGTGAGGCATGAGTGTCCTCTCTGGCTCCCAGAGGCTTGGTGACCTTACCTCATCCAGTTGGCCTGAGATTCATCCTTTCCGTCCACATACTCATAGCAGTTCCTCCCTCTGGTGATCTGCATTTCAGGAAAAGAAGTTAAAGGCCGTGTGTGTGTGTGTGTGTGTGTGTGTGTGTGTGTGTGTACATAACAGAATAAGTATGCACTACCATTAGATCTCTTTCAGACTGCATGGAGATTCAACTGCCAATGGGAATAAGAGGATATTTTTTTTTACTCATCATCTACATGTCTGAGTCGATTTGTCCCTTAAGCAGGAACCCCACAAGGGAGGAGTCTGTACCACTTTGCTCCCATTTACCCTCTGACCCTTAGAGAGGAGCTTCATGTTCATGCAAAGTCTGCTCAGTACATGGAGCTAACCATGTTATCCTCATCCATGTCCTAGCATGGAGCAGGTGGAGGCCCACCAAGCCACAGGAGGGCCGTGGGAAGCCAGAGGACAGGGAGGAGGTAAGCTTCTCACCAGCCAGGAGTAGCCACTCTTGGCTGAGACTTCATCTTCTGTGATCTGGCCCTCATAGGGGCCAAAGTGCAGGCCCACCGGCAGATCACATCCCTCATTCCACACTCCAAGCCCAGCCGCAGGGATGCCTGATGGTCCGATTCTCAACCCGGGGGGCAGAGTGAGGGCTGAGCGGTTGGTGAGCCCCTTGTCCACGGCACTGTCTTTTACAAACTCAGGGGGCCCATGCACAGCACAGCTGTCGATGAAGAAGTTCTGACACTTCTCGCAATCTGGGGGCAAGAGCGACAGGGATTAGGGAGGATGTGGTGCATGCTCCTGGACATGAAGATCTTCAGAAAGAGCTCACATCAGTGAGCCTAGTCCTGTACTCCCGGTTACGAGAGGAAGGGGATGATTGGGCACCCAATGACCTGGTGAAATTATTGCATCAAGACAGATCACGCTCCTTGGTGAGGGTCAGCTTACAGAGGTAGTCATCATCCTGGGGTTCGCTGATCTCTTGGTAGACACGGACCTTTCTCTCTCGTAGGTTGTACATCTTCACTTCGCTTTCCTTTCTCCTGGTGTCTATGTGGGAGAAAAGCAGGTGAATGAGGGGGGGGAGGTCTGGAATGTTAGTCCCTGTCTTGTCAGAAAACACACAATGTTCTCCCATCAAATGATCACTTGTTCTTCTATATTTTCTGGTATTTTCCTCCGTTAACTAAAAGACTAGCACTCCACACTGACTACCGATGGCTGATTCAATTTTAGTTTCTAGATGATCTCATTGTGAGGTTAAACCTCCCAACCTGTAGTCATTCATGAATATGTATTGAAGCCACATTATGTTTTAGGCACTGAGTAAAGATCTGAGCACACAACACCAAGAGAGTATGGGTGCTATGATCACAGGTGGATTTATTGGACACCTTGCATGTGCCGATTGTTTTAATCTAATTTAATGCTTTCAAACTGTAGGTGACCATGTCTCCTTCTGTTCACTTTACACATTAGCATTCAGGAGCTCAGGTAGTTGGTAAGATTTGCTCAAAGCTCCAGTGCTGACTCGTTTCAAATCCAGGCCTATGCAAAGTCCACCCCACATACCTAGGCCATATTGATCAGCCTTTCTAGAAGAATTAGTGGAAGTGGATTCTCCACATTATTTTATCTTACCCATTTTCTGTCTAGGGCGCTGTCTGGAGGTACTTGCTTCTCCAGGAGGTGGCACTGGTTTCTGGGTCTGCTCTGAGCCACTTGCAGTCAACAAATTTGCTGTTCCTGACAATTCCTTCGAACTAGACTCATTACTTAATGGCTCCCTGGACTTTGCCTTCAATGTGAAAGTAACATATTAAAAGGTAACATACATTTATTTAATTATGTATATTTTAGGATATATTTTCACATACATTACTTTATTTTATTTTTGAGTGTTTTTATATTTTTAATTTCTTTATTAAGGTATCACATATTTGTCCTCAACCCCCCATTCCAATCCCCCCACCCCTCCCCACTCATGCCTCACCCCCCTATTCTCCTTATACATGACTTTAATTAACACTTCCACAACTTTTGAAATATCTGGGAAGTATGAATATTAGAGGGGAAAGAAATGGCCAACGTGGGTTGTGAATAGTTCGAAGAGCCCTGGCTGGTGGGCTCAGTGGGTTGAACTGAAGGGGAGCAATGAAGGGGGGGGGATGAGGAACATTTGTAATAATATGAACAATAAAGATTTATTTAAAAAAACATATTTTAAAAAGAAATGGCTGGCAGAGATTATCATGACAATAAAGAAAATTATGCTAAAATGTGCAAATTACTATATCAGGGAAAGAATATTTGTAATTAGATTAGTTGGTTCTCACCAATTCTGTTTGAATAATGTTGTGCTATCAGGGGTGGGCAAACTTTTTGACTCGAGGGCCACATGGGTTCTTAAACTGGACCAGAGGGCCAGAACAAAAGCAACCTGACTATGCTGGCACTCTCATCTTGGGCTGCTGGTGAAGGAGAGGAGGGGAGAGCAAGAGAATCCTCTGCTTTTTTGGCTCCAATGGCCAGATAGAACAGCCGAAATGGCCAGATCCGGCCCGCGGGCCATAGTTTGCCCACGGCTGTACTAGATAGTTCTTTTCAGTTTCCTGACCTATAACATGCTAATTCTTTTTTTTTAAATAAATCTCTTTTATTGATTTTTTTACAGAGAGGGAGAGAGAGGAATAGAGAGTTAGAAACATTGATGAGAGAGAAGCATCGATCAGCTGCCTCTTGCACACCCCTACTGGGGATGTGCCCACAACCAAGGTACATGCCCTTGACCGGAATCGAACCTGGGACCTTTCAGTCCACAGGCCAATGCTCTATCCACTGAGCCAAACCGGTTTTGGACATGCTAATTCTTAATGTCATAATGGACATGAAATATGTTCACCAATGTTTTGTGAGCTCTTTGATACAGTATGAATGTGAGATTACAGTCCTGCTATCAATTTAACTCTCAGCCATCTCTATATTTGAAATCACATGTAAATTATCTTCATTATTCATTGACCCTTTCCCAGTTTAATTTGTAAAATTGAAAGCACTCATTCAGCAAACATTCAGGGGTTCCTCTGAATGGACCCTGAACTGGGCCTTGGACTTCTGAGAAGAATCAGGTATGAACCAAAGAGCGTACAATACAGAGGCAGGCTGAGTAAATGATTTCAAACAAGATGACACTGCCCTAATGAGAGCTCAGAGAGAGAAGACATACTTCTTATTGGAATGGCATTCAAAGCCAGTTCCAGATGGATGAGCTCCTGTTGAATAGTTTGTCACCTCTATGAAGCCCTTAAGTCACTTTATTGTTTATTGTTTCTCAGTCGTCAAACCTGAAGCTCCCCAGAGTTGAGAGATGCTTTCTTTTGACTGGTAGGCTCTGATGCTGTGGTTCCTACATCCTTCTTCATCTGGGACCATGCACCATGCAAACTGCCTATATGTTAGTGAGCTTCCGGGAGTCAGAAGTTTTAGTGCATTTGTCACTGCATTATATCAGAGAAGAACTGTGCTTGGAATAATCAGTAAATAAATGATTAATGAGGTATGGATAAGACAGTGGAAACTGTATAGAACTAGGGAAATTTAAATGAGTTTGTAAGTGGTTTAGAGAAGAAGGTATGGATTAGATTACATGATACTGTTACTGTGATCTCAGTCATATAATCACTTCTATATGTCTGAAACCTCACTTTCCACATCAAAAATGGTGATAGTTATAGTACTTACCTCATAGGGTTGTGATAAGATTTAAGTGAGTTTGCCGAAACCGGTTTGGTTCTGTGGATAGAGTGTTGGCCTTCGGACTGAAAGGTCCCAGGTTCGATTCCGGTCAAGGGCATGTACTTTGGTTGCGGGCACATCCCCAGTAGGGGTTGTGCAAGAGGCAGCTAGTTGATGTTTCTCTCTCATTAATGTTTCTGGCTTTCTATCCTTCTCTCTTCCTCTGAGTAAAGAATCAATAAAATTTATTAAAAAATTAAAATTAAAAAAAGATTTAAGCCGAAACTGGTTTGGCTCAGTGGATAGAGCATTGGTCTGCGGACTGAAAGGTCCCAGGTTTGATTCTAGTCAAGGGCATGTACATTGGTTGCAGGCACATCCCCAGTAGGGGGTGTGCAGGAGACAGCCGGTCGATGTTTCTCTCTCATTGATGTTTATAGCTCTCTATCCCTCTCCCTTCCTCTCTGTAAAAAAAAAAATCAATAAAATATATATTTTTAAAAAGATTTAAGTGAGTTTATTCAGGTAGAATTCTTAGTGTCTGAAGCATTGTGAAGATACTGCTACTATTGTTGCTGTTGTTATTAAATCCCAAGATGATATTGGGCATTTTATTGAAGAGGTTAGGAAAGGGAGGTGGCAGTTCCTAGGGAGCACTCTGATTTTTTCTCTTCACTGCATTTGCATCCAGGAGGAAGATTTTCTTTTCAACAGGATTTGGGAAATACTCACCTTCTGATGTTTATTCTGTTCCACTCTAAAGGCCACCCAAGAAGGTTTAACTAAAAGATGGTGAGAAATCAATTAAAAATTATATATATAGTTTCAGAGAGGAAGGGAGAGAAGATAGAAACATCAATGATGATAGAAAATTACGGATTAGTTTCCCCCTGCACACCCCACACCAGGGATCGAGCCCACCACCTGGGCATGTGCTGTGACTGGGAATCAAAAGGTGACCTCCTGGTTCATAGGTCGACGCTCAAATGCTGAGCCACACCGGCCGGGTAAGAAATCAGTTTTGGCTGATAATTGTTTTAAAATCTGGAGATTCTTATTAGGGACACAGAATTCTGAATCAGAGAGTAATCCAAGGACAAATCAAGGAGGATTGGAAACTGTCTTCTGAGGTTTCATTAGGCTTATACTTTTATTAGGAGCATCAGCGAATTTTCTTAAAATGTTTAAAAATAGACAAAACCCTATCTATACTTCATCCTCTGTTCAATATATATATATATATATATATATATATATATATATATATATATTTAAATTGGCCCAGCCCTGGCTGGGTGGCTCAGTTGGCTGGAGTATCGTCTTGTACACCAAAAAGTTTCAGGTTTGATCCTTATTGGAGTGTAAACGGGAGATAACTGATCAATGTTCTTCTCTCACATTGATGTTTCTGTCTCTCTGTCTCCCTCCCTTCCTCTAAAATCAATGAATATTCTTGGATGAGGATTTAAAAAGTATAATTGCCCTAAAAAGCAATAAATAAAAAATTGGCCTTTCATGACAAAAATATAATAAAGGTCATGCAACTGCAAAGAATCCCACTCTGTAAACTGGACTTCTCCTGTCTTCTGTTTTCACACTGGCCCTGTCCAGTCCACCTTGCCTCCTTTCTTTCTAATACTTCCCCTTTGCACTGTGCCCACCTTCCCTGATCACTAGATTTTTGTCAGCATCACTCAGTCTTAAGAACAAAGACTCACCACAGAAACAGAGTTTCGGGCAAGTTAGAGATAATGTCGTGACTTCAGCTATGTTTCAACCTCAGACCCATGGAACTACGGACCCTGCGAACCAGACTGTCATGAAACCTGGCAGATGATGCCATGGCTGACATGGAACCTGAAACAACGAGGAACTACTTCCTCGCCTGGCCCACAACCCAACCCCTTAACCACCATGGCTAATAATTTTCCTATATGTCCCATGCAGGTTTTAAGCACTGCTCACCTGTCAGTCCTTCCTCCTTACATGTGATGACAACTTTTTTGAATTATTTTTTATTCTCTTTTGTATTTTTTGTGTACTTACTTATTAATGTTCTATAAATATAGAATTATTTTATTTTTTCCATTACCATTTATTCTCCTCTATGATTTTTCAACCCTCACCTGAGGATATATGTTAATTGATTTTAGAGATAGAGGAAGAGAAAGAGAGAAAGAGAAGGAAACATGGATGTGAGAGAAAAACATTGATCAGTTGTATCACACACTCCACTGTGGATGGAACCTGAAACATCTGCAGGGCATCATGGGGGATGGTGGGGCTGACCAATTGCGTTGCCCAGGCCTTGGTTGGCCTGGTGCCAGTGGGTGTCACAGCTGGTCATCCTGCTGTTTCCCGTGGATTTGCATATTATGCATTATTTTAATTATAGATTTGTAGAGTGGGGCTTGGTGGAAATGGGCGACCTCTGTAATAGTGTTAACAAAAAAAAATACGGTATATATAATTATTTTACATGTTTAAAGAGGTTATATGAACCTGGCCAGTGTGGCTCAGTGATTAAGCATCCATGAAGTCACAGTTGGATTCCAGTCAGTAACCAAACCCAGATCCACCCCCGCCCCCGCACGATCCCGGTTGGGGGCCATGAGAGAGACAGCAGATAGAGGCTTCTCTCTCTCACCTATGTCTCTCTCTCTCTCTCTCTCTCTCTCTCTCTCTCTCTCTCTCTCTCTCCTCTCTCTCTCTCTTTCTCTTTCTCTCTCAATAAATGTACTAATAAAAACGAGTTTATGTGAATAGCCTCTGTCTGTTATAACATTGTTTTGCATTTTGCTTGTCCCTTTTAACTCTCGAGATGCAGTCCGACCTACACCCAGGTGGGGTTCAGGCACCTCCGCACCCTCCGCCCGCACCTCGCTGCCTCGGGGTCCACTCTTCATCCGAGTCCTCGGAGTCCTCGGCGTCCTCCGCCGGGGGCTTTGCCGTCCTCCTGCGGTGACACATGAAAGCGGGTCGAGGGGCCCTGAGACCTGGAAAGAAGGAAAGTCTGTCCTGCAAGCGAAGAGCCGAAGGGGACGACCGCTGAGCCAGTGCTGGCCGGTGGGAGGGGGCGTGGGGCCGGGCGCCGGGGCAGCGCCAGCTCCGAAGGAGCACAGTGCCCGCCGGTGGGTGCCGGGACCAGCTGCAGACGGAGCTCCCCCCACCCCCCGCGCCCCGCGCCCGGTCACCAATCCTGAGCAGCGCCTCGTAGTTGCTCTTCACATTCCGGTGCCGCGCTCGCTCCCAGGCACTCATCTGCGCCCACTCCTCCCGGGAGAAGTAGAAGGACACGTCCCTGAAGGCGTCCCTGGTCTGGAGGAGGGGACATCCCTCAGCCGCGGCGCAGGGGAGACCGGGAGGGGGGCCGCCCCATCCCCACCGCCCCCACCTCCCCGCGGACCCCCTGTTCTCACCCCACTGTCCCCACCCCAACCCCATCCCCTATCCGCACTGTCCCCATCCCCTCCTCACCTCCCTGCAGACCCCACTCCCTGACCCCACCCCAATCCCCGTGGGACCCCTCCCCCGTCCCCACCTCCCCACTCCCCCCACCTTCCCGCAGAGCCCCTCACCGTGGTCCTGCACTCCGCTCTCCCCGGCTCCTCCTCGGGGTGCTGCTGCGGGCACCTGTCGGGGTTCATGGTGCCGCGGTGCCTGTGGAAGGAGGCGGTGCCTGTGGAAGGAGGCGGTGCTGAGGGGACCGCTCCCACCCGGCAGGGGGGCCCGCAGGAGAGACCGGTGGTGGGGGGGACCAGGGCGAGTCAAGGCCGAGGCCACGGCCACGAAGCCCAAGGGGCGGACTCCTTCCCGTAGCCGCTGGGGTGTCCCAGGGGCCCTGAGGGGGTGGCCCGGGGTCTGAGGGCCGCCATCTTGGGGGGGTCTGAGGGTTCCCCAGGGGCAGTTCAGGGGGATCTGGGGGTGTGAGGGTCGCGGTTGGGGGTCTGAGGGGCGTGGTCCCGGGGTCTGAGGGGCCTGAGGGGCGCGGTTGGGAGTCTTTCGGGGTTTGCTGGGGTCTAAGCTTTGGGCGGTGGGGGGGGGGACTGAGGGGCGTGGTCGGGGGTGTATGAGGGGCTTGGTGGGGGTGGTCGGGGGGTCTGAGGGGCGCGGTGGGGGGTCGAGGGGCGGGGTTGGGGTCTGAGGGGCGTGGTCGGGAGACTGAGGGTCGCGGTGGGGGTCTGAGGGGAGTGGTGGGTGGGGTCTGAGGGGTGCCGTGGGGGGGGGGTGAGGGCTCTGGTGGTGGAGGTGGGGGCGCCCTGACGGCTGGGGCTGTGCTGGGAATTGCACCCGGGATTGGGGAGCAATGGGCGCTGAGGAGGCGCCGTCTCAAGGGGCAGCGACGTCGCAGGCTGTGGAGGCCTCTCAGGACAGGGCCGCGTCTTCCCGGCCAGGAATCCCGGGGTGTTCCGTGAGGGGGATTTGGACTTCTGAGAGGGGATCTGGGGTCTCTCAGGAACAGGCTTCAGGATTGGGGACGTTGAGTTCCCCGGACGGGGGTTTAGGGTCTCGGAGTTGGGGGATTTGGTCTTTCTGGGGGCGCTATGTTCAGGGAACCTGGGCTCAGGGGAATGGGGATTTCGGGGTTTGCTGGGGTCTAAGCTTTGGGCGCGGAGGCTTGGGGTCCTCCTGACAGGAGTGGGAACCTCTCAGGAAGAGGGCACCGGGATCTGAGGCTGGGGTTTGAAGGCCGAAGGCGAAGGGGTTCACACGCGAGGCCCCGTTTTCCTGTCAGTCTCCCGGCGCGCAGCCCACCTGGCCTGGGTCCTCCGGAGCACGCTCCGCTCTCAGGAGGTGTGATGCCGGGGGGGGCGGAGCTTCCTGCCTCCAGCGAGCGTCAGCTCCCACCGCCAATCAGTGCAGCCGTCACGGGGCCCTGCCCGCCAATAGGAGGTCCGAAACGCGGAAAGGGCTGGGCTCAGGGTGGAACCTTCTTGTCAGTCACGGGCAGGAAGAGCCCGCCCCTCCTGCGGTGATTGGCTGCCCTGGGTCCTGCAAGTGTCTGTCGAGAAGCCTTCAGCCCCAGAGTGACTGGCAGGTGTCCAGGGCTTGGCTCCTGCGGAGGGACCCCAGGAGCCAGAGCCCCCGGCTTGGGCAGGTCTGGGGGTGACGCGGCCTTCCTGCCGCCTGACCGAGTCTCTTTCCACCAGGTGGTACTTAGGGCCCGAAGTTCCTTCCAGGCCCATTTGGGGGCTTCCTTAGCGAGAACGGCGCAGCCAGGTGCTAGGCGGGACTTGCTTTCTGGGGAGACTCATTCCGACTCCACAGGGTCCGAGACTCAACCAGAAAAAAGCAAACAAGGAGGAAATAGGAAAGCACCGGGAGAACTTTAAATCCTGATTAGTCAGAGGCATGTTCAAGTAATGCATGTTCAAATAATGCAGGTCTAAAGTAAGGTGACCAGACGTCCCGTTTTTGGCGGGACAGTCCCGATTTTTAACAAATTGTCCCGCGGCGTTTAAAAACAGTCCCGATTTTAAGCTATGTACACATATAATAACTTAATAATAAAAAAAAGAACAAAAAGAAAGACAGTGCTATTGCTAAACATGAGAGATTTGGTCCACTGATTCCGAAAGAAATGGAGTCACAAGAAATTCACCACGAAATTCAGGAATTAGATTGTTATGATGATGTTCCAGAAGATGATGACATGATTGTCATTGAATAAATGAGTAAATTCTTGATACTGTAGGATTTACAGTTTGTCTGGTTTGTGTTGACAACTACCGTACAACTGTACCGTATACAGGTAATAAATTTCCTTTATTTTCATTTAAAAAATAAATAAAAACAGTCCTGATTTTTGGAAAGAATGCACGACAAGCTATGAAGCGGCGGGAGAATGGGAAGGGAATATACGGTTTTTGGCGGCCTTGAGGCTATTCAGCCAGGATATGAGTTTTATCTTTGTTAATTTTACAATGTTAAACTTTAATAATAACAAATAATTATTGAAAACTGATTATGGAGAACTGCTTATCAAAGTTCACATTGTTGATCAGTTGTTAGAATTCGACCACCATTATTTGGACTTAATGAACAATGGCATTTTTGGGGATTGGCAACGATGAAAACATTTGTAAATGTCTCTCAGAGGATACACATCCTACTGTGTGCTAGTAAGCTCATTAAACAAGTGATGTCATTACAAATCAGCTATTCAGATATTTTAGGTAAGTAATTTATTTATTTATTTATTTCATAAATATTTCATGCATATTTCATATGTATTTCATAAATACATAAATTTTCTTGAACTTAGCAGAGAGTACTCATATTATTTATATTTTATAGTGGCAGCAAAAAGTCTAGCGCCAGCCTTGAAAGTGACACGACTATACATAATATTTATTTATTTATTATATTTGTAAATTCTACTTATGTTGAAATTTTTAAAAATCTATATTACAATACTATTTTTGCATTCTATGAAAAATTTTTGTTGCTTCATATAGACCATATTTTTAATCAAGAATCCCCCCACTCCTGTCAATGGTGTCCCGCTTTACCAATGTTAAAATCTGTTCACCTTAGTCTAAAGGCTTCAGACATAAGACACAGATAAAACCAAACAAAGGCAACACACACACACACACACACACACACACATGTGCACATGAAAAAGAGTGGAAGTAATTTGCACAAAAAGAAGACATTGATGTAAAGAGGGTACACGGAGGAGGGTCGGTTGACCTGGGACCGGTTTTCAGAGGTAAAATGGGAAGTGTCTGGCCCCCGCCTAGTTGTGGTCCCAGAAATACAAGGCCAGTTCCGTGTGTTTGAAACAGGCTGCTGGAGTCATTGCTGTGAAACCTCACTAACGTGGAGGTGGAGAGTCAGAATGGGGGTGTGGTGCAGGGAACACAGTCCATTACAGGCCCCACAGGAAGGGGTGCAGCCCTGGCCAGTGGGCTCAGTGGTTAGAGCCTTGCCACAGGCTGATGCTCTATCCACTGAGCCACACCAGCCAGGGCCACAGGGGTCACTTTAAGAGTAAGTGACGTTCTGCCTGGCCAGCGTGGCTCAGTGGCTGAATGTCCACCTGTGAACCAGGAGGTCACAGTAGGATTCCTGGCCAGGGCACATGACTGGTTTTCAGGCTTGATCCCCAGTGGGGGCCATGCAGGATGCTGCTTGTCAATGGTCCTTTCATCATTGATGTGTCTCTCCCTCTCTGAAATCTATTGGGAATATATATATGGAGAGAGAGAGAGAGAGAGAGAGAGAGAGAGAGAGAGAGAGAGAAAGAAAGAAAGAGAAGGAGGGAGAGAGGACAATGTCCTGTGAAATAATGTAAGTAGAGACAGGGAGAAGGGAAGGTCATGGCACCTTGTACCTCAGTGAAGCCAAAGATGAGTGACAATGCCCGGCCTCACATGGAGTGGGGTGGGCAGATCCGGATGCTGAGTCTTGGGCAGGGACATAGTCAGACGAGGCAGCAGTGTCCTGTTTGTCCTTGGGAAGCCGGAAGGAGCCGCTGAGATGAACCGCTGTGGGCAGTCCTTCAGGGAGGGAGGCTGTGGGCTGTGGCCAGGCAGGCTGGACACTTGTGTCCTGTAGGTCTCGGCTGTGCTGTGTGAGCTGGGCCTTCCTCCCCGCAGTGGGCTGTGGCCTTTCCTTCATGCAGGGTTCCCTGACCTGCGGGCAGCCATCCCCAGAGCACATTCCTGGAGGAGGGTCCAGGCACCAGGCAGACCTGCAGGCAGCTTCCTGGTGACCCCGCCCCCACCATAGGCTCAGGAGCTGGTCCCGCCCAGAGGTAAGCCCGGAGCCCAGCTCACAGCACTGGCTGAGCTTGTGCTGAAGTCCTTTGCTTACAGGTGTCTGGAAACCACAGCCGTCCCCTAGCCTGTGTCTCCCAAAGAGAAGAGGGTGGTTTTCGCCAGACCGGACTCCTAGGAACAAGAGATTGGACAGGGCATCTGTGCTGTGGACGGTGTTTAGGCCTGAGATTCCCTGGCACCCAGCAGCCTCGTTCTGGCATTTCTTTCCCAGCTAGAGGCTGTCAGGGTTTCTGAGCCCCATAGAGATCCTGGTTTTATTCCAGAGTGAAGTTTTTTTTTGTTTGTTTGTTTGTTTTAAATATATTTTTATTGATATTTTACAGAGAGGAAGGGAGAGAGATAGAGAGCTAGAAACGTCAATGAGAGAGAAACATCGACCAGCTGCCTCTTGCACACCCCCTACTGGGGATGTGCCCGCAACCAACGTACATGCCCTTGACTGGAATCGAACCCAGGACCCTTCAGTCTGCAGGCCGACACTCTATCCACTGAGCCAAACTGGTGTTGACCAATGTGATTCTCTTAACCCATACTTCTCTCTGTCTTTCCCTACCTCTTCCCCTCTCCCTTAAAATCAATGGGGGGGGGGGCGGGGGAAATATCCTCAGGTGAGGATTAACAAATAAAAGAAGGGAGAGCCCAAACCGGTGTGGCTCAGTGGATAGAGCATTGGCCTGCGGACTGAAAGGTTCCGGGTTCGATTCCAGGGGTAGGAGGGGTGGCTCGGCACCCATGGGAGACCAGCCTGTTCTGACGTGACCTCTCTTCCAGCCTCCTGGAGTTGGTGCCTGTGCCTGCCGGGCAGCTGAGCGAGCCCCTGCCGTCCAGCCAGGTGAGCTCTCCTCGGGGGCACCTGTGTCCTTCCTCCATCCTGGACTCACGCCTGCCTTTGGAGGGAGTATGATGGCCAAGAATGAGCTGGGGGAGCTGGGCAGGGGCGCCTGTGTGTGCAATGCTGTGCTGGCTTCCCGGTGCCGTGGCCCCACCGCCAGGCCCCCAGCGACGCCTTCTGGGTGGCCAGGATGCTCCTGGAGTTTGTGGGGGACAAGCTGGGCTGAACTGCCCTCAGGAGCCAGCCCAGCATCCCAGGGAAGACAGGGTGGACATTGGACCATTCAAGTTACAGAGCCTCGTCCTGATGAGAAGAGGAAGCTCCGCCTTCCCCGAGGCTCTGCTGGGAGGCGTGTGCGCCCCTGGCCCGTGGCAGTTCCCGATGTTGGAGGAAGCGTTTGAGAAATGTTCATGGGTCCCAAGTCTGCTCATGTGTGTTCCACTCAGACCACTGCCGAGCAGTTGTGGTCAGGAGACTGTCCCCCTGTGCCAGGCCAGATGCCCCCTGGCTGATGTGGGTCGTGGGAGAGAGCCGGCACTTCGGTGCCTGTGGGGCTTCTCCGAGTGGCGTGGGATGTCCCAGAAGGTTGCAGGTGCCTTCCACTCTGAGGTTGTAACCCGTTATGTTTGCCACATGTTCTGTTCAATTACATTAAAGTTTCATGCTCTGGACGCCTGGTGCTTATTCACCCTGAGCACTGCCTGTCGCTGTGGCTGGTGGTCCCCAACCAGCATTGCACAGCAACACATGGTGTCTCGTGTCTCCGTGTTACACACAGGGTCATGGGGACATCTCTGCCATCTGCCCTGATCTGATGGTGCTGTTGTGGGAACAGGAGCTGCCCTGGGGGTGGTTACCCACTTTGCACAGGTGACGTTGACACTCGGGACTGTCACCTCCAGGAATCGTCCTAAGAGCCTCCCCTTCTCTATGGTGCCCGGTGACGTGTGTTACTGTGAGGAGCAAAGGCACGTGTGTGCCCCTGGTGCTCATGGGATAGCGGGGGAGATGGGAACAGCAGGCAGTCCTGAGTCATTGCCAGTAGGATGGTGAGAATGAGAGCCGCTGAGATACATGGTGTGTGAAAGTCAGTGCTTGAGTGGCTAGGAGCTCCCTGAGCTCAGCCACCACAGCTGGAGGGCCCTCGCCTCCTCCTCCACTCAGCCCTGCCAACCTGGGGCACATCTCATCTCCCCCCACTCCATGGCCAGAACCTTCCACCCAGACACATTCATTCACACCCCTCACGTTTTTTATTTCCCCAAACCACCAACCTTTGATTTTTAAAATCTTTTAAAAAATATATATTTATTGATTTTTTACAGAGAGGAAGGGAGAGGGATAGAGAGTTAGAAACATCGATGAGAGAGAATCATTGATCAGCTGCCTCTTGCACCACCACGCCCCCCACTGTGGATGTGCCCACAACCAAGGTACATGCCCCTGACGGGAATGGAACCCCGGGAACTTCCAGTCCACAGGCTGATGTTCTATCCACTGAGCCAAACCGGTTTCAGCGATTTTTAAAATCTTATCTAATAATAGAGAAACATGTAAAGTGACTGTACCTCTGCTACACCCACGGCCAATCAGAGTGAGTATGCAAAATAACCCAATAAAGATGGAGGCTAATTTGCATACACACACACACACACACACACACACACACACACCTGGGTCCCAGGCACCTTCTCGGCACCCAGGTCACTCCCAGCCAGCCATTGGAGGGCCCAAGCCTGTGATTGGAGTGATGGGGTGCTTCCCAAGCCTAAAGCCTGGGGCCTGGGAAGGGCCTGAGCCAATGACCAAACGCAGACCATCTGGAAGTCAGTGCTGGGTTTCCCAGCTGCTGCCTGAGGACCCAACACTGACTGCTCAGGTGGCTGAGACCCAGAAAGTGCTACAGGGTCCGATCTGCAGCCTCAGTGGAAGCTGTTGATCAGTGTACCCCTTTCTCTTTCCTCCCTCTTCCTTTCTCATCTTCTCCAGCAGCCAGGCTTTTCTTTCTCTCCTAGCTTCCTGGGGGGGGGGGGGGGGGGGGCGCTGCTGTTAAGCCCCGCCTCTTTGATCAGGCCCAGAGATAGGCCTGGAGGTCTGACAGGAACCAACCAATTATAACCAAAGGTGGGTGCTGCGGGGAACCAATGGCAGTCTAGGAGGCGGAGCTTCTGACGCTGACTGGCATAGGAACCAAATCTTAGTAAATTCCAATACTGCTTCATACTTTTTCAAGTTACTGCAGTGACATTAGGTTATTAAGATTAAGTACTTTTTTTTCCTATAAATTAGTTGTAAACACATTTTTTTTCTGAATAAAATAATCTAGTTAAATACTTTGGTTTTGAAACACATTGGTTTTGAAACCTGTTCTTGTAACTCAAAGGGTTCTGCTCAATAACCTATGCCTGTGTCTTTCAGAATGAAACGTGCTAAGACCAAGCATCCTTTGTTTTGTGATTTTTCAGAATGTAATTATGGAGCAGAATTATACACTAGTTTATGGGATAAACGCTTATAATTTTTTTCTTCTATTACGTTACTGTTTATGCTGTACATGTCTATGGATCATGTATTATGCTAGCCCTTAAGAGACGCTGTCAGCCAATTCTTACGCAAAAATAATCCTCTGCTGCCCTTCTGTGGCCATTCAAGAAATAACACAATTTGCCTCTGTCCGTGGTGCTGAAATCCCAGATTAAAGCCCCGTGAACTCAATTTCAGAAAAAAAACACCCCCACAAAATCCTGGAAGCTGTCAAGGGCAGCAATCATTCTCTAGTCACGGCTCTGTGTTCTTAAATCTTCCCGCCCCAGCTCCGCAAAGGGAGGCCCCCGTAGACTGCTGCGCTGAGGTTTCCCTTATGGTGACCCATCCACCCACCCACCCTGCCTAATATGTTCGTTGATGCCGTTGTTAACTAGAGTGGTGAGTGTGTGTCTGGAAGCAAATGCTCTAACCAGTGAGCAACACTAGCTATGAATTGTATGCACTTTTGTTGTTATTATTCTGAATTTTTTTACGTCTAATTGACATACAGTAATACATTACTTTTCCTGTGTGTGTACAACACAGTGATTGAACATTTACATCTCTCACAAAGCGATTACCCCATCAGTCTAGCTCACATCTGTCTCTATTGCCTATGCTGCAGTTACATCTCCATGCCTTATTTCCTAAGTGGTGGGATGGACTTTTCCAGCCCCAGTGGGGATAACCCAAGGCTGGTGTTGTTCAAGGTGGATAGTGAGCAAGAATGTGGCAGAAGAGCAGCTGGAGGCTGATGCGTTTCAGAGGGTCGAGGGGCTGTGTCATGGAGCAGCGTGTGTGACTGCAACATGTCAGGGGCTTAGGCTAAAGGAGCAGTGGGTGTTTGGAGGTGATTGGGGGAAGGAGGTGAGACTCAAACTGTCCTGCAGCTGCTGTCACAGGACAGGTCCTTCCATAAGCTCCAGGGAGAACATGCAAGCCTTTTCTATCCTGAGATGGGGAGAACCCTGGATACCCCACAGGTCCCAGTGTGATTACAGAGCCCCTTATAAGAGGGAGGCAATAGGGTCAGAATCTGATAGATAGATGAGGCTGTGCTGCTGGCTGTGGACCATGGAGGCCAAAGGATGTGGCTGTTTCCTCTTTTCAATAAGCTCTGAAGATGGGGAACTGGGTTTGATGCTCAGGAAGGATAGCAGGATGAGCATAGGAGACCAGATTGTCTCTCGGGAAGGTGCTGAGAGACAGGAGTTGCCTGCACAGCTTAAGTATGGGGGTAAGAGGAGTGTGCCTAAGCTGCTCCCCACTCCTGATAAAATACCCTCCACCAACCTGTCAGAGGTGGCTCCACCCAGAATGCTTGGCCATGGCTTTCTACTCTACATGTGGAGGCGCCACTCCATCAGCCAGGCTGTCCTGGGAGAGAATCTTACAATGTTGAGAGAGTGGCATTCTGCAGCTTTAGCATTGCTTGGTGGGTGGGGGCGGGGTCAGGGAAGAGGAAGGAAGAAGGTGCAAGTGTAGGGGTTAGTGTACTGGGCCTGGACACCCCTGGGGAACTCTGTGGAAGGAGGTAAGAATGGCGATTCTAGATGAACTTTTACAGGAGGCTCAAAACTGACCAATGGACATTACACAATCTCTGTGGACTCGAGCAACCTCTGGGAAAATTGCAAGAATGTACTATTAGATGTGGGCTGTACATCAAAATGAATAAATGAATGAGGCCAAAACCAGTTTGGCTCAGTGGTAGAGCGTTGGTCTGTGGACTGGAGGGTCCCAGGTTCCATTCTGGTCAAGGGCATGTACATTGGTTGCAGGCACATCCCTGGTGGGGGGTGTGCGATGTTTCTCTCTCATTGACATTTCTGGCTCTCTATCTCTCTCCCTTCTTCTCTGTAAAATATCAATAAAATATAAAAAAATAAAATAAAAAAATAAAACTTTTTTTAAAAGAATAAATGAATGAATAAGTAAATAAAATATAAATAAGTATAAATGCAACATTTATTTTTTCTGTGGCTCTGCTACCAGTCTTCAACTACTCAGCTCATTTCATCTGGCTCGCCCCCACCCCCAACCCATTATTCCCAATTCATCTCATCTACACAAGCAACCCAATCACATTGAAGCACTAACAGAGGCGAAATCTGGGCCAGGACAGCTGGTCGACCCCCAAGTCCAATCTGGGACATCTAGTAGTAGACCTCCGCCGCCCTCAAGGAGCCTGTCCAAGCCAGGACAACTGGTCGACCCCCGCCCCTCTGTCTCCCCTCTACGCCTTACCCAGACAGTGGGCAGACCAACAGATGGAGGGGCACTGGTCAGGTCGTCCCTACAGGCGAAGGCTGCTGCAGGTGGACCCCCCCAAGGCCAACAGCTTGTTCGGTTCCATTTCCAATCATGGCACATGCCAGGGTTGTGGGCTCTGTCCGCAGTCAGAGGCGTGCAGGAGGAAGGCAGCAGATGGAGGCTTTTGTCTAATCATTGGGATTTCTCTCTGCTCCTCTCTCTTCATCTCTACGATCAATAACATCTTTAAAAAGAAACAGGAAACCTTTTTTAAAGTTCAGCAATCGAAGTGGCAAGTACTAGCACACCTATGTTGCTTTGTTTGTTAGTTGATACGTATGGTATTTTGAATGAACAAGCTTCCAACCTTCATGTCCAATTTTCTGAAGGTGTAAACATCCTAGACATTTTTCCAGCTAATAATGTCGAATTTAGTGTCCCAAAAGAGCCTTTGAGGGGAGTTTTAATTCATTCCTAATAACTCCATGTATGGCGAGGTCACCAAACTGCACATCGCGAGCCATGCTTTCCCACTCTGTTGACTAGTGAGTTTGGCAACCACTGACCTAGACTGTGGCTTCCAATATTACATGCTGTTGTTGGTCATTGTAATGAAACCCCTAAGGAAAACAATCCGTATTCTTAACCACTACAACCAGTAAAGCCAGTTTTTAGTGCTGACCACGCCACCTTGTGGACATGTCTGGAATTGCGTGTTTTAAACGTTTTTTTAAGACATCCTAAAGCAAAAGTACAGTCAAGTGTGACAAGAATAGCACAGAGACCTTTCTTCAAAAACAATGTTATACTCTGTGAGCTCCAAACATTTTTTCCCTCTCAAATACTTCAGGGGCAATTTTTTATAAAGCAGGGCCTTCTCCTGCACAAGCATCAGCATCAGGAAGTTTACGCTGATGCGTGTCTGTCGTCCAGTCCTCTGTTGGGATTGCAATGTGGCCCATTTGTCCCAGGAATGCCCTTGGCAGGCGTCCAGAGACCCCGTTGCCATGCCCTTCCCGTGAGAGGCTCACTTTACATTGAGTGTTCACATCTCCCAGTCCTCATCCTTGTACCTTTTACAGACTTGAGTTCTTTCACACTTTGCTTAACCTGTGGATACAAATGTGTGTAATCAGGGACCCAACCGCAGATGGGAGCTGGGTGCACTGGAGCCTCCGGAGGGGTGGATCCAGCCCATGACACCTGAGAGCAAATGCATTGTTCACCCTAAGTTAATGCGATGTTAACCCCAAGTTAACAGACTTAACAGCCCACAGTCAATGAATCTTTCTGTCCTTGGCACAGTGATTACACGTGGGTGCGCCCGGGCAGTGTGGCTGAACAGTTGAACTTTGACCTAGGAACCGGGAGGTGCCAGGTCTGATTACTAATGATTGAAGCTCCATCCCAGGTGTGGTGGTGCAGGAGGCAGCTGTTCAATGATTGTCATCCTGGATGTTTCTCTTTCAATCCCTCTCCCACCCTGAAATCAATTTAAATTTTTTGTTGTTGTTAAGGGAAACGCAGTGGCGTTTGTGGCAGCTTGCAGGGCTGCTGGTGGGATGGCCTGTCAGGTGAGGGGGCAGCAGCAAGAGGCGTGGGAGGAAACACTTCAGGAGGCAGAGAAATTGGTCTCTCAGGAGAACCCTGTCATGGGGCCGCCTGACTGTAGCTGCAGGGTCACAGACTGGGGGTGAGGGTTGGAGAGCAGAGTTCCTCCTGAAGTACCCAGAGCTTCCAGCAGCTGGTAAGTTCACTTCCGATTCTCAATCAAATGTTTTTGTCTCTGTTCTTTGGAGCTTTGAGTGCAGAGGAGAGCATTCAAACCACCGATGCCCTCCGGCCGGTGTGGCTCCATAGTCCGGCTTCGACCTATGAACCAGGAGGTGGTGCGGTTCCATTCCCGGTCAGGGTATTGCCAGGTTGTGGATTCCATCCCCAGAAGGTTTTCTCTAATTATTGGCATTTCTCTCTCTCTCTATTTGTCTCCCTTCCCCTCTGAGGTCTGTAAAATATATATAAAAAAATTTCTTAAAGCCTGGTAAGCAAAATGGCAAGTGCACATATGTGTATATATATGCAACTTGATACGTATGCTACTTTGAATAAACAATCTTCCAAACTTCATAATTTCTGAAGGTGTTACCATCATAGATATTTTAACGCCTAAAAATGTTTAGTTTAATGCCAAAAAGAATATCATTTGTTGGAAGTTTCAGTTCATTACTAATATCTCTATCAATGGAAGTGACCTTCCCCACGGCCTGTTCCAGGATGTGACCTTTACGGTTAAAGATTAGACAGGGATGAGGTCAGTTCTTTATGGTTGAAGATTAGGCAAGAATGAAATCAGTCCCCAGAAACTCCCTACCCTGAAGACTTGCCCAGAGGAATGGGAAGGGGAGAGATTAAGGGGCTTGCAAGATTAAAACATGTAATTAACGAGCCCAGCTGCCCTTCCTGGGATTTCCTTGTTCTCTTCTTCCCCCTCCATGTGTAACCCCACCTGTGTGTGGTGTTTATTTCCTTGTTCCCTTCTTCCCCCTCCATGTGTAACCCCACCTGCGTGTGGTGTTTGCCTTTATAAACTCATGTTCTGCAGTTACTCGGCGCTCCCAGTCAGCCAGCACTGTAGCTGTCTGCCTGAGAAGCCCCTGAGCTGCGCTTGTATTAAAACCTCATGCTTTTTGCATCAAGTTTCGGTCTCAATGTTTGACTTGGGGTCGTCGCCCCCTCCGTCGGACTCACCGGGGGTCTTGGGACCTTACATTTGGGGGCTCGCCCGGGATGGGGGCGACCACCCCTCAAGCGCCAAGATCGGTCTTGGAGGTAAGCAGACCCTGGAGTCGCTCAGTGTTTGTCTTGTCCTCTGTTCGTTTTTGGTGTTCTCTGGAATCTGGGAGGGATATCATCCCTCGTCTGGGACAGGGTGTCGGTACCATAAGGATTTGGCACCTCTGGTTGAAGGGTCTTCGACCAGAAAAGCTGTCACCCTGGGGGACGCCCCAGGGACGGGTGGTGACAGAGAGGTCTTGGTCATTTCCGGTAGCTGGCCGGCAACGGGCACTTGCGTGTCTGGCCGGGCTGGCATCTGGGAGGGATATCATCCCTCATCTGGTCTGGTATACTGTATCTGTGTAAGTTCGTATGGGCCCGGTGTCTTGTTGTATCGGTTTTTGTTCTTTGTCTCTGTCTTATATTAATGCTTTTGATTTAACCACACTTTTTCCCAGGTCAATGCCGGTCTGTAAGATAACTTTCCCCTCACGGTTCCTAGAGTATTAGTCTTGGTTTCTTTGTCCAACATGAGTGCCTTTTCTGTTTTGCTGAAACACTATAATGTTACTTGTTTATTGAAAGGGTATAAATACAGATGTTTGTTTGATATTTTGTTTGTCTGCTTGGGTATAATTATTTGTTCATGTAAGTGTGAAAATCTGTGAGAGAAGAAAAGGAGAAAGAAATAAACTTTTGATTTGTTTAAAACTAAGTGCTCTGACGGCTAGCAAACCGCCCCAAGTGGCCATGGGGAACTCTTTCCCCAGGGGTGCTTGCTTTCTGCCAGAAGGAAAATGGCCTGCCTAACAAAAGTTCTATGTATGTTTATTAATTTGAAGGTATGAAGTTGAAACAATTGTGGTACAAAAAGTTAAAAGCAGATACCAAATTCTTAAGTTAACTGTTTACAAGAAGGAAGCTTGTACTGGCAAAGTCACCAAGTCTGCCCAGCAAGCTCAAAAACTAAATGAATCTTATTTCAGACACCTGCCGCCACCCAGTTATCAGTGGTGGAGGAATGGTTTCAGAACTGTTTGTCTCAATTGGTCATTTAAATTTGATGTGATTAATGATTACAGTACTTTGTAAAATCTTTAGAAAGAAAAGAACATATTTTGAGGACAACTAGGTCCTGGTGTGTGTATATCAACTCTTAAGTTATGGTTTTAAATCAGTAATATTAATGGAAACACAGTCAAGCAGAAGAACTTTTCAGAACATTCAGGGACTCTGATTTCAGTGTAAGAGTCACCAGTTCCCCTGCGCCACCTTCATCAGCAGGAGGCAAGCGATTTTCCCAGTGGTCCGCCAGATGAAAATGCCTCTGTTGAAGCAGCGCCTTCGCCACCTGGGACCTGCGCCGCTTCCTGTCTCCACCCTCCCGGGGTTGTTTAGAGTAGCTGGAGGGGGTGGCTGACTAGGAGGGGAATTCTTTTGTGACCCCCCTGTACCCCAATGAGACCCCCAAACTCCCGTGACTGCTTGGACACTTTTCACCATGTTCTGTTAGGGGGCTTAAGGGGCTTAAAGGTGCAGTTAGAAATCCCCCATTTCTTTTTTCAGGCTTATCAGAAACTGAGATCCTTATCTGTAGGAAAAATGTGTCACTTTAAATTTCAAGCGGCTAGATGCCTGGGAACAGGGGGCTGAGCCTGCTCTCTCTTCCCTCTCTCCTTTTCTAAATATTTTTTAATAATGGAAGGTTTAAGGCATGGTTTTGCGTTTTTGAAAGACATAGAAAGTTTGAAGGCTAATTTAGAATAGTAAAGATTTTTGTGAAGGTTGTGCATGTGATGAGAAGGGGAACAGAGAAAGGTTGAATGGAGAAAAAGGCCAGCAGTAAATAAGAAGGAATTAGTATGCCTATTGTAGGAAACAAAGGCACTACAAGGGAGGATGTCCTAGCAGATTAGCTAGAGAGGCAAGAAAGGGACACTTAGACTTTAGGAGTATTTTTTTAACATAGAGGAAAAGGACTAACAGGACCGGGGCTCCTTTCCATTAAGCCCCCACAGGTAACCTTACAAGTGAGAGGCAAACCTATTAACTTACTGGTGAACACTGGGACAGTTTATTCAGTCTTGACAGAGCCAATGGGACCTCTAAGAAGATATCAGTCCAGAGAGCCACCAGACAAACTGCCTGTTTTCCTGGGACATCGAGAAGGACCATAGACCTGGGAAAGAACATGCACTGGGGGAATTCAGCCGCTGAGCTGGACCAAAGTGGAACAACTGGCCTTTGAAGAGCTAAAGAAGGCTCTCATCTCAGCACCTGCCCTAGCCTTGCCAGATGTCACCAAGGGACTGAGGTAAGGGGCATTAAAAAGGGGTTCTCACTCAGACTCTAGGTCCCTGGAAGAGACCTGAAGCCTATCTGTCTAAGAAGCTAGACCCTGTGGCAGCAGAGTGGCCAGTGTGCCCTGGGCAGTGGCCACTACAGCACTGCTGGTGAAGGAGGCAGATAAGCAGACTCTGGGCCAGGAGCTAGCCCAGACAACACCCCATGCCGTTGAGGCTCTCGTTTGAGTGCTCCAGAGAGATGGATGTCAAACACCAGAATCACCCAGTGCCAAGCTCTTCTCCTGGTCCAGCCCTGTGTCTAGTTCCATAAGACACTGGCCATCAGCACTGCCAGCCTGCTTCCAGATGATCCAGAGGAACCCATTCATGACTGCATAGAGGTAACAGACACAGTACTGACAGATGTCCTGCCATCATCACCAGACAAGGTACTGTTCACGGATGGGAGCAATTACGTACAGGATGGGATCTGATATGCCGGGGCAGGAGTAGTCACCATGGACCACACAGTTTGGGCACAGTTCCTGAACTTTTGGCCTTAATCCAGGCCCTTTGATGGGGACACAGTGCCATCCCCCGGGAAAGAGGGTTACCAACTCCAGCCAGAAAGGACATTATTTTAGCCTTTTTTTGAGGCCATCTGACTCCCAAAGGCAGCTGCAATAGTGCACTGCAAAAGACATCAGAAAGGGGAGACAATTAAAGCCAGAGGAAATAGAGCCGCAGACCAAACTACTAAGGAAGAAGCCCCAAAACCAGTGGGGTTCCTGCACATTCTTACACCCCGCACACAGTGCCACAGGCACACGCACACACACATCCACACACACGTACACAGTGGCAAGGACGCATAGGATGACCTCGAGTGCTCCTGACCCTAGGCTCTCTGGGATGGGCCGTCGTTAGCCTGGCATGCCTTACCTGAAGCTGCGCACTGCTGAGTGACAGCAGGCGTCGGAGGGGAGACCAGGGCCACTGCGTGAGGTGAGCGAGACAGCTGTTGTGGGAAGCTCTTCCAAAGACACCCCACCCCCTGAGACCATCTGCAGACCACCTGCAGACCAGCTCTCTCCCCAGGCCTGCGGCCAGCCAAGTGAGGGGAGAGGGGCCTGTCTCCCTGATGCAAGGTTGCCTGGTGACCAGAGTTCTACATTCCGTACTGTCCTGTGACTGAGCGAGTGACCTCAAGGGTGCAATGCTCTACGGCCTGTATGCTTTCCTTTAAGCAGGCTGACCTGCAGACCCCTCAGGGCCCTGGACTTTTGCCAGAGCAAAAGCCTACAAGAGGCCTAAGGACACCCGAGGGATGATGCGGAAAACCATTTTCTGGAGACCTGGGCAGGTGTCCCTGACTTCAAACCCGCCAGCCCTGTGGGCGGTGGGCGGTTGGCCGTGTACCGGATGGGATGCACATACTCAGAGGTGGCCAGAGTCTAAGAACGACTGCTTGGCTGTGGCCTGAATGGCCACTTCCAACAGGCCTGGCTCTCAGCACCCACCGTGATCCTGGCCGAGTGCCAGCGCTCTGGGCCCCCTTGACAAGTGTCCACCCGTAGGTACACGTCCGGCCGGTCCTGGCCACTGCCTTGGCACGTGCACGTATTTTTGGCCCCCACTAAGCCTTTCCCCATTGACTGGCTTCCCCAGGAGAAGAGGCTGAGCTGGGGAGGTGAAGGGGAGGAATCCCTAGGAGACCCCAGTTTAGAAGGGCACCCCCTTCTGGCTAAGTGGCACATCACACCCCCACCGGAGGAGGGCAGCTGGCTTGCTGCTGGTGGGAGGGAGGGAGGGAGGCAGGCAGCTGAGGGCTCAGCGAGGAGAGGCGTGGTACCTGCCTGCCTGCCTGCCTGCCTGGGAGAGGGCAGGCATGGCGGAGGGCTGAGGGCTGAGAGCGCTTAGGGCACTGAGCCCCGGGGGGACCAGCATGGGGGTAGCCGCGGGGCTTGTCGGCGCGGGCTCTTGAGGCGCCCAGAGGCCGGCTCCCTCGTCTATGGCCATACCACCCTGAATGCGCCCGATGTCCTCTGATCTCGAAGCTAAGCAGGGTCGGGCCTGGTTAGGACTTGGATGGGAGAAAGCCTGGGAATTCCGGGTGCGGTACGCTTTTGCTTTGGCTCAGAGAAGCGGGGCTTTTTGCTGCCGGCCCCAGCCTCCCTTTGTCGGCCTGGGTGGTGCTTGGGTGGGGGGGGACCACTGGTCTGAACTCAGCCCCGACCCCCGGAGTGCCCTCCCCACATCCCTGGGCCCTGTCCCGCCCTCCAAAGGTGGGAACAGGGCTTTAAGCAGGCTGACCTGCAGACCCCTTAGGGCTTTGGACTTTTGCTAAGGAAAAGCCTACAAGAGTCCTAAGGACACCTGAGGGATGATGCGGGAAACCATTTTCTAGAGACCTGGACATGACCATTAAATGGTAATAATAGTTCTTTCCCGAGCTGGTAGTAATGTAAAAAGCATTATTTCACATTGTAATTCACATGAAAGCAGCTACAGACACTTGGAGGTGCTTAATAGTGTAAGACCCCCAGAGGGAGACCCTCACTCTGTCCCAAGGATTGACAGCAACCCAATCATCCGCAGGAGGCGTCACTTGATGCAAACAGCAAGAGGCTTTATTCCAGCGAGCTGGGGCTCAACTCATAACTCAACCAGGAGCAGAGTAGTCGAGCCCCGAGCAGAAAATCTTACAAGCATATATAGGCAAAAATCACACATGGGAGGGGTTACACATGGAGGGGGAGGAAGGGAACAAAGAAATTCCAAGAAGGGGAGCTGGGCTCGTAGGCTGGTCTCTTCCTGGCGGCGGTCCGCTTAGTACCCAGGGGGAGAATTCCACAATGGTCAGGGCTCTCATCATGAGATGTACCTACAGGATGAAACCTCCCTCGGGACCTAGCCCTGCTTTAATGTTTGTCATAAAATATTGCATTCTGGATTTTTGCATTTCAAGGTAGGGAGTTTCTGGGGACTGACTTCATTCTAATCTTCAACCGTAAAGAACTGACCTCATTCCTGTCTAATCTTTAACCTTAAAGGTCACATCTTGGAACAGGCAGTGGGGGAGGCCAATTCCTCAATCTTTACACAACAGGGAGGGGCCCTTACAATAGAACTCTGGAAACTCACAAACTAAAATTAGCTTAGCCAAAACCGGTTTGGCTCAGTGGTGGAGCATCTGTCTGCGGACTGAAAGGTCCCAGGTTCGATTCCGGTCAAGGGCATATGCCTTGGTTGTGGGCACATCCCCGGTGGGGGGTGTGCAGGAGGCAGCTGGTCGATGTTTCTCTCTCATCGACGTTTCTGGCTCTCTATCTCTCTCCCTTCCTCTCTGTAAAATATCAATTAAAATATTAAAAAAATAAAATAAATAGCTTAATGTTTAAGAATGAGCAAAAAACAACAAAGAGGGTTGCTATCTGCAACACATTGTTTAATGACAGGAGAATCGTGTTGAAACATCAGAGAAATGAGGTTACACTAGAAATACATGTTCACGTGGTTGTTAGACTGGAATAACACAATGTTGTCATTGGGAAACCAGGTAAAAGGCTGAGAATTTGATGTGGTACTGTTTCCATTTGATTTTAACTGTCAAATTGGCTTGGAGTGTGTGGAGCGGGAAAGCTGGTGAAAAATTTCACAACTCCTCTTCATAGACCTGTACAACAGTATCTGAGCACTTCAAGAAGTAAGAGAGGTAAACAATAGCCAAGCTTTTGTTCAAATAGCAGTAAAGTCCTCAAAAGGGCCTTATGATACCCATATGAAAATGGAAAACCTGCCAGATCTCCAAATAACAGAGCAGGAAAATGGATGTGAGAGTGTGTTCCACTGAAGGTGACATTCGTTTGGGAACTTCCCCATCTAACCAGCATGTTAAAATACTGAGAATTTGCCTTGAAGAAGCCTGGAAAGGCACGATAGTCATTAAAGGGTAATAATAGTTCTTTCCTGTGCTGGTAGTAATGTAAAAAAGTTGCTCCACATTGGAATTCACATTAAAGCAGCTACAGCAACTTGGAGTAGCTTAATAGAACTCTGGAAACTCAGAAACTGAAGTTACTTAGTGTCTATGAACGAGCATAAAACAGGAGGATTACATCAACAAAGAGCCTTGCTGTCTGTAACACATTGTTTAATTACAGGAGAATCGTGTTGAAACATCAGAAAACATAGGTTGATATAGGTTACCTGTCTACCTCAGTGCCAATGAGTTGTCTTTTTTCAAAGAAGGTTGAGAAGCTTTGAAACAGGAAGTGATGACATCACAAAGTGGTCAGGGCCAGGTGAGCAGGCACAAGTGCCCAGGTGATAATTCTTTGGGCCTGAGGCAACCTGGGAGTTCTGATGCCATCAATGTGAGGTCTAGAGGGCATACTCAGCTTGAGGGATAGAGCCAGCTTCAGGGGCTAGGGTTAGGGTTAGCATATGGGTTCTTGGAGAGATTATCATGTATCAGCCTTTGAATTCACAGTGAAAGAAATGTCATCACTGTAGCATGAGTGTCACACTGTGAATTGAAAACTACAGGCCACAAACATTTTAGAAGGTTGTTTTCTACACTAGAAATACATGTTCAACTAGATGTAAGACCCGAATAACAGAATGTTGGCATTGGGAAAACCAGGTAAAAGGATGAGAATTTCATGTGGTACTGTTTACATTTGATTTTAACTGTCAAATTGACTTGGTGTTTGTGGGGCAGGGAAAGCTGGTGAAAAATTTCACAACTCCTCTTCATAGACCTGTACAACAATATCTGAATACTTCAAAAAGCAAGAGAGTTAAAAAAATAGCCAAGCTTCTGTTCAAATAGTAGTACAGTCCTCAAAAGGGCCTTATGATACCCGTATGAAAATGGAAAACCTGCCAGATCTCCAAATAACGAGCAGGAAAATTAATGTGAGAGAGCATTCCACTGAAGGTGACATTCGTTTGGTCACTTCCCCATCTCACCAGCATGTTAAAATACTGAGTATTTACCTTCAAAGGGCCTGGAAAGGCACCATAGTCATTACAGGATAATAATAGTTCTTTCCCGTGCTGGTAGTAATGTAAAAAACTACGTTTCACATTGGAATTCACATGAAAGCAGCTACAGACACTTGGAGGTGCTTAATAGAACTCTGGAAACTCACAAACTAAAGTTAGCTTAATGTATATGCAGGAGCATAAAACAGGAGGATTACATCAACAAAGAGCCTTGCTATCTGCAACACATTGTTCAATGACAGGAGAATCGTGGTGAAACCTCAGAGAACCTAGGTTGTTATAGGTTACCTGTCTACCTCAGTGCCAATGACTTGTCTTTTGTCAAAGAAATCTGAGAAGCTTTGAAACAGGAAGTGCTGATGTCATCAAGTGAGCAGGCAAAAGTACCCAGGTGATAATTCTTTGGGCCTTAGCCAACCTGGGAGTTCTGATGCCATCCATGTGACGTCTAGAGGGCATACTCCGTTTGAGGGGTAGTGCCAGCTTCAGGGGCTAGGTTTAGGGTTAGCATATGTGTTCTTGGAGACATTATCATGTATCAGCCTTTGAATTCTCTCCCTCTGAATTCTACAAATCCCCTATTCCACATAATTCGAGAAATACTCTTTCAGAGAATTCTACAAGTAATCTCTTCCACAGAATTCTATAAATCTCCTACTTCACAAAATTCTAAAAATCCTCTTGTCCACAGAATTTTAGAAATCCTGTTGTCCAAAGAATTCTAGAGTCCTCTCTTTCTCCGAATTTTAGAAATCCACTCTTCTACAGCATTCTCGAACTCTTGTACTCTACAAAAATCTTGAAATCCTGTATTGCATAGCATTCTACAAATCCTCTATTACGCAGAATTCTGTAAGTCTTCTCAGGGTCTGAATTCTTGAAAACCACTATTCCACCGAATTCTACAAGTCCTACCATGCTCTAAATTCTAAAAATCCCCTATTTTACAGAATTCTAAAAATCTATTCCCCACAATTCTATAAATCTCTAATTTTACAGAATTCTAAAATCACTTCTTCTACATAATTCTAGAAGGCCTCCTTTCCTCCCAATTCTAGAAATCCCCTATTCTGTCGAATTCTAGATGTCCTCTCATCTCAGAATCCTAAAAATTTCCTATTCCACAGAATTCTAGAATTACACTATTACACAGAATTGTATATTTCCTTTCTTTTTCATATCTAGAAGTACCCTATTCTACAGAATTCTAGAAATCCTATTTAAGAGAATTCTACAAGTTAATCTCATTCACAGAATTCTAGAAATATACTACTCCACAAAATTCTAGAAATCCCCTTGTCCACAGAATTCTAGAAGTCCTCTCTTTCTCCGAATTCTAGAAATCCCCTCTTCTACAGTATTCTAGAAGTCTTCTCCACAGAAATCTTGAAATCCTCTATTGCACATCATTATAGAAATCCTCCATTACACAGAATTCTGTAAGTCTTCTCTCCCTCTAAATTCTTGAAATCCCCTATGCCACAGAATTCTGAAAGTACTACCTTCCTCTTAATTCTAAAAATCCCATATTCTACAAAATTCTAGAAATGTATTCCCCACAATTCTAAAAATCTATTATTTCACAGAATTCTAGAAGTCACCTCTTCCATGGAACTCTAGAAGACCTCATTTCCTCCCAATTCTAGAAATCCCCTAGTCTATGGAATTCTAGATGTCCTCTCATCTCAGAATCGTATAAATTTGCGATTCCACAGAATTCTAGAATTACACTATTCCACAAAATTCTATAAGTCCTTTCTTTCTCATTTCTAGAAACATCGTATTCTACAGAATTCTAGAAATCCTCCTTCAGAGGATTCTACAAGTAATCTCTTCCACAGAATTCTATAAATCTCCTACTCCACAAAATTCCAAAAATCCTCTTGTCCACAGAATTCTAGAAATCCTCTTGTCCTCAGAATTCTTAAGTCCTCTCTTTCTCCGAATTATAGAAATCCCCTCTTCTATAGCATTCTAGAACTCTTGTACTCCACAAAAATCTTGAAATCCTCTTTACACAGCGTTCTAAAAATCCTCTATTATGCAGAATTGTGTAAGTCTTCTCTCCCTCTGAATTCTTGAAATCCCCTATTCCACAGAATTCTAAAAATCCTACCTTCCTCTTAATTCTAAAAATCCCCTATTCTCCAGAATTCTAGAAATGTATTCCCCAAAATTCTAAAAATCTATTATTTCACAGAATTCTGGAAATGACCTGTTCCACAGAATTCTAGAAGACCTCTTTTCCTCCCTATTCTAGAAATCCCATATTCTGTAGAATTCTAGATGTACTCTCATCTCAGAATCCTAGAAATTTCCTATTCCACAGAATTCTAGAATTACAATATTCCACAGAATTCTATAAGTCCTTAGTTTCTGATTTCTATAAGTACCCTATTCTACAGTATTCTATAAATCCTCTTTAACAGAATTCTACAAGTAATGTCTTCCACAGAATTATAGAAATCTCCTACTCCACAAAATTCTAGAAATTCTCTTGTCCACAGAATTCTAGAGCCCTCTATTTCTCAAAAATCTAGAAATGCCCTCTTCTGCTGCATTCTAGACGTCTTCTACTCCACAGAAATCTTGAAATCCTCTATTGCACAGTGTTCTAGAAATCCTCTATTACGCAGAATTCTGTAAGTTTTCTCTCCCTCTGAATTCTTGAAATCCCCTATTCCACAGAATTCTAAAAGTCCTCCCTTCCTCTGAATTCTAAAAATCCCCTACTCTACGGAATTCGGGAAATCTATTCCCCACAATTCTAAAAATCTATTATTTCACAGAATTCTAGAAATCACCTCTTCCACAGAATTCTAGATGTCCTCGCTTGCTCTCAATTCTAGAAATCACCTATTCTTTGGAAATCTACTTATCCTCTCATCTCAGAGTCCTAGAAATGTCCTATTCCACAGAATTCTAGAATTATACTATTCAATAGAATTCCATAAATCCTTTATCATTTGTAGAAGTATCCTATTCTACAGAATTCTATAAATCCTCTATCAAGAATTCTACAAGTAATCTCTTCCACAGAATTCTAGATATCTCCTACTCCACAAAATTCTAGAAATCCCTTTGTCCACAGAATTCTAGAAGTCTTCTGTTACTCCGAATTTTAGAAATCCCCTCTTCTACAGCATTCTAGAAGTTTCTACTCCACAGAAATCTTGAAATCCTCTATCACACATCTTATAGAAATCCTCTCTTATGCAGAATACTGTAAGTCTTCTTTCCCTGTGAATTCAGGAAATCCACTATTCAACAAAATTCTTAAAGTCCTCCATTCTTCTGAATTCTAAAAATCCCCTATTCTACGGATTTCTAGAAATATATTCCCCAAAATTCTAAAACTCTATTACTTCACAGAATTCTAGAAATCACCTCTTCCAACGAATTCTAGAACACCTCCTTTACTCCCAATTCCAGAAATCCCCTATTCTATAGGATTCTAGATGTCCTCTCATCTCAGAATCCTAGAAATTTCCTATTCCACAGAATTCTAGAATTACACTATTACACAAAATTCTATAAGTCCTTTCTTTCTCATTTCTAGAAGTATCGTATTCTACAGAATTCTAGAAATCCTCTTTCAGAGAATTCTACAAGTAATCTCTTTCACAGAATTCTATACATCTCCTACTCCACAAAATTCTAAAAATCCTCTTGTCCACAGAATTCCAGAAATCCTCTTGTCCACAGAATTCTTGAGTCCTCTCTCCGAATTCTAGAAATCCCCTATTCTACAGCATTCTCAAACTCTTATATTCCACAGAAATCTTGTAATGCCCTATTGCACAGCCTTCTACAAATCCTCTAATACGCAGAATTCTGTAAGGCTCCTCTCACTCTGAATTCTACAAATCCCCTATTCCACAGAATTCTAAAAGTACTCCCTTCCTATGAATTCTTAAAATCCCCTATTCTATGGAATTCTAGAAATCTATTCCCCACAATTCTAAAGATCTATTATTTCACAGAATTCTAGAAGTCACCTCTTCCACAGAATTCTAGAAGACCTCCTTTCCTCCCAATTCTAGAAATCCCCTATTCTGTAGAATTCTAGTTGTCCTCTCATCTCAGAATCCTGGAAATATCCTATTCCACAGAATTCTAGAATTACACTTTGCCACACAACTCTATAAGTCCTTTCTTTCTCATTTCTACAAGTACACTATTCTACAGTATTCTAGAAATCCTCTTTCATAGAATCCTACAAGTAATCTCTTCCACAGAATTGTAGAAATCTCCTACTCCAGAAAATTCTATAAATAATCTTGTCCACAGAATTCTTTATGTCCTCCCTGTCTCCAAATTGTAAAAATCCCCTGTTCTACAGCATTCTAGAAGTCTACTCCACATAAATCTTGAAATCCTCTATTGCACAGCGTTCTAGAAATCTTCTGTTATGCAGAATTCCGTAAGTCTTTTATCCCTCTGAATTCTAGTAATCCCCTATTCCACAAAATTCTAAAAGTCCTCCGTTCCTCTGAATTCTAACAATCCCGTATTCTACGGAATTCTAGAAATCTATTCCCCACAATTCTAAAAATCTTTTATTTCATATATTTCTAGAAATCACGTATTCCACAGAATTCTAGAAGACCTCCTTTCCTCCAAATTCTAGAAATTCCCTCTTCTATGGAAGTCTAGATGTCCTCTCATCTCAGAATCCTAGAAATTTCCTATTGCACAGAATTCTAGAATTATACTATTCCACAGGATTCTATAAGTCCTTATTTCTGATTTTTAGAACTACCCTATTCTACAGTAATCTAGAAATCCTCTTTCACAGAATACTAAAAGTAACGTCTTCCACAGAAATATAGAAATCTCCTACTCCAAAAAATTCTAAAAATCCTCTTCTCCACAGAATTCTAGAGTTCTCTCTTTTCCAAATTGTAGAAATCCCCTCTTCTACACCATTCCTGAAGTCTTCTATTCCACCGTAATCTTGAAATCCTCTATTTTAAAGCATTCTAGAAATCCTCTATTATGCAGAATTTTGTGAGTCCTCTCTCCCTCTGAATTTTACAAATCCCCTATTCCACAGAATTCTGAAAGTCCTACCTTCCTCTAAATTCTTAAAATCCCCTATTCTACAGAATTCTAGAAATCTTTTCCCCACAATTCTCAAAATCTATTATTTCACAGAATTCTAGACATCACCTCTTCCACAGAATTCTATAAGAACTCATTTCCTCACAATTCTAGAAATCCCCTATTCTGTGGGATTCTAGATGCCCTGTCATTTCAGAATCCTATTAATTAACTATTCGACAGAATTCTAGAATTACACTATTCAACTTAATTCTATAAGTCATTTCTTTATCATTTCTAGCTGTACCCTATTCTACAGTATTCTAGAAATCGTAGTTCACAGAATTCTATAAGTAATCTCTTACAGATAATTATAGAAATCTCCTACTCCACAAAATTCTAAAAATACTCTTTTCCACAGAATTCGTTGAGTCCTCTCTTTCTCCGAATTATAAAAATCCCCTCTTCTACACTATTCCTGAAGTCTTCTACTCCACAGAAATCTTGAAATTCTCTCTTGCACAGCGTTCTAGAAATCCTCTATTACAGAATTCTGTAAGTCTCCTCTCCCTCTGGATTCTACAAATACCCTATTCCACAGAATTCTAAAAGTTCTCCCGTCCTCTGAATTCTAAAAATACCCTCTTCTATGGATTCTAGAAATCTATTCCGCACAATTCTAAAATTTTATTATTTCACAGACTTCCAGAAATCACCTCTTCCACAGAATTCTAGAAGACCTCGTTTCCTCCCAATTCTAGAAATCCCCTATTCTGTGGGAGTCTAGATGTCCTGTCATCTCATAATCCTAGAAATTTCCAATTCCACAGAATTCTAGAATTACACTTTTCCACAGAATTCTATAATTTCTTTCTTTCTCATTTCCGGCGGTACCCATTTATACAGTAATCTAGAAATCCTCTTTCATGGAATTCTACAAGTAATCTCTCCCACAGAATTCTAGAAATTTCCTACTCCACAAAATTCTAGATATACTCTAGTCCACAGAATTGTAGAAGTCCTCTCTTTTTCCGAATTCTAGATATCACCTCTTCTATAACCTTCCAGAAGTCTTCTACTCCACAGAAATATTGAAATCATCTATTTCACAGCGTTCTAGAAATCCTCTATTACTCAGAATTCTGTAAGTGTCCTCTCTCTCTGAATTCTACAAATCCCGTATTCCACAGAATTCTAAAAGTAGTCCCTTCCTCTGAATTCTAAAAATCCCCTATTCTACGGAATTCTAGAAATCTATTCTGCACAATTCTAAAAATCTATTTTTCACATAATTCTAGAAATCACCTCTTGCACAGAATTCTAGAAGACCTCGTTTCCTCTGAATTCTAGAAATCCCCTATTCTGTGGGATTCTATATGTACTGTCATCTCAGTATCCAAGAAATTTCCTATTCCAAAGAATTCTAGAATTACACTATTCCACAGAATTCTATAAATTCTTTCTTTCTCATTTCCGGTGGTACCCTATTCTACAGTAATCTAGAAATCCTCTTTCACACAATTTAACAACTAATCTCTTCCAAAGAATTCTAGAAATCTCCAACTCCACAAAATTCTAAAAATTCTCTTGTCCACAGAATTCTAGATTACTCTCTTTCTCCGAATTTTAGAAATCCCCTATTCCACAGCATTCCTGAATTCTTCTACTCCACAGAAATCTTGAAATCCTCTATTGCACACCATTCTAGAAATCTTCTATTATGCAGAATTCTGTAAGTCTCCTCTCCCTCCTAATTCTACAAATTCCCTATTCCACAGAGTTCTAAATGTCCTCCCTTCCTCTGAATTGTGAAAATCCCTTCTTCTATGGAGTTGTAGAAATCTATTCCCCACAATTCTAAAAATCTATTATTTCACAGAATTCTAGAAATCACCTCTTCCACATAATTTTAGAAGACCTCCTTTCCTCCGAATTCTAGAAATCGCCTATTCTGTGGAATTCTAGATGTCCTATCATCTATGAATCCTAGAAATTTGCTATTCCACAGAATTCTAGAATTACACTACTCCACAGAATTCTAGAAATATGCTATTCCACAGAATTCTATAAGTCCTTTCTCATTTTTATTGGTACCCTATTCTACAATATTCTAGAAATACTCTTTCACAGAATTCTATGAGTAATCTCTGCCACTGAATTATAGAAATGTCGTACTGCACAAAATTCTAGAAATCTGCTTGCCTACAGAATTCGAGTCCTCTCTTTATCTGAATTCTAGAATCCCTTCTTCTACAGCATTCCTGAATTCTGCTACTCCACAGAAATCTTGAAATCCTTTATTGCATAGCGTTCTAGAAATCCTCAGTTACGCAGAACTCTGTAAGTCTCCTCTATCTCTGAATTCTACAAATCACCTATTCCACTGAATTCTAAAAGTCCTCCCTTCTTCTGAATTCCAAAACTACCCTATTCTCCGGAATTCTAGAAATCTATTCCCCACAATTCTAAAAATCTATTATTTCACAGAATTCTAGAAATCACCTCTTCCACAGAATTCTAGACCTCTTTTCCTCCCAATTCCAGAAATCTCCTAGTCTACAGAATTCTAGATGTCCTCTCACCTCAGAATCCTAGAAATTTCCTATTCAACAGAATTCTAGAATTACACTATTACACAGAATTTTATAAGTCCTTTCTTTCTCATTTCTATTGGTACCCTATTCTACAGGAGTCTACAAATCCTCTTTCAAAGAATTCTGTGAGTAATCTCTCTCACAGAATTCTAGAAATCTCCTACTCCACAAAATTCTAGAACTGCTCTTTTCCACAGAATTCTAGAAGTCCTGTCTTTCTCCGAATTCTAGAAGTCCTCTCTTCTATAACATTCTAGAATTTTTCAACTCCACAAAACTCTTGAAATCCTCAGTTGCAAACTGTTGTAGAAATCCTCTAATATGCAGAAGTCTGTAAGTCTCCTTGCCCTCAGAATTCTACACATCCCCTATAACACAGGATTCTAAAATTCCTTGCTTCCTAGTAATTCTTAAAATCTCCTATTCTACGGAATTATAGAAATATATTCCCCACAATTCTAAAAATCTGTTATTTCACACAATTCTAGCAATCACCTCTTCCACAGAATTTTAGAAGACCTCGTTTCCTCCCAATTCTAGAAATCCCCTATTCTGTAGAATTCTAGATGTCCTGTCATCTCAGAATCCTAGAAATTTCCTATTCCACAGAATTGTAGAATTGCACTATTCCACAGAATTCTATAAGTCCTTTCTTTCTCATTTCTAGTGGTACCCTATTGTACAATAATCTAGAAATCCTCTTTCATAGAATTCCACAAGTAATCTCTTCCACAGATTTCTAGAAATCTCCTACTCCACATAATTCTAAAAATCCTCTTCTCCACAGAATTATAGTGTCCTCTTTTGTCTGAATTCTAGAAATCCCCTTTTCTACAGCATTCTTGAATTCTTCTACTCCACAGAAATATTGAAATACTGTATTGCACAACATTCTAGAAATCCTCTATTATGCAGAATTCTGTAAGTCTCCTCTCCCTATCAATTCTACAAAACACCAATTCCACAGAATTCTTAAAGTACTCCCTTCCTATGAATTCTTAACATTCCCTATTCTTTGGAATTCTAGAAATCTATTCCCCACAATTCTAAAAATCTATTATTTCACAGAATTCTAGAAGAGCTCGTTTTCTCCCAATTCTAGAAATCCTCTATTCTGTGGGATTCTAGATGTCCTGTCATCTCAGAATCCTAGAAATTTCCTATTCCACAGAATTCTAGAATTACACTATTCCACAGAATTCTATAAGTTCTTTCTTTCTCATTTCTGGCGGTACCCTATTCTAAAGTAATCTAGAAATCCTCTTTCACAGAATTCCATAAGTAATCTCTTCCACAGAATTCTAGAAATCTTCTACAACACAAAATTCTAAAAATCCTCTTGTCTACAGAATTCTAGAGTCCTCTCTTTCTCCACATTCTAGAGATACACTCTTCTACAGCATTCCTGAATTCTTCTACTGCACAGAAATCTTGAAATCCTCTATTGCACAGCGTTCTAGAAATCGTCTATTACGCACAATTCTGTAAGTCTCCTCTCCCTCTGATTTCTACAAATCCCCTATTTCACAGTATTCTGAAAGTCCTCCCTTCCTCTGAATTCTAAAAATACCCTATTCTACAAAATTCTAGAAATCTATTCCGCACAATTCTAAAAAACTATTATTTCACAGAATTCTAGAAATCACCTTTTCCACAGAATTCTAGAAGTACTCATTTCCTCATTTCCTCCCTATTCTAGAAATCCCCTATTCTGTGGGATTCTTGATGTCCTGTCATCTCAGAATCCTAGAAATTTCCTATTCCACAGAATTCTAGAATTACACTATTCCACGGAATTCTATAAGTTCTTTCTTTCTCATTTCTAGCTGTACCCTATTCTACAGTAATCTAGAAATCCTCTTTCATGGAATTCTACAAGTAATCTCTTCCACAGAATTCTAAAAATCTCCTACTCCACAAAATTCTAAAAATCGTCTTGTCTACAGAATTCTAGAATCCTCTCTTTCTTCGAATTCTAGAGAAACCCTCTACTACAACATTCCTGAATTCTTCTACTCCATAGAAATCTTGAAATCCTCTATTGCACATCGTTCTAGAAATCATTTATTATGCAGAATTCTCTAAGTATCCTCTCCCTCTGAATTCTACAAATCCCCTATTCCACAGAATTCTAAAATTTCTCCCTACCTCTGAAATCCAAAAAAACCCTATTCTCCGGAAGTCTAGAAATCTATTCCGCACAGTTCTAAAACTATTATTTCACAGAATTCTAGAAATCAGAATTCTAAAAGACCTCATTTCCTCAGAATTCTAGAAATCCCTTAATCTGTGGATTCTATATGTCCTTCATCTCAAAATCCTAGAAATTTCCTATTCCACAGAATTCTATAAGTTCTTTCTTTCTCATTTCCAGCGTTACCCTATTCTACAGTAATTTAGAAATCATCTTTCACAGAATTCTACAAGTAATCTCTTCTGAAGAGTTCTAGAAATCTCCTACTACACAAAATTCTAAAAATCCTCTTGTCTAGAGAATTCAAGAGTCCTCTCTTTCTCCGATTTCTAGGGATTCACTCTTCACCAGCATTCCGGAATTCTTCTACTGCACAGAAATCTTAAAATCCTCTATTGCACAGTGTTCTAGAAATCCTCTATTAAGCAGAATTCTGTAAGTCTGTCTCCCTCAGAATTCTACAAATCCCCTATTCCACAGAATTATAAAAGCCCTCCCTTCCTCTGAATTCTAAAAACACCCTATTCTACGGAATTCTAGAAATCTATTACGCACAATTCCAAAAATCTATTATTTCACAGAATTCTAGAAATCACTTCTTCCACAAAATTCGAGAAGACCTCTTTTCCTCCCAATTCTAGAAATTCCCTATTATGTGGGATTCTAGATGTCCTGTCATCTCAGAATCCTAGAAATTTCCTATTCCACAGAATTCTAGAATTACACTATTCCACAGAATTCTATAGTTTTCTACTTTCTCATTTCCGATGGTACCCTATTCTATAGTGATCTAGAAATTCTCTTTCACAGAATTCTACAAATAATCTCTTCAACAGAATTCTAGAAATCTCATACTCCACAAAAATCTAAAAATTGTCTTGTCCACAGAATTCTAGAATCCTCTCTTTCTTCAAAATCTAGAGAAACCCTATACTACAGCATTCCTGAATTCTTCTACTCCACAGAAATCTTAAAATCCTCTATAGCACAGTGTTCTAGAAATACTGTATTAAGCAGAATTTTGTAAGTCTCCTCTCCCTTGAATTCTACAAATCCCCTATTCCACAGAATTCTAAAAGTCGTCCCTTCCTCTGAATTCTAAAAATACCCTATTCTACGGAATTCTAAAAATCTATTCCGCACAATTCGAAAAATCTATTATTTCACAGAATTCTTGAAATCACCTCTTCCACTGAAATCTAGAAGACATTGTTTCCTCCGAATTCTAGAAATCAGCTTTTCTGTGGGATTCTAGATGTCCTGTCATCTCAAAGTCCAAGAAATTTTCTAATACACATAATTCCATAATTTCCCTATTCCACAGATTTCTATAAATTCTTTCTTTTTCATTTCTGGCGGTACCCTATTCTAGAGTAATTATAAATCATGATTCACATAATTCTACAAGTAGCTATTCCACAGAATTCTAGAAATCTGCTACTCCACAAAATTCTATAAATCCTCTTGTCTGCAGAATTCTAGAGTCCTCTCTATCCCCCAAATCTAGAGATACCCTCTTCTACAGCATTCCTGAATTCTTCTACTCCACAGAAATATTGAAATCCTGTACTGCACAGCTTTCTAGAAATCCTCTAATACCCACAATTCTGTAAGTCTCCTCCCCCTCTAATTTGACAAATCCCATATTACACACAATTCTAAAAGTCATCCCTTCCTCTGAATTCCAAAATACACTATTCTACAGAATTCTAGAAATATATTCCGCACAATTCTAAAACTCTATTATTTCACAGAATTCTAGAAATCAACTCTTCCACAGAATTCTAGAAGACCTCTTTCCTCCGATTTCTAGAAATCCCCTATACTGTGGGATTCTAGATGTCCACTATTCTCAGAATCCTAGAAATTTCATATTCCACAGAATTCCAGAATTACACTATTCCACAGAATTCTATAAGTTCTTTCTTTCTCATTTCTGGAGGTACCCTATTCTTCAGTAATCCAGAAATCCTCTTTCACACAATTCTATGAATAATATCTTCCACAGAATTCTAGAAATCTGCTACTCCAAAAAATCCTAAAAATCCTGTTGTCTACAGAATTCTAGAGTCCTCTCTTTCTCGGAATTCTAGAAATAACCTCTTCTACAGCATTCCTGAATTCTTCTACTCCACAGAAATCTTAAAATCCTCTCTTGCACAGCGTTGTAGAAATCCTCTATTATGAAGAATTCTGTAAGTCTCCTCTATCTCTGAATTCTACAAATCCCATATTCCACAGAATTCTAAAAGTCCTCCCTTCCTCTGAATTCCAAAAATACCCTATTCTATGGAATTCTATAAATCTATTCCGCACAATTCTAAAAATCTATTATTTTACAGAATTCTAGAAATCACCTCTTCCAGGTAATTTTAGAAGACCTTGTTTCCTTCCGAATTCTAGAAATCCCCTATTCTGGGGGATTCTAGATGTCCTCTCATCTCAGAATCCTAGAAATTTCCTATTTCACATAATTCTAGCATTACACTATTCCACAAAATTCCATAAGTCCTTTCTTTCTCATTTCTAGCGGTACTCTATTCTACAGTAATCTAGAAATCCTTTTACATAGAAATCTAGGAGTAACCACTTCCACAGAATTCTAGAAATCTGCTACTCCACAAAATTCTAAAAATCCTCTAGTCTACAGAATTCTAGAGTCCTCTCTTTCTCCGAATTCTAGAGATATCCTCTTCTACAGCATTCTTGAATTCTTCTACTCCAAAGAAACCTTGAAATCCTGTATTGCACACCGTTCTAGAAATTCTCTATTATGCAGAATTCTGTAAGTCCCCTCCCATCTGAATTCTACAAGTCCCTTTTTCCACAGAATTGTAAAAGTCCTTCCTTCCTCTGAGTTCAAAAATACCCTACTATACGGAATTCTTGAAATGTATTACGCAAAATTCTAAAAAGCAAATATTTCACAGAATTCTAGAAATCACCTCTTCCAGAGAATTCTAGAAGACCTCATTACCTCCCATTTCTAGAAATCCCCTATTCTGTCGGATTCTAGATGACCTGTCATATCAAAATCCTAGAAATTTTCTATTCCACAGAATTCTAGAATTACACTATTCCACAAAATTCTATGAGTTCTTTTTTTCTCATTTCCGGTGGTACCCTATTCTATAGTAATCTAGAAATCCTCTTTCACAGAATTCTACAAGTACCTCTTCCACAGAATTCTAGAAATCTGCTACTCCACAAAATTCTAAAAATCCTCTTGTCTACACAATTCTAGAATCCTCTCATTCTCTGAATTCTAGAGATACCCTCTTCTACAGCATTCCTGAATTCTTCTACTCTACAGAAATCTTGAAATCCTCATTATGCAGAATTCTGTAAGTCTCATCTCCCTGTGAATTCTACAAATCCCCTATTCCACAGAATTCTAAATGTCCTCCCTTCCTCTGAATTCCAAAAATACCCTATTCTACGGAATGCTAGAAATCTATTCCTCACAATTCTAAAACTCTATTATTTCATAGAATTCTAGAAATCACCTCTTCCAGGTAATTCTAGAAGACGTTGTTTCCTCCCAATTCTAGAAATCCCCTATTCTGTGGGATGCTAGATGTCCTGTCATCTCAGAATCCTAGAAATTTCCTATTCCACAGAATTCCAGAATTACACTATTCCACAGAATTCTATAAGTTCTTTCTTTCTCATTTCTGGCAGTAACCTATTCTTCAGTAATCCAGAAATCATCTTTCATAGAATTCTACAAGTAATCTCTTCCACAGAATTCTAGAAATCTGCTACTCCACAAAATTCTAAAAATCCTCTTGTCTACAGAATTCTCTTTTTTTATTTTATTAAGGTATTATCTGTGTACATAGCTTACCATTGCCCCCACCACCACCTCCCATTCATGCCCTCCCTCCCCAGAGTTCTTTGTTCATTGGTTGTACTTATGTTCATTCATACCAGTCCCTCGGTTGTTCTCCTATCTCGCCCCAGGTCTCCTTCCCCTCCCCGCTGTCATTTGAGAATCTACTTGTTTTATGGTGACTATCTCAGGACCCCATGAATAGAATCCGCTCCTCATTTGGCAGTCTGCTTGTTTTATGGTGACCATCTCAGGACCATATGAATAGAGTCCGCTCCACCTCTGGTTTTCACCGCCCCTGCCCCTGGGTCACACTGCTTCCTCTAGGACACTCGGCTGGCCCGGGGAAAACAGCCCCCTGGGACACACGGCTCACCTGGGACACCCTTCTCCTTTGGGGGGTATGGCTCACCAGGGCACATGGCCCCCGGGACACTCGGCTCACCGAAGGTAATCCGCCCCCTGGGACACTCAGCTCACCCAGGGCATATGGCCTCCTGAGACAGTCGGCTCACCCGGGGAACATGGCCCCCTGGGGCACAGGGCTCACACGGGACACCCTTCCCCTTTGGGGGGGTACGGCTAACCCGGGGCACACGGCCTTCTGGGACACTCGGCTCACCCGGTGTACAAGGCCTCCTGGGACAGTCGGCTAACCCAGGGCACATGGCTCCCTGGAAAACACGGCTCACCCGGGACACCCTTCTCCTTTGGGGCTTATGGCTCACCGGGGGCACACGGCCCCCTGGGGCACACAGCTCACCTGAGGCACTCGGCCCCCTGGGACACTCGGCTCACCCTGGGCACACGGCCTCCTAGGACAGTCGGCTCACAAGGGGCACACGGCCCATTGGGAAAAACGGCTCACCCGGGGCACACGGCCCGCTGGGTAACACCGCTCACCCGGGACACACTTCCTCTTTGGGGGGTACGGCTCACCTGGGGCACACGGCCCCTTGGGACACTCGGCTTTCCCAGAGCACACAGCCCCCTGAGACACACGGCTCACCCGGGGCAACCAGCCCACTGGTACACACGGCTCACCCAGGGCACTCGGCACCCTGGGACACACAGCTCACCCGGAAAACTCGGCCCCATGGGACACTCGGCTCACCCGGGGCACAAGACCTCCTGGGACAGTCGGCTCACCCGGGGAACATGGCCCCCTGGGACACATGGCTCACCCGGGACACCCTTCCCCTTTGGGGGTTATGGCTCACCTGGGGCACAGGGCCCACTGGGACACATGGCTCATCCGGGCACTCGGCACCCTGAGACACTTGGCTCACCCGGGGTACAGGGCCCACTGGGACACATGGGTCACCCGGAACACCCTTCCTCTTTGGGGAGTACGGCTCACCCGTCACACGGCCCCCTGGGACACTCGGCTCAACGAGGCAGACGGCCCCCTGGGACACACGGCTCACCCGGGGCACTCGGCCCACTGGAACACTCGGCTCACCCGGGGCAAACGGCCCCATGGGACACTCGGCTCACCCAGGACACCCTTCCCCTTTGGGGAGTACGGCTCACTCGGGGCACTCGGCCCCTGGGACACATGGCTCACCCGGGACACCCTTCCCCTTTGGGGGGTACGGCTCACCCGGGCACACGGCCCACTCGGACACTAGGCTCACCGGGGCACAGGGCCCCCTGGGACACAGAGCTCACCCGAGGTACTTGGCCCCCTGGTACACTCGGCTCACCCGGGATACAGGGCCCACTGGGACACATGGCTCACCTGGAACACCCTTCCTCTTTGGGGAGTACAGCTCACCCGTCACACGGTCCCCTGGGACACATGGCTCACCGGAGACACTCGGTCCCCGGGGACACTCTACTCACCCGGGGCATATGGCCCCCAGGGACAAACGGCTCACCCATGGCACACGGCCCATTGGGACACACGGCTCACTCGGGGTACAGGGCCCACTGGGACACACGGCTCACCCGGGACACCCTTCCTATTTGGGGGGTACGGATCACCCGGGACACGGCCCCCTGGAACACTCTGCTCAACTGGGGCAGAAGGCCCCCTGGAACACACGGCTCACCTGGGGAACACGGGCCCCTGGGACACTCGGCTCACCTGGGGCACATGGCCCCCTGGGACTCTCGGCTCAACCGGGACACCCTTCCCTTTTGGGGAGTACGGTTCACCCGGGGCACATGGTCCCCTAGGACACACGGCTCACCCGGGCACTCGGCCCCTGGGATACACAGCTCACCCGGGACACCCTTCCCCTTTGAGGGTTATGGCTCACCTGGGGCACAGGGCCCACTGGGACACATGGCTCATCCGGGGCACTGGGCACCCTGAGACACTCGGCTCACCTGGGGTACAGGGCCCACTGGGACACATGGGCCACCCGGAACACCCTTCCTCTTTGGGGAGTACGGCTCACCCGTCACATGGCCCCCTGGGACACATGGCTCAACTGGGGCAGACAGCCCCCTGGAACACAGGGCTCACCTGGGGAGCACGGGCCCCTGGGACACACGGCTCACCCGGTACACCCTTCCCTTTTAGGGGGTACGTCTCACCTGGGGCACACGGACCCCTGGGACACTCGGTTCACCTGGGGCACCTGGCCCCCTGTGACACTCGGCTCACCCGGGACACCCTTCCCCTTTGGGGAGTACGGCTCACCTGGGGCACACGGCCCCCTGGGACACATGGCTCCCATGGGGCACACGGCTCCCTGGGACATATGGATCACCCGGGGCACTCGGCCCCTGGGACACACAGCTCACCCGGGGCACCCATCACTTTAGGGGGGGTACGGCTCACCCGGGGCACACGGCCCCCTGGGACACTCGGGTCACATGGAACACCCTTTCCCTTTGGGGGGTACTGCTCACCCGGGGAACACGGCCAGCTGGGACACTCGGATCACCCGGGGTACATGGCCACCTGGGACACACGGCTCACTCGGGACACCCTTCCTTTTTGGGGGCTATGGTTCACCCCGGGTACACAACCCCCTGGGACACTCAGCTCACCCGGGGCACTTGGCCCCCGGGACACTCGGCTCACCCGTGGAACACGGCCCCCTGGGACACTCGGCTCCCCTGGGACACCATTCCCCTTTTGGGGGTACCTCTCACCTGGGGCACTCGGCCACCTGGGACACTTGGCTCACCCGGGGCACACAGCTCCCTGGGACACTCAGTTCATCAGGGGCACACGGCCTATGGGACACTCGGCTCCCCCAGGACACCCATCCCCTTTGGGGGGTACCTCTCACCTGGGGCACTTGGCCACCTGGGACACTCAGCTCACCCGAGGCACATGGCTCCCTGGTACATTCGGATCACCCGGGGCACACGGCTCCCTGGGACACTCAGCTCACCCGGGGCACTCGGCCCCCTGGGTGACACGGCACACCCGGGGAACACGGGCCCCTGGGACACACGTCTCACCCGGGGCACAAGGTCCCCTGGGACTCACGGCTCACCGGGGCACTCGGCCCACTGGGACACTCAGCTCACCCAGGGCACATGGCTCTGGGACACACGGCTCACCCAAGAAACCCTTCTCCTCTGGGGGTTCGGCTCACCCAAGAGACCCTTCTCCTCTGGGGGGTACGGCTCAACTGGGCCACACAGGCCCCTGGGACACTCTGCTCACTGGGGCGCATGGCCCCCTCAACACACGGCTCACCCGGGACACCCTACCCCTTTGGGGTGAACAGCTAACCCAGGTCACACGGTCCCCTGGGACACTCGGCTCACCAAGGGCACACGGCACCCTGGGACACACGGCTCACCCGGCACATGGCCCCCTGAGACACACGGCTCACCCGAGACACTTGGCCCCCTGGGACACTCAGCTCACCCGGGGCACACGGCCCCCTGGGACACTCATTTCACCCGGGACATCCTTCCCTTTTGGGGGCTACGGCTCACCCGGGGTACACGGCTCCCTGGGACACTCAGCTCACCCGGGGCACACAGTCCCCTGGGACACTCGGCTTACCAGGGGCACAAGGCCCCTGGTACAATGAGCTCACCTGTGGCACACAGCCCCCTGGGACACACGGCCCCCGGGACACACGGCTCAAAGGGGACACCCTTCCCCTTTGGGGGGTACCGCTCACCTGGGGCACACATCCTCCTGGGACACTCGGCTGACCCGGGGCACAAGGCCCCCTGGGATGCTTGGGTCACCTGGGGCACACAGCCCCCTGGGAAACACAGCTCACGTGGGACACCCTTTCCCTTTGGGGGATACAGCTAGACTGGTGCACAGGCCCCTTGGGACACTTGGCTCACCCGGGGCACTTGGCACTATGGGACACAGGGCTCACCTGGGGCACTAAGTCTCCTGGGACATTCAGCCCACCTGGGGCACACGGTCCCCTGGGACACCCTTCCCCTTTGGGGGGTACTGCTCACCTGGGGCACATGGCTCCCTGAGACACAGGGCTCACCTGTGGCACCCGGCCCCCTAGGACACTCCCTTCCCTTGGGGCACACGGCCCCCTGGGACAGTTGGCTCACCTGGGGCACACTTCCCCTTTAGGGGGTACGGCTCACCTGGAGCACACGGCCCCCTGGGACACACGGCTCACCCGGGGCACTTGGCCCCCTCGGACACTCCGGTTATCCGGGGAACACGGGCCCCTGGGACACACGGCTCACCCGGGGAACTGGACCCACTGGGACACTCGGCTCACCCGGGGAACACGGGCCCCTGGGAAACACCCTTCCCCTTTGGGGGGTACGACTGACCCGGGGCACACAGCCTCCTGGGACACACGGCTCACCTGGGGTACTTGGACCCCTGGGACACACGGCTCACCCGGCATACACGGCCCCCTGTGACACACGGCTCACCCGGGGCACTCGGCCCCTTGGGACACTCAGCTCACCAGGGGACACACGGCCCCCTGGGAAACATGGCTCACCCGGGACACCCTTCACCTTTGGAGGGTACGGCTCACCTGGGGCACCCGACCCCTTGGGACACACGACACAAGGGGAACACAGGCCTCTGGGACACTCGGCTCACCCGGGGCACATGGCCCCCTGGGACACTTGGCTCACAGGGGCACACAGCTTTTTCTGCATCAATTGATATGACCATATGATTTTAATATTTCAATTTGTTTATGTGATGTATCACGTTTATTGATTTGCGGATATTGTACCATCCTTGCATTCCTGGAATAAAACCTACTTGGTCATGGTGTATGATCTTCCTGATGTACTGCTGGAACCGATTTGCTAGAATTTTGTTCAGTACTTTGGCATCTCTAAGAAAAAGAACAAGACAGGGATGCTCACTCTCACCACTCCTCTTTGACATAGTACTGGAAGTACTTGCCATTGCAATTAGACAAGAAGAGGAAATAAAAGGCATCAAAATTGGAAAAGAAGAAGTAAAGCTGTCACTATTTGCACATGACATGATATTGTACATAAAAACCCAAAGGACTCCATCAAAAAACCAATAGACTTAATAAATGAATTTGGCAATTTAGCAGGATACAAAATCAATGCCAAGAAATCAATGGCATTTCTTTACACCAATAGTGAATTTATAGAAACAGAGACTAAAAATGCAATCCCATTTACCATCGCACCAAAAAAATTAAGATACCTAGGAATAAACTTAACCAAGGAGGTAAAAGACCTATATGCAGAAAACTACACGACACTGAAAAAAGAAATAGAGGAAGATGTAAACAGATGGAAGAACATACCATACCATGTTCATGGATTGGTAGAATCAACATAATCAAAATGTCCATACTTCCCAAAGCAATTTATAAGTTCAACACACTCCCCATTAAAATACCATGGACATACTTCACAGACCTAGAAAGAACTCTCCAAAAATTCATTTGGAACAATAAAAGACCTCGAATAGCCTCAGCAATCTTGAGAAATAAGAGTAAAGTAGGAGGGATCTCAATACCAGATTTCAAACTGTATTACAAAGCAACTGTTCTCAAAACAGCCTGGTACTGGCACAAGAACAGACATATTGATCAATGGAACAGATTAGAGAATCTAGATATCAACCCAAATCAATATGCTCAATTAATATTCGACAAAGGAGGCAATGGAGTCAAGATAGTCTTTTCAATAAATGGTGTTGGGAAAATTGGACAGATACATGTAAAAGAATGAAACTAGATCACCAACTTACACCATACACAAAAATAAACTCAAAATGGATACAGGACTTAAATATAAGATGGGAAACCATAAAAATGCCAGAGGCATCCACAGGCAGCAAAATCTCAGACATATGCCTAAAGAACTTCTTCACTGATACTAACCCTAGGGCAATGGAAGCTAAAGAGAAAATAAACAAATGGGACTACATCAAAATAAAAAGCTTTTTTACATCAAAAGAAACCATCAATAAAACAACAAGAAAACCCACTGTATGGGAGAACATATTTGCAAATGATATCACTGATAAAGGTTTACTCTCCAACATCTACAGACAGCTTATACAATTCAATAAAAGGAAAATGAATGAGCCAATTAAAAAATGGGCAATGGACCTAAATAGAATCCTCTCAAAAGAAGATAGAAGGAAGGCCAAGAGGCACGTGAAAACATGCTCCAAGTCACTAATGGTCCGAGAGATGCAAATCAAAACAACAATGCGATACCATCTCAAAGCTGTCAGAATGGCCTACATCAACAAAACAACAAAAAACAAATGTTGGCGAGGTTGCAGAGAAAAAGGAACCCTCGTGCACTGCTGCTGGGATTGCAAGTTGGTGCAACCACTGTGGAGATCAGTATGGAGCTTCCTCAAAAAACTGAAAATGGAACTCCTATTTACCCAGTAATCCCACTACTGGGAATATACCCCAAGAAACTAGAAACACCAATCATAAAGGATATATGCACCCCTATGTTCATAGCAGCACAATTTACAATAGCTAGGATTTGGAAACAGCCTAGGTGCCCTTCAGCAGATGAATGGATCAGAAAACTATGGTACATCTACACAATGGAATACTATGCTGCCATAAAACGAAGGAATTCTCATCATTTGCAGTAACCTGGATGGAATTGGAGAGCATCATGCTGAGTGAAATAAGTCAGTCAATGAAAGAGAAACACTACATGACCTCACTCATTTATGGATATTAAAGAACATTATAAACTAATGAACAGAAAGATAGATATAGTGACAGTAATCAACAAGCAGACTGTCAAATGACAGCAGGGGGTAGTGAGGGGGAGGGTAGGGAGATCTGGGGGAGATAAGAGATCAACTGAAGGACTGGTATGCTTGCATATAAGAACAAGCAATGGACACAAAATTCTGTGGAGGGAGGGCATCTCTGGGAGGGGGGGGCAATGGTAAGCGATGTACACAGATAATACTTTAATAAATTTAAAAAAATAAAAATAAAAAGATTTCTAGGGAGTAGAAATCTTCAGGAATAGTGTAGGAGCAGGGATTTCTATAATTCAGAGAAAGAGAGGACACAAAGAATTCTGTGGACAAGAGGATTTTTAGAATGTTGTGGAGTAGGAGATTTCATGAATTCTGTGTAAGAGATTAGTTGTTGAATTCTGTGAAAGAGGATTTCTAGATTATGGTGGAATAGGGTACCGCCAGAAATGAAAAAGAAAGAATTTATAGAATTCTGTGGATTAGTGTAATTTTAGAATTCTGTGGAATAGGAAATTTCTAGGATATTGAGATGACAGGACATCTAGAATCCCACAGAATAGGGGATTTCTAGAATTGGGAGGAAACGAGGGCTTCTAGAATTCTGTGGAAGAGGTGATTTCTAGAATTCTGTGAAATAAAATATTTTTAGGATTATGCGGAATAGATTTCTAGAATTCCATAGAATAGGGTATTTTTAGAATTAAGAGGAATGGCGGATTTTAGAATTCTGTGGAATAGGGGATTTGTAGAATTCAGAGGGAGTTGAGACTTACAGAATTCTGTGTAGTATTGGATTTCTAGAACGCTGTGCAATAGAGGATTTCAAGATTTCTGTGGAGTAGAAGAATTCAGGAATGCTGTAGAAGAGAGTAACTCTAGAATTTGGGGAAAGAGAGGACAAGAATACTTTGGAAAAGAGGATTTTTAGAATTTTGTGGAGTAGATTTCTAGAATTCTGTGGCAGAGATTACTTGTAGAATTCTGTGAAAGAGGATTTCTAGATTACTGTAGAATAGGGTACCGCCGGAAATGAGAAAGAAAGAACTTATAGAATTCTGTTGAATAGGAAATTTCTAGGATTCTGAGATGACAGCATATCTATAATCCCACAGAGTAGGGGATTTCTAGAATTGGAAGGAAGTGAGGTCTTGTAGAATTCTTTGGAAGAGGTGATTTCTAGAATTCTGTGAAATAATTGATTATTAGAATTGTGCAGAATAGATTTCTAGAATTCCGTAGAATAGGGTACTTTTAGAATTCAGAGGAAGGGAGGACTCTTAAAATTCTGTGGAATAGGGGATTTGAAGAATTCAGAGGGAGAGAAGACTTACAGAATTCAGCATAATAGTGGATTTCTTGAACACTGTGCAATAGATTTCAACTTTTCTGTGGAGTAGAAGTACTTAGGAATGCTGTAGAAGAGAGTATCTCTAGAATTCTCAGTAAGAGAGGACTCTAGACTTCTGTAGACAAGAGGATTTTTAGAAATTTGTGGAGTAGCAGATTTCTAGAATTGTGTGGAACAGATTACTTATAGAATTCTGTGAAAGAGGATTTCTAGATTACTGTTGAATCAGGTACCGTGGGAAATGAAAAAGAAAGAACTTATAGAATTCTGTGAAATAGTGTAATTCTAGAATTCTGTGGAATAGGAAATTTCTAGGATTCTGAGATGACAGGATATTGAGTAGCCCACAGAATAGGGGATTTCTAGAATTGGGAGGAAACGAGGTCTTCTAGAATTCTATGGAAGAGGTGATTTCTAGAATTCTGTGAAATAATAGATTTTTAGAATTGCGTGGAATAGATTTTTAGAATTCTGTAGAATAGAGTACATTTAGAATTCAGAGGAAGGGAGGACTTTTGGAATTCTGTGGAATAGGGTATTTGTAGAATTCAGAGGGGAGGAGATTTAACAGAATTCTGCGTAATAGATTATTTCTAGAACGCTGTGCAATAGAGGATTTCAAGATTTCTGTGGAGTAGAAGAATTCAGGAATGCTGTAGAAGAGGGGATTTCTAGAATTCGGAGAAAGAGAGGACTCTAGAATTCTGTGGACAAGAGGATTTTTAGAATTTTGTGGAGTAGGTTTCTAGAATTCTGTGGAAGAGATTATTTGTAGAATTCTGTGAAAGAGCATTTCTAGAATACTGTAGAATAGGGTACTGATAGAAATGAGATAGAAAAGACTTATAGAATGCTGTGGAATAGTGTAATTCTGGAATTCTTTGGAATAGGAAATTTCTAGGATATTGAGATGACAGGACATCTAGAATCCCACAGAATAGGGGATTTCTAGAATTGGGAGGAAACCAGGCCTTCTAGAATTCTGTGGAAGAGGTTATTTCTAGAATTATGTGAAATAAAAGATTTTTAGAATTGTGCGGAATAGATTTCTAGAATTCCGTAGAATAGGGTATTTTTAGAATTAAGAGGAATGGCGGATTTAATATTCTGTGGAATAGGGGATTTGTAGAATTCAGATACAAAGGAGACTTACTGAATTCTGCAAAATAGAGGATTTCTAGAATGCTATTCAATAGAGGATTTCAAGATTTCTGTGGTGTAGAAGAATTCAGGAATGCTTTAGAAGAGGGGATTTCTAGAATTCAGAGAGAGGACTCTAGAATTCTGTGGACAAGAGGATTTTTAGAATTTTGTGGAGTAGAAGGTTTCTAGAATTCTGTGGAAGAGATTATTTGTAGAATTCTGTGAAAGAGCATTTCTAGAATACTGTAGAATAGGGTACTGATAGAAATGAGAAAGAAAAGGCTTATAGAATTCTGTGGAATAGTGTAATTCCATAATTTTGTGGAATAGCAAATTTCTAGGATTCTGAGATGACAGGACATCTAGAACTCCACAGAACAGGGGATTTCTAGAATTGGGAGGAAATGAGGTCTTCTAGAAATCTGTGGAAGATATGATTTCTAAAATTCTGTGAAATAATAGATTTTTAGAATTGTGGGGAATAGATTTCTAGAATGCCATAGAATAGGGGCTTTTAAGAATTCAGTGGAAGAGTGGAGTTTTAGAATTCTGTGGAATAGGGGACTGGTAGAATTCAGAAGGAGAGAAGACTTACAGAATTCCGCGTAATAGAGCATTTCTAGAACTCTGTGCAATAGAGGATTTCAAGATTTCTAGAGAGTAGAAAACTTCAGGAATAGTCTCGAAGACGGGATTTCTATAATTCGGAGAAAGAGAGGACACAAATAATTCTGTGGACAAGAGGATTTTTAGAATGTTGTGGAGTAGGAGATTTCATGAATTCTGTGGAAGAGATTAGTGTTTGAATTATGTGAAAGAGGATTTTTAGATTACTATGGAATAGGGTACTGTCGGAAATGAGAAAGAAAGAACTTATAGAATTCTGTGGAATAGTGTAATTCTAGAATTCTGTGGAATAGGGAATTTCTAGGATATTGAGATGACAGGACATCTAGAATCCCACAGAATAAGGGATTTCTAGAATTGGGAGGAAACGAGGCCTTCTAGAATTCTGTGGAAGAGGTGATTTCTAGAATTCTGTGAAATAAAAGATTTTTAGAATTGTGCGAAATAGATTTCTAGAATTCCGTAGAATAGGGTATTTTTAGAATTAAGAGGAATGGAGGATTTTAGAATTCTGTGGAATAGGGGATTTGTAGAATTCAGAGGGAGTTGAGACTTACAGAATTCTGTGTAGTAGAGGATGTCTGGAATGCTGTGCAATAGAGGATTTCAATATTTCTGTGGAGTAGAAGAATTCAAGAATGCTGTAGAAGAGGAGATCTCTAGAATTTGGGGAAGAGAGGACACTAGAATTCAGTGGACAAGAGGATTTTTAGAATTTTGTGGAGTAGAAGATTTCTAGAATTCTGTGGCAGAGATTACTTATAGAATTCTGTGAAAGAGGATTTCTAGATTACTGTAGAATAGGATACCACCGGGAATGAGAAAGAAAGAACTTATAGAATTCTGTGGAATAGGAAATTTCTAGGATTCTGAGATGACAGGATATCTATAATCCCACAGAATAGGACATTTCTAGAATTGGAAGGAAATGAGGTCTTCTCTGCCTTTAGCCCTCTACCCAGCCTGCCCTCTCTTGCAGGCAGGCAGGGACCACACCTCTCCCAGCTGAGCCCTCAGCTGCCTCCCTCCCTCCCACCTCCAGGAACCACCCTCCTTAGGTGGGGGTGCCATGTGCCACATAGCTAGAAAGGAGCGCCCTCCACAACTGGGCTCTCCTAGGGATTCCTCCTCTTCACCTCCCCAGCTCAGCCTCCTCTCCTGGGGAAGCCAGTCAATGGGGGAAGGCTTAGTAGTGGCCAAGAATACGTGCATGTGACAATGCAGTGCCCAGGCCTGGACTGACGTGTACCTACAGGTGGACACTTGTCAAGGGGGCCCAGAGCACTGGCACTCGGCGAGGATCACAGTGGGTGCTGAGAGCCAGGCCTGTTGGAAGTGGCCGTTCAGGCCACAGCCAAGCAGTCCTTCTTAGACTCTGGCCACCTCTGAGAGTGTACATCCCATCCGGTACAGGGCCCAATGCCCACCGCCCTCTGCTCACCCCCGCAGGGCTGGCGGGTTTGAAGTCAGGGACACCTGCCCAGGTCTCCAGAAAATGGTTTCCCGCATCATCCCTCGGGTGTCCTTAGGGCTCTTGTAGGCTCTTGCTTTGGCAAAAGTCCAATGCCCTAAGGGGTCTGCAGGTCAGCCTGCTTAAATGAAAGCATGCTGGCTGTACAGCCTTGCACCGTTGAGGTCACTTGCTTAGTCACAGGACAGTATGGAATGTAGAACTCTGGTCAACAGGCAACCTTGCATCCAGGAGACAGGCCCCTCTCCCCTCACTTGGCTGGCTGCAGGCCTGGAGAGAGAGCTGGTCTACAGGTGCTCTCAGGGGGTGGGGTGTCTTCTGAAGAGCTTCGCACAACAGTGTTTCGCTTACCGCACACAGTGGCCCTGTTCTCCCCTCCAACTCCTGCTGTCACTTGGCAGTGTATAGCCTCAGGTAAGGCATTCCGGCTTAGTGTTGGTCCATCCCAGGGAGGCCAGGGCCAGGAGCACTCGAGGTCATCCTGTGGGTCCTTGCCACTGTTTACATGCGTGTGGATGTGCTTGTGCCTGTGGCAGTGTGTGCTGGGGTGCAAGAAAGTGCAGGAGGGCTGGTTTGCTGGGTCTGTCCAGTGCCTATGTGAGGTCCAGGGGGCACAAGAGGAAGTGAGTGCTGGGGACCAAACCTCCCTACCCTTTGGAAAACTAGGCATGGCGGGGTCATGTTACTCCTTCGTGGCTGCAAGTCAATCCAGACAACCCTGTGTGCCACCAGGTGAGGGGAAATTACTTTATATAAGGGGTTTTCCCTACTGTGGGAGACCCAGGCAGTTTTGGCTAAGGGCCTGGACTCCAGGCGTTGCCTCTCAGAGCGCTCCCCTGGAGATCATGACAAGGTCGTGGAGACTCAGCTGGACTAGTCAAACTCCTTCCAAACCTTGTCCAGGTGCTAGAGGCAGGACCATGGGCAGGGCAGTCAGTGTGGGCCCAGAGTTGAGGGTGGGTACATAGGCCGCTGTGTGCCCATGGGATGATGCCCAAGGAGAGCCAGATGTAAGATTCCCACTAGAGTGTTCACCTGTTCAAAACTCATCCATCCATCCATCCATCCATCCATCCATCCATGCATGTATCCATCATGTATCTGAATCCTCTGGCAGGGTATTTTCCCATTGATTCTTAGGGCGAGTGGAAGTGGCACTGAGAGGCAGAGAGAAACATGGATGTGAGGGAGACACTTGGATTGGTTGCCTTCCGCAGGCGCCCTCAGGGGTCAGGGAGGGATCCAGCCTGCAAGGGAGGTAAGTGCCCTTGACCCCAATGGAACAGGCGGCGCTTCCATCCACAGACCTGCGCTTTGTCCACTGAGCCAAACGCGCTGCAACCTGTTCCCCCTGTCAGTGTGTCAGACGCCTCCCTGTTGTCCTCGCCCCCACCCCCTAACCCCCACTTCCTACCCCTCCCTGAGCGCCGGGGTGGGGGGCTTCCAGCGGTGCAGGAGAATGGAGCACAGGTGACCCTGCGAGGTAGGCAGGGTGCTGCCTCCGGAAAGGCGTAAGTAAGCCAGCAATCAAGGGAGCCAGCAAGAGCCCTGTTCCCATCTTTGGAGGGCGGGACAGGGCGCAGGGGTGCGGGGGAGGGCACTCCGGGGGTCGGGGCAGAGTTCAGTCAGGAGGTTCCCCCGCCCAGGCCCCAACCAGGCCGCCAAAAAGGAGTCTGGGGCCTGCAGCAAAAAGCCCTGCTCTTCCCCTGAGCCAAAGCAAAAGCAAAAGCCTAAGACACCCAATATTCCCAGGCCTTCTCGCATCCAAATACTAACCATGCCTGACCCTGCTTAGCTTCCGAGATCAGACAAGATTGGGCGCGTTCAGGGTGGTATGGCCCTAGACAGGGAGCCTGCCTCCGGGTGCCTCAAGAGCCAACGCCGCTAGAACTGTGGGCCCGACGAGCCCCGCTGCCACCCCAGGCTGGCCCCTTGGGGATCAGTGCCCTCAGAGCTCTCCGCCCTCAGCCCTCCACCCTGCCCGCCCTCTCTCAGGCAGGCAGGTAGGGGCCACTTCTCTCCCCTCTGAGCCCTCAGCTGCCTCTCTCCCTCCCTCCCATGTGCAGCAAGCCAACTGCCCTCCTCCTGTGGGGGTGCGATGTGCGAGTTAGACAAAAGGGGGCGCCCTCCTCAACTGGGCTCTCCTAGGGATTCATCATCTTCACCTCCCCAGCACAGCCTCCTCTCATGGGGAAGCCAGTCAGTGGGAAAAGGCCTGGTGGGGGGCCAAAAATACGTGCAGGTGCCAAGGCAGCACCCATGGCCGGACGGACATGTACCTATAGGTGGACACTTGTCAAGGGGGCTCAGAGCGCTGGCACTCAGCCAGGATCACGGTGGGTGCTGAGAGCCAGGCCTGTTGGAAGTGGCCATTCAGGCCACAGCCAAGCAGCCCTTCTTAGACTCTGGCCACCTCTGAGTGTGTGCATCCCATCCGGTACATGGCCCACGGCCCTCGGCCCACCGCCCACCACCCACCGCCCCCAGGGCTGGCGGGTTTGAAGTCAGGGACTCCTGCCCAGGTCTCCAGAAAATGGTTTCCCGCATCATCCCTCGGGTGTCCTTAGGGCTATTGTAGGCTTTTGCTTTGGCAAAAGTCCAAAGCCCTGAGGGGTCTGCAGGTCAGCATGCTTAAAGGAAAGTATACTGGCCATAGAGCCTTGCAACCTTGAGGTCACTCGCTCAGTCACAGGACAGTACGAAATGTAGAACTCTGGTCACCAGGCTACCTTGCATCCAGGAGACAGGCCCCTCTCCCCTCACTTGGCTGGCTGCAGGCCTGGGGAATGAGCTGGTCTACGGTGGTCTCAGGGGGTGGGGTGTCTTTGGAAGAGCTTCCCACAACAGCTGTCTCGCTCACTGCACAGTGGCCCTGCTCTCCCCTCTTATGCCTGCTGTCACTCGGCAGTGTGCAGCCTCAGGTAAGGCATGCCGGGTTAGCGCCAGCCCATCCCAGGGAGGCCAGGGCCGGGAGCACTCGAGGTCATCCTGTGGGTCCTTGCCACTGTGTATATGCGTGTGGATGTGCGTGTGCGTGTGCCTGTGGCAGTCTGTGCTGGGGTACAAGAAAGTACAGGAGGGCTGGTTTGCTGGGTCTCTCCAGTGCCTATGTGAGGTCCTGGGAGGCACAAGAGGAAGTGAGTGCTGGTGACCAAGCGCCCCTACCCTATGGAAATCCTAGGCGTGGCGGGGTCATGTTACTCCTTCCTGGCTGCAAGTCAATCCAGACAACCCTGTGTGCCACCAAGTGAGGGGAAATGACTTGATGTAAGGGGTTTTCCCTACTGTGGGGAGACCCAGGCAGTTTTGGCTAAGGGCCCAGACTCCAGGCAGTGCCTCTCAGAGCTCTCCCCTGGAGATCATGACAAGGTCGTGGAGACTCAGCTGGACGAGACAAACTCCTTCCAAACCTTGTCCGGGTGCTAGAGGCAGGACCCCGGGCAGGGAAGTCAGAGTAGGCCCAGAGTTGAGGGTGGGTACAGAGGCCACTGTGTGCCCACGGGATGATGCCCAAGGAGAGCCAGATGTAAGATTCCCACTAGAGTGTTCACCTGTTCCACATCCATCCATCCATCCACCCATCCATCCATCCATCCTTCCATCCATGTATCCATCATGTATCTGAATCCTCTGGCAGGGTATTTATTTTCCCATTGATTCTTAGGGCGAGTGGAAGAGGCCCGGAAAGGCAGAGAGAAACATGGATGTGAGGGAGACACTTGGATTGGTTGCCTCCAGCAGGAGTCCTCAGGGAGCAGGGATGGATCCAGCCTGCAAGGGAGGTAAGTGCCCTTGACCCCAATGGAACAGGCACGGCTTCCATCCACAGGCCTGCACTTTGTCCACTGAGCCAAACCTTCTGCAGCCTGTTCTCCCTGTCAGTGTGTCAGAGGCCTCCCTGTTGCTCCAGCCCCGCCCCCCCCCCCGCCAGGACTCCCCTCCACCCCGCTATGAGCGCCGGGGTGAGACTTTGGAGGGTGCAGGAGAATGGGGCAACGGGACCCTGCGAGGGCAGCGGGGTGCTGCTGCGGGAAATGCACGAGCGAGCTAGAGCCCTGTTCCCATCTTTGTAGGGTGGGACGGGGCGGGGGGGTGAGGGGAAGGGCTCTCCTGGGGTCAGTCCAGGTCATCTTGTGGGTTCTTGGCACTGTGTACGTGCATGTGGATGTGGGTGTCCATGTGCCTGTGGCAGTGTGTGCTGGGTTGTAAGGAAGTACAGGAGGGCTGTTTTGCTGTGTCCCTCCGTCGCCTATGTGAGGTACTGAGGGGCACAAGAGGAAGTGAGTGCTGGGGACCAAGCGCCCCCACCTTCTGCAAATCCAGGGCGTGGCGGGGTCATGTTTCTCCTGTGCCACCAGGTGAGGGGAAATGAATTTATGTCAGGGTTAGGGTTGTTTACCTCTCATACTTCTTGAAGTACTCATATACTGTTGTACAGGTCGATGAAGAGGCTTTGTGAAATTTTTCACCAGCTTTCCCCACCCCACAAACACCAATTCAGTTTGACAGTTAAAATCAAAAGGAAACACTACCACATCAAATTCTCAGCCTTTTACCTGGATTTACCCATGCCAACATTGTGTTATTCTGGTCTTACATCTAGTTGAACATGCATTTCTAGTGTAGGCAGTACCCTTCTAAAATGTTTGTGGCCTGTAGTTTTCAGTTTGCCATGTTACACTCATGCTCCAGTGAGGGCATGCTTTCACCGTGAATTCAAAGGCTGATACATGGTAACCTCTCCCAGAACCCATATGCTACCCCTAACATTAGCCACTGAAGCTGGCCCTATCCCTCAAACTGAGTATGCCCTCTAGACCTCACATTGATGGCATCAGAACTTCCAGGTTGACTCAGGCCCACATAATTGTCACCTGGGCACGTGGGCCTGCTCACCTGGCCCTGACCACTTGATGACCTCAGCACTTCCTGTTTCAAAGCTTCTCAGCCTTCTTTGAAAAAAGACAAGTCATTGGCACTGAGGTAGACCGGTAACCTATAGCAACCTAGTTTCTCTGATGTTTCAACACCATTCTCCTGTCATTAAACAATGTGTTGTAGATAGCAAGGCTCTTTGTTGATGTAATCCTCATGTTTTATGCTCCTTCTTAGATATTAAGCTAACTTCAGTTTGTGAGTTTCCAGAGTTCTGTTAAGCACCTCCTAGGGTCTGTAGCTGCTTTCATGTGAATTCCAATGTGAAACGACTTTTTTTTTACATTACTCCCAGCACGGGAAAAAACTATTATTATGCTGTGATGACTATCATGCCTTTCCAGGCCCTTTGAAGGGAAATTCTCAATATTTTCTCATGTTGCTGCAATGGAGAAGTTCCTAATCTTATGTGTCCTTCAGTGGAAGACACTCTCACATACATTGTCCTGCTCTGTTATTTTGAGATCTAGCAGGTATTCCATTTTCATACGGATATCATAAGGGCCTTTTGAGGACTTTACTACTATTTGAACACAAGGTTGTCTATTGTTTACCTCTCTTACTTCTTGAAGTACTCAGATACTGTCCTACAAGTCTAGGAAAAGGAGTTGTGAAGTTTTTCACCAGCTTTCCCCGCCCCACAAACACCAAGTCAATCTGACAGTTAAAATCAAAGGGAAACACTACCACATCAAATTCTCAGCCTTTTACCTGGTTTTCCCCATGCCAACATTGTTTTATTTGGGTCTACATGCAGTTGAACATGCATTTCTAGTGTAGGATGCATCTGTCTAAAATTTTTGTGGCCTGTAGTTTTCAATTCGCAGTGTTACACTCATTCTACAGTGATGGCATCTGTTTCACTGTGAATTCAAAGGCTGATACATGATAACCTCTCCTGGAACTCATATGCTAAACCAAAATCTAACCCCCGAAGCTGGCGCTACCCCTCAAACTGAGTATGCCCTCTAGACCTCATATTGATGGCATCAGAACTCCCAGGTGGGCCCAGGCCCAAAGAATTATCACCTGGGCACTTGTGCCTGCTCACCTGGCACTGACCACTTGATGATGTCAGCACTTCCTGTTTCAAAGCTTCTCAGCCTTCTTTGACAAAAGACAAGTTATTGGCACTGAGGTAGACATGTAGCCTATATCAACCTAGGTTCTCTGATGTTTCCACACGATTCTCCTGTCATTAAATAATGTGTTGCAGATTGCATGGCTCTTTGTTGATGTAATCCTCGTGTTTTATGCTCCTTCTTAGGCATTAAGTCTAACTTCAGTTTGTGAGTTTCCAGAGTTTTATTAAGCACCTCCAAGTGTCTGTAGCTGCTTTCATGTGAATTCCAATGTTAATGGACATGTTTTACATTACAAACAGCGTGTGAAAGAACTATTATTACCCTGCAATAACTATCGTGCCTTTCCAGTCTCTTTGAAGGCAAATTCTCAGTATTATAACATGCTGGTGAAATGGGGACGTTCCCAAACAAATGTCACCTTCACTGGAACACTCTCTCACATACATTGTCCTGCTCTGTTATTTGGAGATCTGGCAGGCTTTCAATTTTCTTTTTTCTTTTTTAAAAATTTTTAATTAAATTATTATCTGTGTACATATATTACCATTGTCCCCCCCCCCCCGAAAAAAAAAACAAAAAAACACATTTCCTCCCACCCCAGAGTTTTGTGTCCATTGGTTATACTTATATGCATGTATACAAGTCCTTCGGTTGATCTCTTATTTCCCTCATATTTCCCTCACCTCCCTGCTGTAATTATATAGTCTGCTTGTTGCTTTACTGTTGCTATATTTAACTTACGGTTCATCAGTTTATAATGTTCTTTATTAATCATAAATGAGTGAAGTCATGTGGTGTTTCTCTTTCATTGACTGGCTTATTTCACTCAGCATGATAGTCTCCAATTCCATCCAGGTTGCTGCAAATGATGAGAATTCCTTCTTTTTTATGGCAGCATAGTATTCCATTCTGTAGATGTACCATAGTTTTTTGATCCAATCATCTGCTGATGGGCACCTAGGCTGTTTCCAAATCCTAGCTATTGTAAATTGTGCTGCTATGAACATAGGGGTGCAGATATCTTTTCTGATTGGTGCTCCTATTTTCTTGGGATATATTCCTAGGAGTGGAATTACTGGGTTAAATGGGAGTTCCATTTTCAGTGTTTTGAGGACACTCCATACTGTTCTCAACAGTGGTTGTACCAGTCTGCATTCCCCACAGAATTTTAGAAATCCCCTACTCCACAAAATTCTAAAAATGCTCTTGTCCACAGAATTCTTTGTGTCCTCTCTTTCTCCGAATTATAGTAATCACCTTTTCTACAGCATTCCTGAAGTCTTCTACACCACAGAAATCCTAAAATCCTCTATTGCACAGGGTTCTAGAAATCCTCTATTAGGCAGAATTCTGTAAGTGTCCTCTCCCTCTGAATTCTACAAATCCCCTATTCCACAGAATTCTAAATGTCCTCCCTTCCTATGAATTCTTACAATCCCCTATTCTATGGAATTCTAGAAATCTATTCCCCACAATTCTAAAAAACTATTATTTCACAGAATGCTAGAAATCACCTCTTCTACAGAATTCTAGAAGACCTCGTTTCACACAATTCTAAAAGTCATCTCTTCCTCTGAATTCTAAAAATCCCCAATTCTATGGAATTTTAGAAATCTATTCCCAACAGTTCTAAAAATCTATTATTTCACCGAATTCTAGAAATCACCTCTTCCACAGAATTCTACAACCCCTCTTTTCTTCCCAATTCTAGAAATCCCCTAGTCTATAGAATTGTAGATGTCCTACCATCTCAGAATCCTAGAAATTTCCTATTGCACAGAATTCTAGAATTACATTATTCCACAGAATTCTATAAGTCCTTTCTATCTCATTTCTAGTGGAACCCTATTCTACAGTAATCTAGAAGTCCACTTTCACAGAATTCTCCAAGTAATCTCTCCCACAGAATTCTAGAAATGTCTTATCCACAATATTCTAGAAATCCTCTTGTCCACAGAATTCTGGAGTCCTCTCTTCTCCGAATTCTAGAAATACCCTCTTTGCTCCAGTTTTACGCAACCAAGGATTGGAACATGCAGGTCAGTCAGGTAACTAGCTTAGTCTGAGTTCTACAAGCTAAAACTCCTAAGGCCCCAACTTGATTTCCTTGGTCAGACCCACACACAGAGATAAATAGAGATAGAAACGAGATTGAAGTGAGACACAATTCATTACCTTGCTTGGTGGCTTCCGGGCTCGGCAACGGATGCGTCACAGACCGTGAAGTGAGGATCAGACAGACAAAGAGACGTGGTCCGGTTGGAGGCGAGGTCACCGAAGTGAAGCTCTCAAGTCTCAGTTTATATAGCCCTTTTGTTCAGGGCTGCCCTGTCCTTATTCCAGGGTGTAGTGGACCTTCTGTCTTTATCTGTAGTTCACAGTATGTTCAGGACTGGCCTGTCCATATTCCAGGGTGTAGTTGACTTTCTATCCTTATCTGTAGTTCACAGCCAGCGGTGCCCCCAGGTTTTCTGTCTGTGTGCAGTCCGTGTTTCACCCTGTCACCACTCATGCTTACATGCTAGGGTTCAAGCCTTTACAACATTTTATAATGCTTTAACACAATTTCACACAATTACAACTTATTTTAGATTCTATATACTTATATAAGGTTCATATTAACTGAAATATATATCTTATCTTAATACTATATCACTCTTGTACAGCATTCCTGAATTCTTCTACTCCACAGAAATCTTGAAATCCTCTATTGCACAGCATTCTAGAAATCCTCTAATATGCAGAATTCTGTAAGTCTCCTCTCCCTCTGAATTCTACAATCCCTTATTCCACAGAATTCTAAAATTCCTCCCTTCCTCTAAATTCTTAAAATCCCCTATTCTACGGAATTCTAGAAATCTATTCCCCACAATTCTAAAAATCTATTATTTCACAAAATTCTACAAATCACCTCTCCACAGAATTCTAGAAGTCCTCTATTCCTCCCAATTCTAGAAATCCACTTATCTATAGAATTCTAAATGTCCTCTCATCTCAGAATCCTAGAAATTTACTATTCCACAAAATTATAGATCTACACTATTCAACAGAATTATATAAGTCCTATCTTTAACATTTCCAGCGATAACCTATTTTACAGTAATCAAGAAATCCTCTTTCACAGAATTCTACAAGTAATCTCATCCACAGAATTCTAGAAATCTCCTACTACACAAAATTCTAAAAATCCTCCTGTCCACAGAATCCTAGAGTCCTCTCTTTCTCTGAATTCTAGAAATCCCTTCTTCTAGAGCATTCCTGAAGTCTTCTACTCCACAGAAATCTTGAAATCCTCTATAGCACAGCGTTCTAGAAATCCTCTATTATGCAGAAGTCTGTAAGTCTTCTCTCCCTCTCAATTCTACAAATTCCCTATTCCACAGAATTCTAAAAGTTCTCACTTCTTCTGAATTCTAAAAATACCCCATTCTACGGAGTTCTAGAAATCTATTCCCCACAATTCTAAAAATCTATTATTTCACAGAATTCTAGAAATCACCTCTTCCACAGAATTCTAGAAGTCCTCTATTCCTCCCAATTCTAGGAATCCCCTAGTCTATAGAATTCTAGATGTCCTATCATTTCAGAATCCTACAAATTTCCTATTGCATAGAATTCTAGAATTATACTATTCCACAGAATTCTATAATTCCTTTCCTTCTCATTTTTAGAAATACCCTATTCTACAGAATTCTAGAAATAGTCTTTCACAGAATTCTACAATTAATCTCTCCCACAGAATATTACAAATCTCCTACTCCACAAAATTCTAAAAATCCTCTTGTCCACAGAATTCTAGAGTCCTATCTTTTCCAAATGCTAGAAATCCCCTCTTCTACAGCATTCCTGAAGTCTTCTACTCCACAGAAATCTTGAAATCCTCAATTTCACAGCATTCTAAGAATCCTCTATTACGCAGAATTCTGTAAGTCTCCTCTCCCTCTGAATTCTACAAATCCCCTATTCCACAGAATTCTAAAAGTCCTCCCTTGTTCTGAATTCTAAAAATCCCCTATTCTAGATGTCCTGTTATCTCAGGTCTAGAAATATATTCTCCACAATTCTAAAAATCTATTATTTCATAGAATTCTAGAAATCACCTCTTCCACAGAATTCTAGAAGTCCTCTATTCCTCCCAATTCTAGTACTCCCCTAGTCTATATAATTCTAATGTCCTATCATCTCAGAATTCTAGAAATTTCCTATTGCACAGAATTCTAGAATTACACTATTCCAAAGAATTCTATAAGTCCTTTCTTTTTCATTTCTAGAAGTATCCTATTCTACAAAATTCTAGAAATTCTCTTTCACAGAATTCTACAAGTAATCTCTCCCACAGAATTCTAGAAATCTCCTACTCCACAAAATTTTAGAAATCCTCTTGTCCACCGAATTCTAGAAGTCCTCTCTTTTTCCAAATTCTAGAAATCCCCACTTCTATTCCCTTCCAGAAGTCCTCTACTCCGCAGAAATATTGAAATCATCTATTGCACAGCGTTCTAGAAATCCTCTATTATGCAGAATTCTGTAAGTCTCCTCTCCCTCTGAATTCTACAAATACCCTATTCCACAAAATTCTAAAGGTCCTCCCTTCCACTAAATTCTTAAAGTCCCCTATTCTACGTATTCTAAAAAGCTATTCCCCACAATTTTAAAAATCTAATATTTCACATAATTTTAGAAATCACTTCTTCCACAGAATTCTAGAAGACCACGTTTCCTACAAATTCTAGAAATCCCCTATAATGTGGAATTCTAGATGTCCTGTTATCTCAGAATCCTAGAAATTTTATATTCCACAGAATTTTAGAATTGTTCTATTCCACAGAATTCTAGAATTATGCTATTCCACAGAATTCTATAAATCCTTTCTATCTCATTTCTAGAGGTTCACTGTTCTACAGTAATCTAGAAATCCTTTTCATAGAAATCTACATGTAATATCCTCCTCAGAATTCTAGGAAGCTCCTACTCCACAAAATTTTGAAAATCATCTTGTCCACAGAATTCTAGAGTCCTCTCTTTTCCGAATTCTAGAAATCCCCTGTTCTACAGCATTCCTGAAGTCTTCTACTCCACAGAAATCTTGAAATCCCCTATTTCACAGCATTCTAAAAATCCTCTATTATGCAGAATTATGTAAGTCTCCTCTCCCTCAGAATTCTACAAATCCCCTATTCCACAGAATTCTAAAAGTCCTCCCTTGTTCTGAATTCTAAAAATCACCTATACTACGGAATTCTAGAAATCTATACCTGATATTCTAAAAATCTGTTATTTCAGAGAATTCTAGAAATCACTTCTTCCACAGAATTCTAGAAGACCTCCTTTCCTCCCAATTCTAGAAATCCCCTATTCTGTGGAATTCTACCTGTCCTTTCATCTCAGAATCCTAGAAATGTACTATTCCAAAGAATTCTAGTATTACGCTATTCCACAGAATTCTATAAGTCTTTCTTTCTCATTTCTAGTGGAACCCTATTCTACAGTATTCTAGAAATCGTCTTTCACAGAATTCTACAAGTAATCTCTTCCACAGAATTTTAGAAACATTCTACTCCACAAAATTCTAAAAATCCTCTTTTCCACAGAATTCTAGAGTCCTCTCTTCTCCGAATTCCAGAAATCCCGTCTTCTACAGCATTCCTGAAGTCTTCTACTCCACTGAAATCCTAAAATCTTCTATTGCACAGCGTTCTAGAAATCCTCTATTATGCAGAAGTCTGTAAGTCTTCTCTCCCTCTGAATTCTACAATTTTCTTATTCCACAAAATTCTAAAAGTCCTCACTTCTGTAAGGTCCCAAGTCCCCCAGTGAGTCCGACGGAGGGGGCAACGACCCCAAGTCAAATGCCGAGACCGAAACTTGATGCAAAAAGCAGGAGGTTTTATTAGTACAAGAGCAGCACAGGGGCTTCTCAGGCAGACAGCAACAGTGCTGGCTGACTGGGAGTGTTGAGTAATTGCAGGACATGAGTTTATAAAGGCAAAAACCACACGCAGGTGGTCTGTAAATCAGGGAACTATGTTAACAGTTAATATTTGGCTCATAATAGTTGACAGTTGACTCATTTCCTGAGGTGGCCGGATGGTCTGTTTTTGCAGGCCGATTCCAGAAACAGATAAAATACAGCTATAGTCCTCCCAGAAACAGATAAAAAAAGCTATAGCCCTGTGGATAAGGAGGCTGGTCTCTCCCTGGCAGGTGCATTCCGAAGTGGTCAGCTCAGTTCCCAGGGGGAGAATTCCACAGGGCTCAATAGGATGAAACCTTCCTAGCCCTGCTTTAATGTTTTGTCATAAAATATTGCATTCTGGCTTTTTGCATTTCAGGGTAGGGAGTTTCTGGGGACAGACTTCATTCTTACCAATCTTCAACCTTAAAGAACTGACCTCATTCCTGTCTAATCTTTAACCATAAAGGTCACATCCTGGAACAGGCAGTGGGGGAGGCCAATTCCTCAATCTTGGGGCCCTACACTTCTTCTGAATTCTAAAAATCCCCTGTTCTACGGAATTCTAGAAATCTATTCCCCACAATTCTCAAAATCTATTATTTCACAGAATTCTAGAAATCACCTCTTTCACAGAATTCTAGAAGACCTTCTTTCCTCCCAATTCTAGAAATCCCCTATTCTGTGAAATTGTGGATGTCTTGTCATCTCAGAATCCTAGAAATTTCATTATCCACAGAATTCTAGAATTACACTATTCCACAGAATTCTATAAGTCCTTTCTTTCTCATTTCTAGAAGCACCCTATTCTAAAGAATAGTAGAAATCCTCTTTCATAGAATTCTACAAGTAATCTCTTCCACAGTATTCTAGAAATCTCCTACTCCACAAAATTCTAGAAATCCTCATGTCCATAGAATTCTAGAAGTCCTTTCTTTTTCTGAATTCTAGAAATCTCCACTTCTATAACACTCCAGAAGTCTTCTACTTCACAGAAATCTTGAAATCCTCTATAGGACAGCGTTCTAGAAATCCTCTATTATGCAGAATTCTCTAAGTCTCCTCTCCTCTAAATTCTATAAATCCCCTATTCCACATAATTCAAAAAGTCCTCCCTTCCTCTGAATTCTAAAAATCCCCTATTCTACGGAGTTGTAGCAATCTATTCCCCACAATTATAAAAATCTATTATTTCACAGAATTCTAGAAATCACCTCTTCCACAGAATTCTAGATGATCTCCTTTGTTCACAATTCTAGAAATCTCCTATTCTGAGGAATTCTAGATGTCCTGTTATTTCAGAATCCTAGAAATTTCCTATTCCTCAGAATTCTAGAATTACGGTATTCAACAGAATTCTATAAGTCCTTTCTTTCTCATTTGTAGCGGTACCCTATTCTACAGTAATTTAGAAATCCTCTTTTACAGAATTCTATAGGAATCTCTTCCACAGAATTCTAGAAATCTCCTATTCCAAAAAATCCTAAAAATTCTCTTGTCCACAGAATTCTAGAGTCCTCTCTTTCTCCGAATTCTAGAAATCCTCTCTTCTACAGTATTCCCGAATTCTTCTACTCCACAGAAATCTTGAAATCCTCGATTGCACAGGGTTCTAGAAATACTCTATTATGCACATTTCTGTAAGTCTTCTCTTTCTCTGAATTCTACAAATCCCCTATTCCACAAAATTCTAAAATTCCTCCCTTCCTCTAAATTTTAAAAAACCCCTATTCTACAGAATTCTAGAAATCTATTCCCCACAATTTTAAAAATCTTTTATTTCACAGAATTCTAGAAATAACCTTTTCCATAGAATTCTAGACCTCTTTTCCTCCCAATTTTAGAAATCCTCTAGTCTATAGAATTCTAGATGTCCTCTTATCTCAGAATCCTAGAAATTTCCTATTCCACAGAATTCTAAAAGTATACTATTCAACAGAATTCAATAAGTCCTATCCTTCACATTTCTAGCGATACCCTATTCTCCAGTAATCTAGAAATCCTCTTTCACAGAATTCTACTGTAAGGTCCCAAGACCCCCGGTGAGTCTGATGGAGGGGGCGATGACCCCAAGTCAAACGCCGAGACCGAAACTTGATGCAAAAAGCAGGAGGTTTTATTAGTACAAGCGCAGCGCAGGGGCTTCTCAGGCAGACAGCTACAGTGCTGGCTGACTGGGAGCCCTGAGTAACTGCAGAACATGAGTTTATAAACGCAAAAACCATACGCAGGTGGTCTGTAAATCAGGGAACTATGTTAACAGATAATATTTGGCTCATAATAGTTGACAGTTGACTCATTTCCCGAGGAGGCCGGATGGTCTGTTTTTGTAGGCCGATTCCAGAAACAGATAAAGTACCTATAGCCCTACGGTTAAGGTGGCTGGATGGTCTCTTCCTGACAGGTGCATTCCAAGGTGGTCAGCTCAGTTCCCAGGGGGAGAATTCCACAGTGGTCAACAGGATGAAACCTTCCTAGCACTGCTTTAATGTTTTGTCATAAAATATTGCATTCTGGCTTTTTGCATTTCAGGGTAGTGAGTTTTCTGGGGATTGATTTCATTCTTGCCTAATCTTCAACCATAAAGAACTGACCTCATTCCTGTCTAATCTTTAACCTTAAAGGTCACATCCTGGAACAGGCAGTGGGGGAGGCCAATTCCTCAATCTTGGGGTCCTTACACTACAAGTAATCTCTTCCACAGAATTCCAGAAATCTCCTACTCCACAAAATTTTAAAAATCCTCTTGTCCACAGAATCCTAGAGTCCTCCCTTTCTCCAAATTCTAGAAATCCCATCTTCTACAGCATTCCTGAAGTTTTCTACTCCACAGAAATGTTGAAATCCTCTATTGAACAGCATTCTAGAAATCCTCTATTACTCAGAATTCTGTAAGTCTCCTCTCCCTCTGAATTCTACAAATCCCCTATTCCACAGAATTCTAAAAGTCCTCCCTTCCCATGAATTCTTAAAATCCCCTATTCTAAGGAAATCTAGAAATCTATTCCCCACTGAGGGGAACTGAAACCTAATACTTGTAGTAAAATGTAAAGGGAACTGGCCAACCTTGATGGCTCTGAATGGTCAGAGCTCTTAAGTCATATTCTCTAGGTGTCACTACTGATAAAATCTAAAAAGATCTGTCTAACTGAAACCAAACATTTTCACTATCTTTAATATGCAAAAAGAGATGTCCACCAACAATGGCTATGAAATGTCAGAGCCATGAACTCATTGTCTAGCTGAGATAGTAGAGCTTGAGACAACTTTAATTTGTTAATGGTATGTAAATTCTTGTTAATTTTCTGTTGCTGGAACTTTTCTCCCAAAGGGATGTCTTTGTCTCAGAATCTCAATAAAATGAATGGCAAAATGCCAGATTGGTGGTGAGTGTTCCCACCAGAGGTTGACTCCCCGCCTGGTCCCATTTTCCCAAATTAATTCTTTTCTAGTTTCTTTATTTTTAGTGTATGGCCTTCTCCAGAAACCGGACCCTGAGTTTGGGCCCTGAACTATGCTGGTCATGTTAAGGGAACCACATCTGGCGACTTCAACTCGGGACTTCTGGAGGAGATGATATTTTTCGCCAAGAGCGAAGGAGGAAAAATAAACTGAGAAAAGGTGTGGAATGGTACACCGAGAAAAAGTTGTGGAAAATTCAAAAGAAAAAGTTGAGGAAAATTCACCAGAAAAAGGTGAGGGAAAACCCATGGCCAGCTGCACTATCAAGAACTGTAAGTAGGGTGGGAACGTCTTTCTTAACCAGGCTAATGGAGAAGAATTAGGTTATAAATATAAGGTAAATTTTATTACAAAATTTGGCTTATATGCTTAAAGAATGTGGTTTGTTGTCCCAATTAAAATCTTAGTTTGTCTTTGGAATTTAAAATCTGTAATAAGAAATAAAACTCCAACATTGAAATTGCCTCTGGTGGGGAGAAATTCTAATGTGGCAGGAGAGGGCAAGCCTATCTGCTCTCCAGCAATGAGATTACTTAGTGCTTTGTTTAAAAGTTATAAAACAACTTGCAAATTAGGTGTTATCTTGGCCAAATTGGGTGCTAGTTATTACTTCAGAAAGAAAAAAAGAAAGAAAAAAAATTTGAGATCTGTCTTCATTTATTCAACATGAAAGAAAATGTGTGGCCAGATCTGTTGCTGAAACCTCCCAAAATAAGCTAAGGAATGGGGTATTTGAATGGCTACAAACTTACTCCAAATACTGTGGCAAAAACAGATTTTTTGGAAGTTTGCTTATATATAAAAAAAGTAAAGTTTAAATTTGGCTCTTAAAAAATCTAGAGGACAAAATTGAAACTCTTAATTGGTTATGTCTTGTATTTTTCTTAGAAATGTAAAGTGTAATTAATCGAGGACATGCAAAATATATTTGACTTACCAGCTTTAAAATTTCAAAGTATAAATTAAATTGGGAAAAATTATGTAGCTGTGGTAATTAAAATACCGAAAAGTATAATTTGTTTTTGAGAAAATAAAATATGCATTTTCTCTAATAATTAGGAATTCAAAACAAGTCACTTATTATTGGTCTAATTAAAAAGGAGGATTAATTCTGTGATGTCAATCAAAAATTTTTTCTGCAAAAGCTAGTCTAATTGATATATTAAGATAATAATAAAAGGAATTATAATATTTAAATCATATATGGATATAGGTATTTGTTTGATGGCTTTTTCCATGATAAAACTTCAAGGCCTTAACAGAGATAATTCTTGGAAAGCTCCAAGGGCCCAGAGTAATGCAAGAAATTTATTCTCTCTATCTAATATACTTGAAATTGCATGGAAAGCCTTATCAAATAAAATTAATAAATATACTTTAAATATTTTAGAAGGTTTATAGGCATGTATTGTTACGGGCATGGTAAAGAAGCCGGTACAGACACATGACACTTGAGAATGCCTTTCTTGCCATGTTAGCAGTAGTCATCTGTAGGGTAATTTTACCTGGGACAAATGTGGAAGTGTTTAGGACTTATGTTCCTGACCCTTCATGGGTAAAAGCCCTTATGTGGGCTGATCCCTTAGTTAATGTAGTCACCAATAATTCTAAACACCTTGATCATTTAGGAAGAAAATGGGTGGAGCAAGGAAGTATAATTACATAGGTGTTGTCACCCAGCTTCTGTTTTTGTATGACATAATCAAACCACTGCTCCTTTGTGTGTAAAAAATTAAATAGAGGTTTCTGGCTTGCACCAAAGTAGAGGAATATCACTACTTGCTCCTGAGAGAGGTGCAGAGAATGTAACTAAGATCTTGTCTATATAAAAAGAAATTGAGCTTGAGTCAGCCTTAATTTGTTAATCGTATGTAAACTCTTGTTCATTTTCTGTTGTGGCAATTTTTCCACCTAAGCAATGTCTTTGTCTCAGAATCTCAATAAAAAGAATGGCAAAAGGCCAGATTGGGGTGAGTCTTCCCACTAGAGGTTGACTCCCCGCCTGGACGGCATTTTCCCAAATTAACTCTTTTCCAGTCTCTTCATTTTTAGTGTGTGGCCTTCTCCAGAAACCGGACCCTGAGTGTGGGCCCTGAACCATGTTGGTCGTGTTAAGGGATCCCACATCTGGAGCCCAATGTGGGGCAGAGAACCTCACCCCTCCAATGTTGCAGGGGCTTGAATACTCGCCCCTTCTGAGGGAGGTCTCCTGCCCCATGGCTGCTTCGTGCTTCCCATGCCTAGGACCCAGGCAACAAACAGAGATTTGGTCCAGCTCAGATTGAGATCCAGCTACAAACAAGAGACTTGGCCCAGCTCAGACAAGACGCAGGCAACAGAGAAGTGACTAATGACTACTGCCCTATATCTAAATCTAGCCTAAATCTAGGAGTGCTCAGGGCTTTCTCAAGGATGCATATAATCCTTTCCATTAATTTTTACAGAGTAAACTAAAATTGTTGTTAAAAGTATTAAATTTGACAGTAAAATAGTCAAGTTTTCAGAATAATTTAATTTGGCTAAGTGAAATGAGTTAATATTCAAGAAAATTTAATTGTTCAATAAGCTGTTCCTAAAGTATTAACCAAAATTTCTATTGGTAGTTCATTTCATGGTAAAATTGTTTAACATGCAATGTCATAGTTTTTGTTCATAAAATTAAAATTGAAAAAATTTATCAAAACAGCAGTATAAAAAAAATTCCAAAAACCTCCTAATAATTAAATAAAAAAGTGGGTTAGTGGAAAAATACCATGTTAGAAAAAAATGACGTGTAAGTAAATTACATTTAGAAAAAAAAATTTTTTTCTTTTGAAAACCAATTTTAATTTGTAATGATAACAGTAAGATAGCCATATAAAAGACAAATAGTATCAAAATAAGTCAGGAAAATTATTTGGTCAAAAAGTATCCCAATTAAAATTTATAGAAAAGATTCTATTATTTATTTTGGTCGAGATATGTTTGTATATTTTCAGAAAACATCTCTAAGACCATGTGGATTCCTGCAACAGAGGAATTCGCAGGAATGCTCCAGCCAAGAAGACAAGAGGAGAAACAGTCCAGACATGGAAGACACTGAGGAGGTCTTGCCATGCCAGCAGTCAGCAGCTGTGCATTGCTGCAGGTTGTCCAGGACCAAACCAGAGATGGTCGGACCTGCATCGCCACTGTTTATCCACCATCCAGATATCATTGCTGACATATACATATAAGGAAATTTGGGACTCAGAACTTTGGAACTGAGAACTTTTGGACACTGAAACTTTTACTTTGAACTCTGGGACTTTGAAATTGGGACTCAAATATTTTGATCTTATTTGTTTATTTCTGGTCTGTAAATGCAAGATTTTTTAAAGGAAGGAATTGGGGGGAGATGCCGGGAACCGAAACCTAACACTGGTAATAAAATGTAAAGGGAACTGGCCAACCTTGATGGCTCTGAATGTTCAGAGCTCTTAACTCATTGACTCTAGGTTGAGTCACTAGTGATAAAATGTAAAAAGAACTGTCTAACCGAAACCAAACATTGTCACTATTGTTAATATGGAAAAAGAGATAGCCAACATCAATGGCTCTGAAAGGTCAGAGCAATTAATTCATTGTCTAGTTGAGATAGTAGAGCTTGATGCAACTGTATTTTGTTAATTGTATGTAAATTCTTGTTAATTTCTGTTGCTGGAACTTTTCCACCTAAGTAATGTCTTTGTCTCAGAATCTCAATAAAAGGAATGGCAAAAGGCCAGATTGGGGTGAATCTTCCCACTGACTCCCAGCCTGGCTCCATTTTCCCAAATTAACTATTTTCCAGTCTCTTCCTTTTTAGTGTACGGCCTTCCCCAGAAATGGGACCCTGAGTGTGGGCACTGAACCACTCTGATCGTGTTCCGGGATCCCACACCCCACAATTCTAAAAATCTATTTTTTCACAGAATTCTACAAATCCCCTATTCCACAGAATTCTAAAAGTTCTCCCTTCCTCTGAATTCTAAAAATGCTCTATTATACAGAATTCTAGAAATCTATTCCCCACAATTCAAAAAATCTATTATTTCACAGAATTCTAGAAATCACCTCTTCCACAGAATTTTAGAAGACCTTGTTTCCTCCCAATTCTAGAAATTCCCTATTCTGTGGAATTCTAGATGTCCTGTCATCTCTGAATCCTAGTAATTTCCTATTCCACACAATTCGAGAATTACACTATTCCACAGAATTCTATATGTCCTTTCTTCCGCATTTCTATCGGTAACCTATTCTACAGTATTCTGGAAATCCTCTTTCACAGAATTCTATGAGTAATCTCCCCCACAGAATTCTAGAAATCTCCTACTCCACAAAATTCTGGAAATCCTCTTGTCCACACAATTCTAGAAGTCCTCTCTTTCTCTGAATTCTAGAAATCCCCTCTTCTATAGCATTCCCGAATTCTTCTACTTTACAGAAATCTTGAAATCCTCTCTCTCACAGCGTTCTAGAAATTCTTCATTTCGCCAAATTCTATTAGTCTCCTCTCCCTCTGAATTCTACAAATCTCCTATTCCACAGAATTCTAAAAATCCTACCTTCCTACGAATTCTAAAAATCCCCTATTTCACGGAATTCTAGAAATCTATTCCCGAGAATTCTAAAAATCTATTATTTCACAGAATTCTAGAAATCACCTCTTCCACATAATTCTAGAAGACCTCATTTTCCACCCAATTCTAGAAATACACTATTCTGTGGAATTCTAGATATCCTGTCATCTCAGAATCCTAGAAATTTCCTATTCCACAGAATTCTAGAATTACACTATTCCACAGAATTCTATAAGTCCTTTCTTTCGCATTTCTAGTGATACCCTATTCTACAGTAATCTAGAAATCCTCTTTCAAGGAATACTACAAGTAATCTCTCCCACAGAATTCTAGAAATCTCCTACTCCATAAAATTCTAAAAATCCTATTGTCCACAGAATTCTAGAGTCCTCTCTTTCCCTGAATTCTAGAAATCCCCTCCTCTAAAGCATTCTTGAAGTCTTCTACTCCACAGAAATCTTGAAATCCTCTATTGCACAGCATTCTAGAAATCCTCTATTACGCAGAATTTTGTAAGTCTTCTCTCCCTCTAAATTCTACAAATCACCTATTCTGCAGAATTCTAAAAGTCCTCCCTTCCTATGAATTCTTAAAAATCCCCTATTCTAGGGAATTCTAGAAATCAATTCCCAACATTTCTGAAAAACTATTATTTCACGGAATTCTAGAAAAGCCCTCTTCTACAGAATTCTAGAAGCCCTCGTTTCCACCCAATTCTATAAATACCCTATTCTGTGGAATTCTAGATGTCCTGTCATCTCAGAATCCTAGAAATTTCCTATTCCACAGAATTCTAGAATTACACTATTCCACAGAATTATATGAGTCTTTTCTTTCTTATTGCTAGACGTACCCTATTCTACCTATTCTAGAAAGCCTCTTTCACAAAATTCAACGACTATTCTCTTCCACAGAATTCTAGAAATCTCCTACTCCACAAAATTCTAAAAATCATCTTGTTCACAGAATTCTAGAAGTCCTCTCTTTCTTGGAATTCTAGAAATCCCCTCTTCTAAAGCATTCCTGAAGTCTTCTACTCCACAGAAATCCTAAAATCCTCTATTGCACAGCGTGCTAGAAATCATCTATTATGCAGAAGTCTGTAAGTCTTCTCTCCCTCTGAATTCTACAAATCCCCTATTACACAGAATTCTAAAAGTCCTTCCTTCCTCTGAATTCTAAAAATCCCCTCTTCTACGGAGTTGTAGAAATCTATTCCCCACAATTCTAAAACTCTATTATTTCACAGAAGTCAAGAAATCACCTATTCCACAGAATTCTAGAAGACCTCCTTTCCTCCCAATTCTAGAAACACCCTATTCTGTGGAATTCTAGATGTCCTCTCATCTCAGAATCCTAGAAACTTCCTATTCCACAGAATACTAGAATTACACTATTCCACAGAATTCTGTAAGTCCTTTCTTTCTCTGGCCTTTTGCCATTCCTTTTATTGAGATTCTGAGACAAAGACATTGCTTAGGCAGGAAAGTTCCAGCAACAGAATATTAACAAGAATTTAAATATGATTAACAAACTAAAGTTTCCTCAAGCTCTACTATCTCAACTAGACAATGAGTTAATTCCTCTGACCTTTCAGAGCCATTGTAGTTGGCCATTTCTTTTTGCATATTAACAATATTGACAATGTTTGGTTTCTGTTAGACAGTTCTTTTTACATTTTATCACTACTGACTCAACCTAGAGTCAATGAGTTAATAGCTCTGACCATTCAGAGCCATCAAGGTTGGCCAGTTCTCTTTACACTTCTAGAATTCCATAGAATAGGGGATTTTAAGAATTCATAGGAAGGGAGGACTTTTAGAATTCTATGGAATAGGGGATTTATAGAATTCATAGGAAGAGGACATTTACAGAATTCTGCGTACTAGAGGATTTCTAGAACGCTGTGCAATAGAGGATTTCAAGATTTCTGTGGAGTAGAAGAATTCACTAATGCTGTAGAAGAGGGGATTTCTAGAATTTGGAGAAAATGAGGATACAAGAATTCTGTGGAGAAGAGGATTTTTAGAATTTTGTGGAGTAGGAGATTTTTAGAATTCTGTGTGAGATAGTACTTGTTAAATTTTGTGAAAGAGGATTTCTAGATTACTGTAGAATAGGGTACCACTACAAAAGAGAAAGAAAGGACTTATAGAATTCTGTGGAATAGTGTAATTCTACAATTCTGTAGATTAGGTAATTTCTAGGATTCTGAGATTACAGTACATCTAGAATCCCACAGAATAGGGGATTTCTAGAATTGGGAGGAAACGAGGTCTTCTAGATTTCTGTGTAAGTGGTGATTTCTAGAATTCTATGGACATGAGGATTTTTAGAATTTTGTTGAGTAGGAGATTTCTAGAATTCTGTTTAAGAGATTACTTGTAGAATTCTGGGAAAGAGGATTTCTAGAATTCTGTAGAATATGATACTTCTAGAAATGAGAAGGAATGGACTTATAGAATTTTATGGAATAGTGTAATTCTAGAATTCTATGTAATAGTAAATTTCTAGGATTCTGAGATGAGAAGACATCTAGAATTCTATAGAATAGGGGATTTCTAGAATTCGGAGGAAAGGATGTGTTCTAGACTTCGGTGGAAGAGGTGATTTCTAGAATTCTCTGAAGTAATAGATATTTAGAATCGTGGTGAATAGATTTCTAGAATTCCATAAAATAGGGGATTTTTCGCATTCAGAAGAAATTAGAACTTTTAGAATTTTGTTGAATAGGGGATTTCTAGAATTCAGAGGGAGAGAAGACTTACAGAATTCTGTGTAATAGAGGATTTGTATAACGACGTGCAATAGAGGATTTCAAGATTTCTATGGAGTAGAAGGCTTCTAGAATTTGGCAGAAGAGGGCATTTCTAGAATTCTGAGAAAGAGTGCACTCTAGAATTCTGTGGACAAGACGATTTCTAGAATTCAGTGGAAGAAATTACTTGTAGAATTCTGTGAAAGAGGATTTCTAGAATTCTGTAGAATAGGGTACTTGTACAAATGAGAAAGAAAGGACTTATAGAATTCTGTGGATTGTATAATTCTGGAATTCTGTGGAATAGGAAATTTCTAGGATCCTGAGATGAGAGGACATCTAGAATTCTACAGAATAGGTGATTTCTAGAATTGGGAGGAAGGGAGGATATCTAGAATTCTGTGGAAGAGGTGATTTATAGAATTCTCTGAAATAATAGATTTTTAGAATTGTGGGGAATAGATTTCTAGAATTCCGTAGAATAGGGGATTTTTAAAATTCAGAGTAACTGAGTTCTTTTAGAATCTTAAAAGCAGCCAGAGAGAGATAGATTACATATAAAGAAAACCTCATCAGACTAGCAACTTATTTCTCCACAGAAACTCATCAGGCCAGAAGGGAATGGGATGAAATATACAAAGTCATTCAAAGGTAGGGCCTGAATCCAAGAATACTGTACCCAGCAAGGCTATCAATCAAGATTGAAAATGAAATCAAGAGCTTCACAGACAAAAAAAGACTAAAGGAATTTATCTCCACCAAACTAACAATGCAAGAAATGCTAAAGGGTTTACTGTAAAAATAAATAGATAGGAAGCAAAGAAGGAACACAGGGGTATAGAATAAAAATGGCATCAAATACCTACTTATAAATAATAAATTTATATGTAAATGGTTTCAATGCTCCAAGCAAAAGACATAGGGTAACAGATTGGATAAGAAAGCAAGACCCATATATCTGCTGTCCACAAGAAACTCACTTCAGAAAAAAAGATGCACACAAGCTGAGGGTGAAGGGATGGAAAAAGATTTTCCAGGCGAATGGAAATGAAAAAAAAGCTGGGGTAGCAATACTTATATCAGACAAACTAGATCTCAAAGTGAAGGACATAAAAAGAGATAATGAAGGCCACTTCATTATACTAAAGGAAGCAATCCAACAAGAAGAAATAACCCTGGTAAACATATATGCACCCAATACAGGAGCACCCAAATACATAAAAAAAACTGCTGGAGGACATTAAGGGAGAGAATGATTGTAATACAATCATAGTAGGAGATTTTAATACCCCACTGTCACATTTGGACAATTCACCTAAACAAAAAATCAGCAAAGAAATATGAATCCTAAATGACTCACTAGACCAGATGGAATTAATCAACATCTTCAGAACATTCCACCTCAAACCTCAGAATACACATTCTTCTCAAGTGCACATGGGTCATTTTCAAAGATAGACCTCATGTTGGGAAATCAAGGAAGGAATCAAAAACATCATGGCAACTAATGTCAATGAAAACACCACGATCCAAAATCTATGGGACACAGCAAAAGCAGTCTTGAGAGGGAAGTTCATAACTCTACAAGCCTATTGCCAAAAACAAGAAATAATGGTAACACCTTATCTAACTCTAAAACTCAAAGAGTTAGAAAAAGAGTAGAAGAAAAGCCCACTGTAAGCAGAAGGAAAGAAATAATAAAAATTAGAGCAGAGATAAACGACATAGAGACCAAAGAAACAATACACAATATCAACAAAACCAAGAGCTGTTTCTTTGAAAGGATAAACAAGATTGATGAACCTCTAGCCAGGCTAACCAAGAAACAAAGAGAGGCGGAGGATTGAGAAGGTGGGGCAGTTCTATACCGTGCTTCCTTTCACTGGTTAAGACCTCCCAGAGCAAAGGTCTACTGAGGTGAGGATGCCCCTTCTGTCACCTGTAGAGGGGCAGCACTGAGCTGGCCAATATTTGTGGTGGTGCTGCTTGTCCTGGCTCAGGGGAAGCATTCCACTAAGTCTGAAAGACTAAGACATCGCGGGGACTCTCCGCCACCGCCCACAACTGGCTCGGTCGTGCCTTAGCGTGCGCCAGCGGGACTCTCCGCCATCGCCCGTGGCCTGCTCTGCCAGGCCTTCGCGCACACTGTGCTGGTGCTGCACCTTCCATTGGCAGACCCGGAAAATCCTCTCTCCACTGCCACATGGCCAGGCCAAAGCATCAGACACTACCACCATGCGGATTTTAAAAGTACTGGTTAAATTGAGCCACAGGAGCTACCATCGCTGCCGCATCCACCGCCGCCCCCAAGAAAGGGAATCCACAGAAATCAGAGCTCACTACGCACCTGGCTCATAGAGAGTGTGGCTTCAGAAATTAGCCTCTGCATCCACAGCAGCTCCACATCCGCAAGAAAGAGGACACCATGTAGGGTGGACTCTCCCCATGCAGCCATCACAGCCCGCCCACAATCTTCCCAGCACACCCACCATGCTTGGAGGGAGATGGAGCGCGCTGGTGAGGAAATGGCACAGCGCCTTCCATTAGCCACCCAGGCGAGCCCATCCTCCGATGCCTCATGGCCAAGCCAAAGCTCTCGCCACCACCGCCATGTGAACTTTAAAACTACAGTGGTAATTGAACCACAGGAGCGACCGTCAATGTTGCACCTGGCACCGCCACCCGCCACTGCCGCCGAGAGTAAAGGAAATCCACCGAGAACAGAGCTCACCACGCCTTGGGCTCAGGGAGTGGGCAACCTCAGAACTTAGCCTCCATGTCTGCAGCTGCTCCACTCCAACACCAAACGAGACACCTTTGAAGGTGGTCCCCCCGCCTGCAACCATCTCAGCCCAACTGCAGCTTTCCCAGCCTGCCCGTCATGCTAGCAAGGAGCTAGCGAGGTGCCTCCAATATGCGATCCCAACACCCTAGAGGGGCCCTGTGCCCCGGGTGAGCTGTACCCCCCAAAAAGGAAGGGGATCTTGGGTGAGCCGTGTGTCCCAGGGGGCCGAGTGCCCCGGGTGAGCCGAGTGTCCCAGGGGGTCGAGTGCCCCGGGTGAGCCGAGTGTCCCATGGGGCCGAGTGCCCCAGGTGAGCCGAGTGCCCCAGGGTGCAGTGTGCCCCGGGCGAGCCATGTGTCCCAGGGGAAGCAGTGGGACCCACGGGAAGGGGCGGTGTAAACCAGAGGAGGAGCGGACTCTATTCATATGGTCCTGAGATAGTCACCATAAAACAAGCAGACTGCCAAATGAAGAGCAGATTCTATTCATGGGGTCCTGAGATGGTCACCATAAAACAAGCAGATTGTCAAATGACAGCAGGGAGGGGAAGGAGACCTGGGGGGAGATAGGAGAACAACCGAGGGACTGGTATGCATGAACATAAGTACAACCAATGAACACAGAACTCTGGGGAGGGAGGGCATAAATGGGAGGTGGGGGGGCAATGGTAAAACTATGTACACAGATAATACCTTAATAAAATAAAATTAAAAAAAAGAAAAGGCCGATAAAATAAATGAGACCTATGAGGATATGAAAAGGGATGAAGGGTCAACAAGAAATACTGAAGGGTCAACTAGAAATAAAGAATACATTCTCTGAAATAAAAAAATATTATACAGAGTCCTAAAAACAGATTGGAAGATTGCAAGAATGAAGTCCAAGATTTGGAACACAAAGAGCCAGAGGACACTCCTCCACAGAAGCAAGAAGACAAGAGAATCCAGAAAGTTGAAGATAATGTAAGAAATCTATGGGACAACTTCAAGCGAACCAACATGAGAATTATGAGCATCCGAGAAGATGACAGAGAGCAAGATACTGAAAACATACTGAAAGAAATAGTGACAGAAAACTTCCCCCACCTGGTGAAAGAAACAGACTTACACATCCAGGAAGCACACAGAACCCCAAACAAAAGGAATCCAAAAAGAACTACACCAAGACACATCATAATTAAAATCCCAAGAGCTAAAGACAAAGAGAGAATATAAAAGCAGCAAAACAAGAGCAGGTAGTTACCTATAAAGGGGCACCCATCCGACTGTCAGCTGATTTCTCAACAGAAACCATGCAGGTCAGACAGGAATGGCAAGAAATATTCAAGGTGATGAATAACAAGAACCTACAGCCAAAAATACTCTACCCAGCAAAGCTATCACTCAGAATCAAAGGCAAGATAAAGAGCTTCAGAACTAAATTTAAGCTAAAGGAATTCATCACTGCCAAGCCAGAATTATATGAATTGCTGAAAGGGGTTCTTTAGGAAGAGGAAGAAAATAAAGATAAAAATTATGAACAAACACGTAACTATCAACAAGTGAGTCTAAAAACCAAGGGAAGTAAAAATCATGATGAACAACATTAACTGGTGAATATAACAGAATCAGAGGTATGGAAGGGGAGTGGACTGATGATTCTCAGGGAAATGGGGAGTGAGGCGGGGCGGGAAGAGACTGAACATAAAGTGCATCTATGGATGAGGACAATGGAGGATGGGGAAAGGGCAGAGAGTTGAATGGAAACTTGGTGGAGGGGCGCAATGGAGGGGGAGGGATGAGGAACATTTGTAATAATATGAATAATAATGATTTATTTAAAAAAAATAAAAGTCCTCCCTTCCTCTGAATTCTAAAAATCACCTATTCGGCGGAATTCTAGAAATCTATTCCCCACAATTCTAAAAATCTATTATTTCACAGAATTTTAAAAATCATGTCTTCCACAGAATTCTAGAAGACCTCAATTCTCCCAATTCTAGAAATTCCCTATTCTGTTGGATTCTAGATGTCCTGTCATCTCAGAATGCTAGAAATTTCCTATTCCACAGAATTCTAGAATTACACAATTCCACAGAATTCTATAAGTCCTTTCTTTCTCATTTGTAGCGGTACCCTATTCTACAGTATTCTAGAAATCCTCATTCACAGAATTCTAAAAGTAATCTCTTCCAAAGGATTCTAGAAATCTGCTATTCCACAAAATTCGAAAAATCCTCTTGTGCACAGAATTCTAGAGTCACCTTTTTCTCCGAATTCTAGAAATCCCCTCTTTTACAGCATTACTGAAGTCTTTTACTCCACAAAAATCTTAAAATCCACTATTGCACAGCGTTCTAGAAATCCTCATTTACGCAGAATTCAGTAAGTCTCCTCTCCCTCTGAATTCTACAAATCCCCTATTCCACAGAATCATAAAAGTCCTCCCTTCCTATGAATTCTTAAAATCGCCTATTCTATGGAATTCTAGAAATCTATTCCCTATAAATCTAAAAATCTATTATTCCACATTATTCTAGAAATCACCTCTTCCACAAAATTCTAGAAGACCTCACTTCCTCCAAATTCTAGAAATCCCATTATTGTGTGGAAATCTAGATAACATATCATCTCAGAATCCTAGAAATTTCCTATTCCACAGAATTCTAGAATTACACTATTCCATCAAATTCTATAAGTACTTTCTTACTCATTTCTAGTGATACCCTATTCTACAATATTCTAGAAATCCCTGTTCACTGAATTCTACAAGTAATCTCTTCCACAGGATTCTAAAAATCTCCTTCTCCACAAAATTCTAAAAATCCTCTTTTCCACAGAATTCTAGAGTCCTCTTTTTCTCCGAATTCTAGAAATCCCCTCTTGTACAGCATTATTTCACACAATTCTAGAATCACCTCTTCCACACAATTCTAGAAGACCTCCCTTCCTCTGAATAATAAAAATCTCCTATTCTACACAATTCTTCTGAAAATCAATTACTTCACAGAATTCTAGAAATCACCTCTTCCACATAATTCTAGAAGACCTACTTTCCCTCTCAAATCTAGAAATCCCCTATTCTGTGGAATTCTAGATGTCCTGTCATCTCAGAACCTAGAAATTTGCTATTCCACAAAATTATGGAATTACACTATTGCACAGAATTCTATGTCATTTCTTTCTCATTTCTATCAGTACCCTATTCTATAGTATTCTATAAATCCTCTTTTACAGAATTCTATGAGTAATCTCCCCCACAGAATTCTAGAAATCTACTCCACACAATTCTAGGAATCCTCTTGTCCACAGAATTCTAGAAGTCCTCTCTATCCCTGAATTTTAGAAATCCCCTCATCTATAACATCTAGATGTTTTCTACTCCAGAAAAATCTTGAAATCCTCAGTTGCAAAGTGTTCTAGAAATCCTCCATTCCGCAGATGTCTGTAAAAATTCTCCCCTTCCTAACTCTACAAATCTAAATATCATCCCTTCCTCTGAATTACACTATTCCACCAAATTCTATAAGTCCTTTCTTTCTCATTTCTCCTGGTACTCTATTCTACAGTAATCTAGAAATCCTCTTTCACAGAATTCTACAAGTAATCTCTCCCACAGAATTCATGAAATCTACTACTATACAAAATTCTAAAAATCCTCTTGTCCACAGAATTCTAGAGTCCTCTCTTTCTCCGAATTCCATAAATTACCTCTTCTACAGTATTCCTGAAGACTTCTACTCCACAGAAATATATTGCCCAGTGTTCTAGAAATCCTATATTAAACAGAATTGTGTAAATCTCCTCTCTCGATGAATTCTACAAATCCACTATTCCACAGAATCATAAAAGTCCTCCCTTCCTCTGAAGTCTAAAAATCCCCTATTCTAGGGAATTCTAGAAATCTATTCCCCACAATTATAAAAATCTATTATTTCACAGAATTCTAGAAATCACCTCTTCCACAGAATTCTAGATGACCTCCTTTGTTCCCAATTCTAGAAAACTCCTATTCTGTGGAATTCCAGATGTCCTGTCATCTCAGAATCCTAGAAATTTCCTATTCCCCAGAATTCTAGAATTACTGTATTCAACAGAATTCTATAAGTCCATTCTTTCTCATTTCTAGCGGTACCCTATTCTACAGTAATTTTGAAATCCCCTTTGACAGAATTCTATAGGAATCACTTCCACAGAATTCTAGAAATCTCCTACACCACAAAATCCTAAAAATCCTCTTGTCCACAGAATTCTAGAGTCCTCTCTTTCTCCGAATTCTAGAAATCCCCTCTTCTACAGAATTCCCAAATTCTTCTACTTTACAGAAATCTTGAAATCCATTATTGCACAGGATTCTAGAAATAGTCTATTATGCACAATTCTGTAAGTCTCCTCTTCTCTGAATTCACAAATCCTCTATTCCACAGAATTCTAAAATTCCTCCCTTCCTCTATATTCTAAAAATACCCTATTCAACAGAATTCTAGAAATCTATTCCCCACAATTATAAAAATCTATTATTTACAGAATTCTAGAAATCACCTCTTCCACAGAATTCTAGAAGACCTCATTTCCTCCCAATTTTAGAAATCCCCTAGTATATAGATTTCTGGATGTCCTTTCATCTCAGAATCCTAGAAATTTCCTATTCCACAGAATTTTAGAACGACACTATTCCACAGAATTCTATAGTTCCTTTCTCATTTCTAGCGGTACCCTAGTCTACAGTATTCTATAAATCCTCTTTCACAGAATTCTATAAGTAATCTCCTCCACAGAATTCTAGAAACCTTCTGCTCCACAAGATTCTAAAAATCCTCTTATCCACACAATTCTATAGTCCTTCCTTTCTCTGAATTCTAGAAATCCCCTCTTCTACAGCATTCCTGAAGTCTTCTACACCACAGAAATCTTGAAATCCTCTATTGCACAGCTTTCTAGAAATCCTCTATTATGCAGAATTCAGTAAGTCTCCTCTATCTCTGAATTCTACAAATCCCCTATTGCACAGAATTCTAAAAGTCTTCCCTTCCTCTGAATTCTAAAAATCACATATTCTACATAATTCTAGAAATCTATGTTCCACAATTCTAAAAATCTATTGTTTCACAGAGTTCTAGAAATCACCTCTTCCACAGAATTCTAGAAGACCTCTTTTCCTCCCATTTCTTAAAATCCCCTATTCTATGGAATTCTAGACGTCCTCTCATCTCAGAATCCTAGAAATTTCCTATTCCACAGGATTCTAGAATTACACTATCCCACAAAATTCTATAAATCTTTCCGTTCTCATTTCTAGAATTATCGTATTCTACAGAGTTTTGAAATCCACTTTCATAGAATTCTACAATAAATCTCTTCAACAGAATTCAGGAAATCTACTCCACAAAATTTTAAAAATGCTCTTGTCTACAGAATTTTAATTCCTCTCTATCTCCGAATATTAGAAATCCCCTCTTCTATAGCCATCGTGAATTCTTCTACTCCACAGAAATCTTGTAATCCTCTATTGCACACATTTAGAGAAATCCTCTATTACTCAAAATTCTGTAAGTCTCCTCTCCCTGTGAATTCTACAAATCCCCTATTCCACAAAATTCTAAAAGTCCTCCCTTCCTACGAATTCTTAAAATCCCCTATTCTACAGAATTCTAGAAATCTACTGCCCATAATTCTAAAAATCTATTATTTCACTGAATTCTAGAAATCACCTCTTCCACAAAATTCTAGAAGACCTCATTTCCTCCCAATTCTAGAAATCCCCTAGTCTATAGCATTCTTGATGTCCTGTCATCTCAGAATCCTAGAAATATCCTTTTCCACAGACGCACTCAACAATTTCAAAAAATACAACTAAAATATAGAGTGGACACTATCCAGAACTACAGGAAAGTTGACTGACTGGAAATTCTACAACTAGAAGGAAAGAGAAAACCAGGAGGAAAACCAGAGGAGCTGTAAAATTCTAGAATTCTAGAATTACTCTATTCAACAGAATTCTATCGATACCCTATTCTACAGTTATCTAGAAATTCTACAGTTATCTAGAAATTCTCTTTCAGAGAATTCTATAAGTAATCTCTTCCACAGAATTCTAGAAATGTCCTACTCCACAAAATTCTAAAAATTATCCGATCCACAGAATTCTAGAATCCTCTCTCCGAATCCCCTCTTCTACAGAGTTCCTGAATTCTTCTACTCCACAGAAATCTTGAATTCCTGTATTGCACAGCGTTCTAGAAATCCTCTATTATGCAGAATTCTGTAAGTGTCCTATCCCTCTGAATTCTACAAATCCCCTATTCCACAGAATTTTAAAAGTCCTCCCTTCCGACTCACAACAAGATGGCGGCAGAGGTAAAAGCCTAACTGCCGCCGCACTCAACAATTTCAAAAAATACAACTAAAATATAGAGTGGACACTATCCAGAACTACAGGAAAGTTGACTGACTGGGAATTCTACAACTAGAAGGAAAGAGAAAACCAGAAGGAAAACCAGAGGAGCTGTAAAGCCTAAGGTACGGAGGCACTGTGCATGCGCAGGGAGAGGACGGAGCCGGAGAGGAGGGGCGGCTGAGTGCCTGGCTGGCGTTCCCTAGCGGGAAGGAGATAAAAGCTCTGGACTGTGCTGAACTCCAACTCCGACTGCACTGAACCCCAGTTCTGGGCGAGACCCCGGGGGTCCCAGGCTCATACAGAGGGAATCTGGGCTGTAAGGCGGAAGCTCAGCGAGCAGAAAGGCAGAGCCCCGGAGTCGTGCACATTGCGCACAGAGGAGGGACTGTTTGCTGAGCTGCTGGATTGCCCCAGCGGGAAGGACTCAAAAGCTCAGGACTGTGCTGAGCCCCAGTTCTGACTGCACTGAACTCCAGTCCTGGGCAAGACCCTCAGGCTCCAGCCTCATACAGGGGGAATCTGGGCTGTAAGACAGAAGCTCAGGGGAGCAGCGAAAAGCAGAGCCCCTGAGTCGCGCACATTGCGAGCACAGAGGACAGACTGTTGTTTGGGCCGCGAGATTGCCCTAGCGGGAAGGAGACATAAGCTCAGGACTGTTCTTAACCCCACTTCCAACTGCTCTGAACCCCAGTTGTGGGCTTGTTGGGGGAGAGACTACACTGTCTGGTATCGGGCGAAACTCTAGAGTGCCTTTCTCTCAGAGGTGCTTGCAGTGAGTACCAAAGGCCACTGAGGTACACTGAGACTCAGGAACCTCAGAGGGCGGGGCTAACCGGAAGCCAAGGCTGTAGGCTCCACCCTGAAACTCTGCCCCATCCAAGCTGAACTCAGAGAGGCTTTTGCAGGTTTCCAAGTCTAGTGGAATAAGGTTGTCTCCCGGCATAGACACAGCTGATCCTCCCAACCTACCAACTCAGGGAAGCAGCGAAAATGCCGAAATGAGGAAACAGATCACAAACAAAAGAAATGGAGGACAAAAAGCGACTGGATATAGAGTTCAAAGCCACGCTTATAAGGTTGTTCAACAATCTCTTAAAAAAGGCCGATAAAGAGGGAAAAAATGGCGGAAGAATAGGTAGGCAAGTTCTGACCGGGTCCCGAGGAGGAAGGAGAGAGCGCCCGAGGGTCTCGCTGGGAGTGCCTGTCAACAAGCCAGGAGAAAGGTGAACACCTGGAGAAACTGGGGAGCGCCTGATCAGGGTGTCTCAGTCAGTTGGGTACCCTCAGCCCGATCCTCTCCCGGAGCGACGGAGAGCCGAATACGGGGAGATCTCGCCATCTTGACGGGAAGAGATTTTGATTAGAGGACAGAATAGCCAGTCTGTAAAGACCACCAAGTAGCTGTCCGCACCTAAACGCCGACCACAATCAGCGCGAACGCTTGGATAAAAAGGAGTGCTCTACCCCAGGGTGAAAAATCAGACTTTGCGGAGATCGGGTGAGTTTTCATCGCGGAGCGCCCATCCCCCCACACAGCAGCTCTCCTAAAGCTGCCTGCGCGCAGCTTGGGCACAGTAGGCTCACAGAGGGGTATGGCGAGTTTTCACCTGGCGCGCCCATCCCCCACGCAGCAGTTTGCATAAAGCAGCCTGCGCGCAGCTTGCGTGCACTGGGCTCACAGAGGGGTCCAGAGAGTTTTCACCTGGCGCGCCCATCCCCCACGCAGCAGCTTGCATAAAGCAGCCCGCGCACACCAACTTGCTTACACCAGGCGCACAGAGGGGTCTGTGTTTATAAGAAATCCAGAGCTGGGCTGGGGCCACCCCTGACTGTGGTCAAGGCTCCTAAGTGGGGGGATATCTAGGGAGCAGCGCACCTGGATTTGACTCACAGAGAGTTACAGGGGAGTGCGGTCGGCTCGTCCTGCCCAACCCCCACCCCTCCATAGACCAGAGCCACAGAGAGGCTTTAGAAAGGCCTCAGAGCCCTGGCTCTCTGCCACCAAGAATCACCGCCACCTAGAGACTACAGTACATATGGACTCTAGAGCTGCTTTAAAAATCAAGACCTGATTACAAACGGAAGAAACACTGGGAATTGCAATTAACGCCCAGACGAGGAACTGGTGAGCTAGACAGAACAACAGAGGAAGTGAATAACCTTCAATACTGCAAATTTGATTTAATTTTTGATTTTGATTTTCTAATTCTTTAATTTTTTTTCGGTTTTTGTTTTGTTTTTTAAGTTACATTAGTTGCAAAGTTTACTTAAGAAGATATTTTTTTTAATCTTTCCTCACTTGACTCTACCTTTTTAATTAACTCACTTTTATATGTAATCAATATTATTACTACTACTAGTTTGCCCGTTTTATCTTTTTTATCTTATTTTCTTTTGTTTATTTTTATCATTATCTTTTGAATGCCATAGTATATACTTAAAAAATTTTTTTTTCTTTTCTGTTTTTTCCCCTTTGGGATTACTATTCAACAGACTACTTATACTTTCCCTTCTCCAACGCTCTATTCTAACTCATCCCTTCCTTTATGCTATCACTCTCTTTCTAACCTTTTCCCTTTGGTGTCCTGCTTATCTTAACTCTTTACTGCTCTAGACTTTCCCTATTTTTTTTCTATTTACCCTCTCCTAAAATTTCACCCTTCCTGTGTATATCTAACTCCCAACGCCCTACTCCAAGCCCACTCACACCTACCTTGTTGCTGTCCTAAAAAACAACAACAACACAACAACAACAACAAAAAATCCTTCTCTCCACCCCTTTGTAGTTGTATGTTAAATGCTAACTATATCAAAGTTGTGTGCTTTTTTGTAAGATTGATTCGCTTATTCTTTTTATTTGATTGTATGATTTTGTTAGCTGGGTTCTAGTCACCTTTATTGGAGGATATTAATATTGCAAATGCTTTTCTTATCAGTGCCTTGTGTGTTGTACCTGGCTGTGTTGTATTTTGTACATTTAATTCTAAGCAGGAGAGAGAGAACTACATAAACAGGCAGCCTATAACAGAAAGATCATGGGGAGGCTAAGAAACACCCCACCTATGAAAGAAAATCAGCCATCACCAGAAAGGGGAGTAAACGATTTAGAGGCAAGCAACCTACCAGAGCAAGAATTCAGAGTAATGATCATGGGATGGCTAAAAAGAATGGAAGACAAATTTGACTATATGAGTAAGACCCAAGAGGAAATGAAGAAGAACCAAGAAGAAATGAAAAATGACATAGCTACTGTAAAGAACTCAATAGAAAGCATCAAAAGTAGGCTAGATGAAGCAGAGGACCGGATCAGTGAGCTAGAAGACAAGATGGAAAAAAATACCCAATTAGAGCAGCTTTTAGAAAAAAAAATTAAAAAGCAGGAAGAGAGCCTACGGGATCTTTGGGACATTACAAAACAAAAAATATTAGAATAATAGGGGTTCCAGAAGGAAAGGAAACAGAGGAAGGCATAGAAAAACTGTTTCAAGATATAATGACAGAAAACTTTCCTGAGATAGAGAAGAAAATACCCATACAAATACAAGAAGCTGAAAGGATCCCAAGCAAAATGAATCCCAAAAGACCAACTGCGAGACACATTATAGTTAAAGTGCAAAATAACAACGACAAAGCAAGAATCTTAAAAGCAGCCAGAGTGAGACAGAAGGTTACATATAGAGGAACCCTTATCAGACTAACAAATGATTTCTCCACAGAAACTCATCAGGCCAGAAGGGAATGGGATGAAATATACAAAGTCATGCAAAGGAAGGGTCTGAATCCAAGAATACTGTACCAAGCAAGGCTATCAATCAAGATTGAAAATGAAATCAAGAGCTTCACAGACAAAAAAAGACTAAAGAACTTTATCTCCACCAAACCAGCAATGCAAGAAATCCTAAAGGGTTTACTGTAAAAATAAAGAAATAGGGAGCAAAGAAGGAACACAGGGGTATAGAATAAAAATGGCATCAAATACCTACTTATCAATAATAACTTTAAATGTAAATAGTTTAAATGCTCCAATCAAGACACAGGGTAACAGATTGGATAAGAAAGCAAGACCCATATATCTGCTGTCTACAAGAAACACACTTCAGAAAAAAAGATGCACACAGGCTGAGGGTGAAGAGATGGAAAAAGATTTTCCAGGCGAACGGAAATTAAAAAAAGGCGGGGGTAGCAATACTTGTATCAGACAAACTAGATCTCAAAGTGAAGGACATAAAAAGAGATAATGAAGGCCACTTCATTATACTAAAAGGAGCAATCCAACAAGAAGAAATAACCCTGGTGAACATATATGCGCCCAATGTGGGAGCACCCAAATACATAAAAAAACTGCTGGAGGACATGAAGGGAGAGATTGATTGTAATACAATCATAGTAGGAGATTTTAATACCCCACTGTCACATTTGGACAAATCACCCAAACAAAACATTAGGAAAGAAATATCAATCCTAAATGACTCACTATACCAGATGGAATTAATCGACATCTTCAGAACATTACACCCCAAAAACACAGAATACACATTCTTCTCAAGTGCACATGGGACATTTTCAAAGATAGACCACATGTTGGGACATAGGCAAAGTCTCTTCAAATTCAAGAAGATAGAAATCATATCAAGCATCTTTTCAGATCATAGTGGCATAAAACTGGAAATTAACTACAATAAAAATAATCCAAAGAAATCAAACACATGGAGACTAATCAGCATGCTATTAAACGAGGACTGGATTACTAAAGAAATCAAGGAAGAAATTAAAAACATCCTGGCAACAAATGACAATGAAAACACAACAATCCAAAATCTATGGGACACAGCAAAAGCAGTCTTGAGAGGGAAGTTCATATCTCTACAAGCCTATTGCAAAAAACTAGGAAAAAAGGTAACAGATTATCTAACTCTAAAACTCAAAGAGTTAGAAAAAGAGCAACAAGAAAAGCCCACTGTAAGCAGAAGAAAAGAAATAATAAAAATCAGAGCAGAGATAAACGACATAGAGACCAAAGAAACAATACACAAGATCAACAAAACCAAGAGCTGGTTCTTTGAATGGATAAACAAGATTGATAAACCTCTAGCCAGGCTAAACAAGAAACAAAGAGAGAGGACCCAAATAAATAAAATCAGAAATGAAAGAGGTGAAATAACAACAGACCCCACCGAAATACAAAGGATTGTTACAAAATACTATGAGCAACTCTATTCCAACAAATTGCACAACCTGGAAGAAATGGACATATTCCTAGAAAAATACAACCTTCCAAAACTCAATCAGGAAGAATCTAAAAATCTCAACAGACCAGTTACTTGGGAAGAAATTGAAACAGTCATCAAAAAGCTGCGAGCAAACAAAAGCCCAGGGCCAGATGGCTTCACAGGAGAGTTTTACCAAACATTCAAGGAAGAACTAAAACCTATCCTCCTCAGACTATTCCAAAAAATTCAAGAGGAAGGAACACTTCCATACTCCTTTTATGAAGCCAGCATCACCCTAATACGAAAACCAGATAAAGACAACTTGATGAAAGAGAATTACAGGCCAATATCCCGCATGAACATAGATGCTAAAATACTCAACAAAATTCTAGCAAATCGGCTCCAGCAGTACATCTGGAAGATCATCCACCATGACCAAGTAGGTTTTATTCCAGGAATGCAAGGATGGTACAATATCCACAAATCAATAAACGTGATACATCACATAAACAAATTGAAAGATAAAAATCATATGGTCATATCAAGTGATGCAGAAAAAGCATTTGATAAAATCCAACACCCTTTCCTGATAAAAACTCTCAACAAGGTGGGAGTACAAGGATCATACCTCAACATAATAAAAGCTATATATGATAAACCGACAGCCAACATCATACTCAATGGGCAAAAACTAAAGCCATTCCCTCTTAAAACAGGAACAAGACAGGGATGCCCACTCTCACCACTCCTGTTTGACATTGTACTGGAAGTACTTGCCATTGCAATTAGACAAGAAGAGGAAATAAAAGGCATCCAAATCGGAAAAGAAGAAGTAAAGTTATCCTTATTTGCAGATGACATGATATTGTACATAAAAAACCCAAAAGACTCCATCAAAAAACTAATAGACTTAATAAATGAATTTGGCAATGTAGCTGGATACAAAATTAACGCCAGGAAATCGATGGCATTCCTGTACACCAACAATGAATTTACAGAAACAGAGACCAAAAAAGCAATCCCATTTACCATCGCACCAAGAAAATTAAGATACCTGGGAATAAATTTAACTAAGGAGGTAAAAGACCTATATACGGAAAACTACACAACACTGAAAAAAGAAATAGAGGAAGATGTAAACAGATGGAAGAACATACCATGTTCATGGATTGGTAGAATCAACATCATCAAAATGTCCATACTTCCCAAAGCAATCTATAGGTTCAATGCACTCCCCATCAAAATACCAACGGCATATTTCACTGACCTAGAAAGAACTCTCCAAAAATTCATTTGGAACAATAAAAGACCTCGAATAGCATCAGCAATCCTGAGAAAGAAGAGTAAAGTAGGAGGGGTGTCAATACCAGATTTCAAACTGTATTACAAAGCCACTGTGCTCAAAACAGCCTGGTACTGGCACAAGAACAGACATATAGATCAATGGAATAGAATAGGGAATCCAGATATCAACCCAAATCTATATGCTCAATTAATATTTGACAAAGGAGGCACGAGCATACAATGGAGTCAAGACAGTCTCTTCAGTAAATGGTGTTGGGAAAATTGGACAGATACTTGCAAAAGATGAAACTAGAGCACCAACTTACTCCATACACAAAAATAAATTTGAAATGGTTACAGGACTTAAACATAAGACGGGAAACCCTAAAAATACTAGAGGCATCCACAGGCAGCAAAATCTCAGACATATGCCAAAAGAACTTCTTCACTGATACTGCCCCTTGGGCAATGGAAGCTAAAGATAAAATAAACAAATGGGACTATATCAAAATAAAAAGTTTTTTCACAGCAAAAGAAACCATCAACAAAACAACAAGAAAGCCCACTGCATGGGAGAACATATTTGCAAACAATATTACTGATAAGGTTTAATCTCCAATATCTACAAACAGCTTATTCAACTCAGTAAAAGGAAAATAAATGAGCCAATTAAAAAATGGGCAATGGAACTAAATAGAATCTTCTCAAAAGAAGACAGAAGGAAAGCCAAGAGGCACATGAAAAACTGTTCAAAGTCACTACTTATCCGAGAGATGCAAATCAAAACAACAATGCGATACCATCTCACACCTGTCAGAATGGCCAACATTAACAAATCAACAAACGACAAGTGTTGGCGAGGTTGTGGAGAAAAAGGAACCCTGGTGCACTGCTGGTGGGAATGCAGACTGGTACAACCACTGTGGAGAACAGTATGGAGTTTCCTCAAAAAACTGAAAATGGATCTCCCATTTGACCCAGTAATCCCACTTCTAGGAATATATCCCAAGAAAATAGGAGGACAAATCAGAAAGGATATATGCACCCCTATATTCATAGCAGCACAATTTACAATAGCTAGGATTTGGAAACAGCCTAGGTGTCCATCAGCAGATGATTGGATCAAAAAACTATGGTACAACTACACAATGGAATACTATGCTGCCATAAAAAAAAAGGAATTCTCATCATTTGCAGCAACCTGGATGGAATTGGAGAATAGCATGCTGAGTGAAATAATCCAGTCAATGAAAGAGAGACACCACATGACTTCACTCATTTATGAATAATAAAGAACATTATAAACTGATGAACCATAAGTTAAATATAGCGACAGTAAAGCAACAAGCAGACTGTCTAATTACCACGGGGAGAGGAGGGAAATATGAGGGAAATAGGATCAACTGAGGGACTTGTACACATGCATATGAGTATAACCAATGGACACAAAACTCTGGGGAGGGAGGGAATGTTTTTTTTTTTTTGTTGTTTTTTTTTTTTGTCGGGGAGGGGAAATGGTAATATATGTACACAGATAATAATTTAATAAAAAAACTTTAAAAAAAGGCCGATAAAATAAATGAGATCTATGAGGATATGATAAGGGATCAACAAGAAATAATGAAGGGTCAACTAGAAATAAAGAATACAATCTCTGAAATAAATAATATTATACGGAGTCCTAAAAACAGATTGGAAGATTGCAAGTATCATGTCCAAGATTTGGTACACAAAGAACCAGAGGAGACTCCTCTTCAGAAGCAAGAAGACTAGAGAATCCAGAAAGTTGAAGATAATGTAAGAAACCTCTGGGACAACTTCAAGCGAACCAACATCAGAATTATGGGCATCCCAGAAGATGACAGAGAGCAAGATACCGAAAACATATTGAAAGAAATAGTGACAGAAAACTTCCCCCACCTGGTGAAAGAATAGACTTACACGTCCAGGAAGCACACAGAACCCCAAACAAAAGGAATCCAAAAAGATCCACACCAAGACACATAATTAAAATTCCAAGAGCTAAAGACAAAGAGAGAATATTAAAAGCAGCAAGACAAAAGCAGGTAGTTACCTATAAAGGGGCACCCATACGACTGTCAGCTGATTTCTCAACAGAAACCATGCAGGCCAGACGGTAATGGCAAGAAATATTCAAGGTGATGAATAACAAGATCCTACAGCCAAAAATACTCTACCCAGCAAAGCTATCACTCAGAATCAAAGGCCAGATAAAGAGCTTCACAAATAAATTTAAGCTAAAGGAGTTCATCACTGCCAAGCCAGAATTATATGAATTGCTAAAAGGGGTTCTTTAGGAAGAGGAAGAAAATAAAGATAAAAATTATGAACAAACACGTAACTATCAACAAGTGAGTCTAAAAACCAAGGGAAGTAAAAATCATGATGAACAACATTAACTGGTGAATATAATAGAATCAGAGGTATGGAAGGGGAGTGGACTGATGATTCTCGGGGAAATGGGGAGTGGAGCGGGGCGGGAAGAGACTGAACATAAACTGCACCTATGGATGAGGACAATGGGGGAAGGGGAAAGGGCAGAGAATTGAATGGGAACTTGGTGTAGGGGAGCAATGGGGGCGGGGGATGAGGAACATTTGTAATAATATGAACAATAAAGATGTATTAAAAATAATTTTCAAAAAAAGAAAAAAAAGTCCTCCCTTCCTATGAATTTTTTCATATCCCCTATTCTACGGAATTATAGAAATCTAAAATTTCTAAATCTAAAATTTTGGAAATCTAAAATTTCTAAATTTTAGATTTAGATTCTATAGGGATTCTATAGGGTACCTATAGAAATGAGAAAGAAAGGACTGATAAAATTCTGAGGAATAGTGTAATTCTAGAATTCTGTGGAATAGCTAATTTCTAGGATTCTGAAATGAGAGGACATCCAGAATTCCACAGAATAGGGGATTTCTAGAATAGGAGGAAATGAGGTCTTCTAGAATTCTGTTGCAGAGGTGATTTCTAGAATTCTGTGAAATAATAGAGTTTTAGAATTGTGGGCAATAGATTTCTAGAATTCCGGAGAATAGGGGATTTTAAGAATTCATAGGAAGGCTTTTTATTTTGATGTAGTCCCATTTGTTCATTCTCTCTTTAGCTTCCATTGCCCTAGGGGCAGTATCAGTGTAGAAGTTCTTTTGGCATATATCTGAGATTTTTCTGCCTGTGGATGCCTCTAGTATTTTTATGGTTTCCCGTCTTATGTTTAAGTCCTGTAACCATTTTGAATTCTTTTTTGTGTATGGAGTAAGTTGGTGCTCTAGTTTCATCCTTTTGAAAGTTTCTGTCCAATTTTCCCAACAGCATTTACTGAAGAGACTCTTTTGACTCCATTGTATGCTCGTTCCTCCTTTGTCAAATATTAATTGAGCATATTGATTTGGATTGATATCTGGATTCTGTAATCTATTCCATTGATCTATATGACTGTTCTTGTGCCAGTGCCAGGATGTTTTGAGAACAGTGGCTTTGTAATACAGCTTGAAATCTGGTATTGAGATACCTGCTACTTTATTCTTCTTTCTCAGAATTGCTGCAGCTATTCGAGGTCTTTTATTGTTCCAAATGAATTTCTGGAGAGTCCTTTATAGATCTGTGAAGAGTGTTGTTGGTATTTTAATAGGGAGTGCGTTGAACTTATAAATTGCTTTGGGAAGTATGGACATTTTGATGATGTTGATTCTACCAATCCATGAACATGGTATGTTCTTCCATCTGTTTACATCTTCCTCTATATCAAAATAAAAAGCTTTATTACACCAAAAGAAACCAATCAACAAAACAACAAGAAGTCCCACGATATGGGAGAACATATTTGCAAATGATATCACTGATAAAGGTTTAATCTCCAACATCTACAGATAGCTTACACAACTCAATAAAAGGAAAATAAATGATCCAATTAAAAAATGGGAAATGGACCTGAATAGAATCCTCTCAAAAGATGACAGAAGGAAGGCCAAGAGGCACATGAAAACATGCTCCAAGTCACTAATCATCTGAGAGATGCAAATCAAAACAACAATGCCATACCATCTCACACCTGTCAGAATGGCCAACATCAACAAAACAACAAAAGAAAAATGTTGGCGAGGTTGCTGAGAACAAGGAACCCTCGTGCACTGCTGGTGGGATTGCAGGTTGGTGCAACCACTGTGGAGATCAGTATGGAGCTTCCTCAAAAAACTGAAAATGCAACTCCCATTTAACCCAGTAATCCCACTACTAGGAATATACCCTAAGAAACACCAATTAGAAAGGATATATGCACCCCTATGTTCATAGCAGCACAATTTACAATAGCTAGGATTTGGAAACAGCCTGGGTGCCTGTCAGCAGATGAATGGATCAGAAAACTATGGTACATCTACACCATGGAATACTATGCGGCCATAAAAAGGAAGGAATTTCATCATTTGCAGAAACCTGGATGGAATTGGAAAGCATCATGCTGAGTGAAATAAGCTAGTCAATGAAAGAGAAACACCACATGACTTCACTCATTTATTGATATTAAAGTTCATTATAAACTAATAAATAGCAAGATAGATATGGAGACAGTAAAACAACAAGCAGACTGTCAAATGACAGCGGGGAGAGGGGTAGGGAGATCTGGGGGAGATAAGAGATCAACCAAAGTACTGGCATGCATACATAAAAGTACAACCAATGGACATGAAACTCTGCGGAGGGAGGGCATATATAGGACGGGGGGAGGAAATGGTAAGCTATGTACACATATAATACTTTAATAAATTTTTAAAACACAGGAAAAAAGAAAATTAATAAAATATATTTAAAAAAATAAATTCTCTATGTAGTAATAGTAATAAATAAATAAATAAATAAATAAATAAATAAATAAATAAAAGAATTTGTAGGAAGGGAGGACTTTTAGAATTCTGGGGATTAGGGGATTTGTAGAATTCAGAGCGAGAGAAGACTTATAGACTTCTGCGTAATAGAGGATTTCTAGAACACTTTGCAACTGAGAATTTCAAGATTTTTGTGGAGTAGAAAAATTCTAGAATGTTACAAAAGAGGGGAATTCTAGTATTCGGAGAAAGAGAGTACTTCTAGAATTCTGTGGACAAGAGGATTTCTATAATTCTTTGGAGTAGGAGATTTCTAGAATACTGTGGAAGAGATTACTTGTAGAATTCTGTGAAAAAGGATTGCTAGAATACTGTAAAATAGGGTACAACTAGGAATGAGAAAGAAGGACTTATAGAATTTTGTTGAATAGCGTAATTCTAGAATTCTGTGGAATAGGAAATTACTAGGATTCTGAGATGACAGGAGAACTAGAATTCCAGAGAATAGGGGATTTCTAGAATTGGGAGGAAAGGAGGTCTTCTAGAATTCTGTGGAAGAGGTGATTTCTAGAATTCTGTGAATTAATAGATTTTTAGAATTGTGGGGAATAGCTTTCTAGAATTCCGTAGAATAGAGGATTTTTAGAATTCTGAGGAGGGGAGGACCTTTAGAATTCTGTGGAATAGGGGATTTGTAGAATGCAGAGGGAGAGGAGACTTACAGAATTCTGCATAATAGAGGATTTCTAGAATGCTGTGAAATAGATGATTTCAATATTTCTGTGGAGTAGAAGACGTCTGGAAGGTTATAGAAGAGGGGATTTCTAGAATTCAGAAAAAGAGAGGACTTCCAGAATTCAGTGGACAAGAGGATTTTTAGAATTTTGTGGAGTAGGAGATTTCATGAATTCTGTGGAAGAGATTATTTGTAGAATTCAGTGAAAGAGGATTTCTAGAATATTGTAGAATAGGGTACCGATAGAAATAAGAAAGAAAGGACTTATAGAATTCTGTGGAATAGTGTAATTCAAGAATTCTGTGAAAGAGTGTAATGTTAGAATTCTGTGGAATAGAAATTTCTAGGAATCATAGATGACAGGACATCTAGAATTCCACAGAATAGGCGATTTCTAGAATTGGAAGGAAAGGAAATCTTCTAGAATTGTGTTGCAGAGGTGATTTCTAGAATTCTGTGAAATAATAGATTTATAGAATTGTGGGAAATAGATTTCTACAACTCCATAGAAGAAGAGATTTTTACAATTCAGAGTAAGGGAGGACATTTAGAATTCTATGATATAGGTGATTTTTAGAATTTAGAGGGAGAGGAGACTTTCACAATTCTGCGTAATAGAGGATTTCTAGAACGGTGTGCAATAGAGGATTTCAAGATTTCTGTAGAGTAGAAGAATCCCGGAATGCTGTACAAGAGGGGATTTCTAGAATTCGGAGAAAGAGAGGACTTCTAGAATTCTGTGGACAAGAGTGTTTTTAGAATTTTGTGCTGTAGGAGATTACTAGAATTCTGTGGAAGAGATTAGTCATAGAATTCTGTGAAAGATTTCTAGAATACTGTAGAATAGGGTACAGATAGAAATGAGAAAGGAAGGACTGATAGAATTCTGAGGAATAGTGTAATTCTAGTATTCTGTGAAATAGCAAATTTCTAGGATTCTGAGATGACAGGAGAACTAGAATTCAACAGAATAGGGAATTTCTAGAATTGGGAGGAAAAGAGGACTTCTAGAATTTTGTGGAAGTGGGGATTTCTAGAATTCTGTGAAACAATAGATTTTTTGAATTGTGGGGAATAGATTTCTACAGTTCCGTACAATAGGGGATTTTAAGAATTCATAGGAAGGAAGGACTTTTAGAATTCTGAGGAATAGGGGATTAGTAGAATTCAGAGGGAGAGAAGACTTACAGACTTCTGTGTAATAGAGCATTACTAGAACGCTGTGCAATAGAGGATTTTAGATTTCTGTGGTGTAGCAGACTTCAGGAATGCTGTAGAAGAGGGGATTTCTAGAATTCAGAAAAAGAGAGGACTTTCAGAATTCTGTGGACAAGATCCCTCAGTGCTCTCTGCCTTTAGCCCTCTGCCCCGCCTGCCTTCTCTGGCAGGCAGGCAGGGACCACACCTCTCCCAGCTGAGCCCTCAGCTGCCTCCCTCCCTCCCACTCCAGGAAGCCACCCTCCTCAGGTGGGAATGTGATGTGCCACATAGCCAGAAGGGAGCGCCCTCCACAACTGGGCTCTCCTAGGGATTCCTCCTCTTCACCTCCCCAGCACAGCCTCCTCTCCTGGGGAAGCCAGTCAATGGGGGAAGGCTTAGTGGTGGCCAATAATACGTGCACGTGCCAAGGCAGCGCTCAGGGCTGGCCGGATGTGTACCTACGGGTGGACACTTCTCAAGGGGGCCCAGAGCGGTGGCACTCGGCCAGGATCACAGTGGGTGCTGAGAGCCAGGCCTGTTGGAAGTGGCCGTTCAGGCCACAGCCAAGCAGCCCTTCTTAGACTGGCCACCTCTGAGAGTGTGTATCCCATCTGGTACAGGGCCCACTACCCACCGCCCTACATCCACAGTCCTGTGCTTTGTCCACTGAGCCAAACCTGCTGCAGCCTGTTCCCCCTGTCAGTGTGTCAGAGGCCTCCCTGTTGTCCCTGTGCCCCCCCGAACCCCCAACCCATGTCCCTCCCTGAGCGCCGGGGTGTGGGGCTTCCAGAGGTGCAGGAGAATGGGGCACAGGTGACCCTGCGAGGGCGGTGGGGTGCTGCTGCTAGAAATGTGCAAGCAAGTGAGCAAGGGAGCTAGCGAACTAGAGCCCTGTTCCCATCTTTGGAGGAAGGGACGGGCACAGGGGTGCGGGAGAGGGGACTCTGGGGATGGGAGTTGAGTTCAGACAGGAGGTTCCCCTGCCCAGGCCCCACCCAGGCCGCCAAAAGGGAGGCTGGGGCCAGCAGCAAAAAGCCCAGCTCCTCCCCTGAGCCAAAGCTAAAGCAAAAGCCTAAGGCACCCAGTATACCCAGGCTGTCTTCCATCCAAGTACTAACCAGGCCCGACCCTGCTTAGCTTCAGAGATCAGACGACATCGGGCACGTTCAAGGTGGTATGGCCATAGACTGGGGAGCTGGCCTCAGGGCGCCTCAAGAGCCTGCCTAGCCCCACAGCCACCCACAGCCTGGACCCCTGGGGGCTCTCAGCACTCAGAGCTCTCTGCCATCAGCCCTCTGCCCCACCCGCCCTTTTGCAGGCAGGCAGGCAGGGAACACACCTCTCTGCGCTGAGCCCTAAGCTGCCTCCCTCCCTCCCACCTGCAGCAAGCTGCCCTTCTCCTGTGGGGGTGCGATCTGCCACATAGCCAGAAGGGAACACCTTCCACAATTGGACTCTCTGAGGGATTCCTCCTCTTTAACTCCCTAGCTCAGCCTCCTCTCCTGGGAAAGCCAGTCAATGGGGGAAGGCTTAGTGGTGGCCAAGAATACGTGCACGTGCCAAGGAAGCGCCCAGGGCCGGCCGGACGTGTACCTATGGGTGGACCCTTCTCAAGGGGGCCCAGAGCGCTGGCACTCGGCCAGGATCACGGTGGGTGCTGAGAGCCAGGCCTGTTGGAAGTGGCCGTTCAGGCCACAGCCAAGCAGCCCTTCTTATGTCTGGTCACCTCTGAGTGTGTGCATCCCATCCGGTACACGGCCCACGGCCCACGGCCCACGGCCCACGGCCCACCGCCCACCACCCACCGCCCCCAGGGCTGGCGGGTTTGAAGTCAGGGACACCTGCCCAGCATGTGAAAGTACTATTATTACCCTGTAATCACTATCTTCCTTTCCAGGCTCTTTGAGGGCAAATTCTCAGTATTTTAACATGCTGGTGAGATCAGAACGTTCCCAAACGAATGTCACCTTCAGTGGAACACTTTCTCACATACATTTCCCTGCTGTGTTATTTAGAGATCTGGCAGGCTTTCCATTTTCATACAGGTACCATAAGGGCCTTTTGAGGACTTTACTGCTATTTGAACACCAGCTTGGCTATTGGTTACCTCTCTAACTTCTTGAAGTACTCAGATACTGTTGTACAGTTCTATGAAGAAGAGTTGTGAAATTTTTCACCAGGTTTCCTCGCACTACAAACACCAAGTCAATCTGACAGTTAAAATCAAAGGGAAACAGTACCACATCAAATTCTCAGCCTTTTACCTGGTTTTCCCCATGCCAACATTGTTTTATTCGGGTCTACATCTAGTTGAACATGCATTTCTAGTGTAGGATGCACCAATCTAAAATTTTTGTGGCCTGTAGTTTTCAATTCGCAGTGTTACACTCAAGATCCAGTGATGGCATCTCTTTCACTGTGAATTCAAAGGCTGATAAATGATAGCCTATCCCGTAATTCATATGCTAACCCAAAACCTAGTCCCCGAAGCTGGTAGTACCCCTCAAACTCAGTATGCCCTCTAGACCTCACAGTGATGGCATCAGAACTCCCAGGTGGGCTCAGGCCCAAAGAATTATCACCTGGGTACTTGTGCCTGCTCACCTGACCTGACCACTTGATGACGTCAGCACTTCCTGTTTCAAAGGTTCTCAGCTTTCTTTGACAAAAGAGAAGTCATTGACACTAAGCGAGACAGGTAACCTATATCATCCTAGGTTCTCTGATGTTTCAAAACGATTCTATCATTAAACAATGTGTTGCAGATAGCCAGGCTCTTTGTTGATGTCATCCTCGGGTTTTATGCTTGTTCTTAGACATTAAGCTAACTTCAGTTTCTGAGTTTCCAAACTTCTATTAAGCACCTAGTTTCTGTAGGTGCTTTTAATGTGAATTTAATGTGTATCAAATTTAATTTTAATGTGAATTCCAATGTTAAACGATATATATTTTTTTTACATTACTACGAGCTCATGAAAGTACTATTATTATCCTGTAATGACTGTCATGCCTTTCCAGGCACTTTGAGGGCAAATTCTCAGTATTTTAACATGCTGGTGAGATCGGGACGTTCCCAAACGGATGTCACCTTCAGTGGAACACTCTATCATATACATTTACCTGCTCTGTTATTTGGAGATCTGGCAGGCTTTCCATTTTCATCCAGGTACCATAAGGGCCTTTTGAGGACTTTACTGCTATTTGAACACCAGCTTGGCTATTGGTTACCTCTCTTACTTCTTGAAGAACTCAGATACTATTGTACAGGTCTATGAAGAAGAGTTGTGAAATTTTTCACCAGCTGTCCCCGCCCCACAAACACCAAGTCAATCTGACAGTTAAAAGCAAAGGGAAACACTTCCAAATCAAATTCTCAGACTTTTACCTGGTTTTCACTGTGCCACCATTGTGTTATTTGGGTTTTACATCCAGTTGAACATGTATTTCTAGTGTAGGAGGCACCCTTGTAAAATTTTTATGGCCTGTAGTTTTCAATTTGCAGTGTTACACTCATGCTCCAGTAATGACATCTCTTTTGTGAATTCAAAGGCTGTTACATGATAATGTCTCCCAGAACTCATATGCTAACCCTAAACCAAGCCCCTGAAGCGGGCCCTACCGCTCAAATTGAGTCTGCCCTCTAGACCTCACCTGGAGGTCAACAGATCTCCCAGGTTGGCTCAGGCCCAAAGAATTATCACCTGGGCACTTGTGCCTGCTCACCTGGTCCTGACCACTTGATGAAGTCAGCACTTCCTGTTTCAAAGCTTCTCAGCCTTCTTTGACAAAAGACAAGTCATTCACACTGAGTTAGACAGGTAACCTATATCAACTTATGTTCTCTGATGTTTCACGACGATTCTCCTGTCATTAAACAATGTGTTTCAGATAACAAGGCTCTTTGTTGATGTAATCCTCATGCTTTATACTCCTTCTTAGACATTTAGCTAACTTTAGTTTGTGAGTTTCCAGAGGACACTCCAAGTGTCTGTAGCTGCTTTAATGTGAATTTAAATGTGAAATGACGTTTTATACATTACTACCAGCATGTGAAAAAACTATAATTACCCCGTAATGACTATTGTATCTTCCCAGGCTTTTGAAGCCAAATTCTCAGTATTTTATAATGCTGGTGAGATGGGGAAGTTCCCAAACGAATGTCACCTTCTGTGGCCCACTGTCTCTCATACATTTTCCTGATCTGTTATTTGGAGATCTGGCAGGCTCTCCATTTTCATACAGGTATCATAAGGGCCTTTTGAGGATTTTACCACTATTTGGACCCAATCCTGGCTACTGTTTACCTCTCTTACTTCTTGAAGTACTCAGTTAGTGTTGTACAGGTCTATGAAGAGGAGTTGTGGTAATTTTTCACCAGCTTTCCCGCCCCACAAACACAAGTCAATTTGACAGTTAAAATCAAAGGGAAACAGTACCACATCAAATTCTAATCCTTTTACCGGGTTTTCCCAATCCGGGTCTTCGTCTAGTTGAACATGTAATTCTTGTGTAGGAAGCACCCTTCTAAAATGTTTTTGGCCTGCAGTTTTCAATTTGCAGTGTTACACTCATGCTCCAGTGATGGCATCTCTTTCACAGTGAATTCAAAGGCTGATAAATGATAATCTCTCCCGGAACCCATATGCTAACCCTAAACCTCGCCCCTGAAGCTGGCCCTACTCCTCAAACAGAGTATGCCTTCTAGACCTCACATAGATGGCATCAGAACTCTGCATTCCTGAAGTCTTCTACTCCACAGAAATCCTCTATTTCACAGAGTTCTAGAAATCCTCTATTATGCAGAATTCAGTAAGTCTCTTCTCCCTCTGAATTCTACAAATCCCCTATTCCACAGAATCCTTAACATCCTCCCTTCCTCTGAATTCTAAAAATCCCCTATTCTACGGAATTCTAGAAATCTATTACCCACAATTCTTAAAATCTATTACATTACAGAATTATAGAAATCACCTCTTCCACAGAATTCTAGACCTCTGTTCCTCCCAATTCTAGAAATCCCCTAGTCTATAAAATTCTAGATGTCCTTTCATCCCAGAATCCTAGAAATTTGCTAATACACAGAATTCTAGAATTAAAATATTCCATAGAATTCTATAAGTCCTTTCTTTTTAATTTCTAGAGGTACCCTATTCTACAGTATTCTAGAAATTCTCTTTCAAAGAATTCTACGATTAGTCTCTCCCACAGAATTCTAGAAATGTTGTACTCCACAAAATTCTAGAAATCCTCTTGTCCACAGAATTCTAGAAGTCCTCTTTTTCTTTGAATTCTAGAAATCCCCTCTTCTATAACATTCTAGAAATTTTCTACTCCACAAAAATCTTAAAATCCTTAGTTGCAAAGCATTCTAGAGATCCTCTGTTTCACAGAATTCTGTAAGTCTCCTCTCTCTCTGAATTCTACAAATCCCCTATTCCCCAGATTGTGAAAGTCCTCCCTTCCTACGAATTCTTAAAATCACCTATTCTACAGAATTCTAGAAATTTATTGCCCCAAATTCTAAAAATATTTTATTTCACAGAATTCTAGAAATCACCTCTTCCACAGAATTCTAGTAGACCTCCTTTGCTCCCAATTCTAGACATCCCCTATTCTGTGGAATTCTAAAAGTCCTCTCATCTCAGAATGCTAGAAATTTCCTATTCCACAGAATTCTAGAATTACACTATTCTACACAATTTTATGTCTTTCCTATTTCTAGCGGTACCCTACTCAACAGTATACTAGAAATCCCCTTTCACAGAATTCTACAAGAAATATCTTCCACAGAATTCATGAAATATCCTACTCCACAAAATTCTAAAAATCCTCTTGTCCACAGAATTCTAGAGGCCTCTCTTTCTCCAAATTCTAGAAATCCCCTCTTCTACAGCAGTCATGAAGTCTTCTACTCCACAGAAATCTTGAAATCCTCTATAGCACAGCTTTTTAGAAATCCTCTATTACACAGAATTTGTAAGTCTCCTCTCCCTCTTGTTAGGTTGAGGCAATGGGTATAGCCCATGGCAGAGGCAAGCATCTGCAGGATGGATGGTGACAAAGATAACTGGCTAGCTGGCGCCTTCCTAGGGCCTTCTGAGACCCCTGGCCCAGGCAGGAATTCCACACCTTTCATGCCCTCCTCCCTCTCCTCCCTAAACAGCCATATAAAAGAAATACCTATGCTGCTTTTGGGCGCGAACTTCCCTGGCCCACCCTCCGACCAGAGAGCTTCGCCCAGGAGTGCAGGTTAAAGCCCCCTTTCTTAATCGCCTGGATTCCGTGTCTTGCTTCTGCGCTGCCTACCTCTCAGCTGGGATCTTACAAACCTCTCCGTGCGGACCTTACAACCTTTCACCTCTGAATTCTACAAATCCCCTATTCCACAGAATTCTAAAAGTCCGCCCTTCCTCCTAATTCTAAAAATCCCCAATTCTCTGGAATTTTAGAAATCTATTCCCAACAGTTCTAAAAATCTATTATTGCACCAAATTCTAGAAGTCACCTCTTCCACAGAATTCTACAAGACCTCTTTTCCTCCCAATTCTAGAAATCCCCTATTCTATAGAATTCTAGCTGTCCTACCATCTCAGAATCCTAGAAATTTCCTATTGCACAGAATTCTAGAATTACATTATTCCACAGAATTCTATAATTCCTTTCTATCTCATTCCTAGTGGTATCCTATTCTACAGTAATCTAGAAATCCACTTTCACAAAATTCTACAAGTAATCTCTCAAAAATTCTAGAAATCCTCTTGTCCACAGAATTCTGGAGTCCTCTTTTATCCGAATTCTAGAAATACCCTCTTGTACAGCATTCCTGAATTCTTGTACTCCACAGAAATTTTGAAATCCTCTATTGCAGAGCTTTCTAGAAATCCTCTATTATGCAGAATTCTGTAAGTCTTCTCTGCCTCTGAATTCTACAAATCCCTTTGCCAGGAATGGAAACCTAAGATTATCACTGGTAATAAAATGTAAAGGGAACTGGCCAACCTTGATGGCTCTGAATGATCAGAGCTATTAACTCATTGACTCTAGGTTGAGTCACTAGTGATAAAATGTAAAAAGAACTGTCTAACAGAAACCAAACATTGTCACTATTGTTAATATGCAAAGAGAGATGGCCATCCTCAATGGCTCTGAAAGGTCAGAGCAATTAACTCATTGTCTAGTTGAGATAGTAGAGCTTGAGTCAACTTTAGTTTGTTAATCGTATGTAAAATCTAGTTAATTTTCTGCTGCTGGAACTTTTCTGCCTAAGAGATGTCATTGTCTCAGAATCTCAATAAAAGAAATGTTAAAAGGCCAGATGCGGGTGAGTCTTCCCACTAGAGGCTTGACTCCCTGCCTGGCCTGCATTTTCCCAAATTAACTCTTTTCCAGTCTCTTCATTTTTATTGTATGGCCTTCTCCAGAAACCAGACCATGAGGGTGGGACCTGAACCACGCTGGTCGTGGGGAAGTTTCCCACATCTGTCGCCTTCAACGCGGGACTTCTGGAGGAGATGATATTTTTCGCCTAGAGCAAAGGAGGAAAAATACACCTGAAAAAGGTGAGGAAAATACACCTGAAAAAGGTGAGGAGAATTCACCTGAAAAAGGTGAGGAAAATTCACCTGAAAAAGGTGAGGAAAATTCACCTGAAAAAGGTGAGGGAAAGCCCAAGGCAAGCTGCAGGATTGCGAACTGTAAGTAGAGTGGGAACATCGTTCTTAACCAGGCTAATGGGGAAGAATTAGGTTATAAATATGAAGTAAATTTTATTACAAAATTTGGCTTATATGCTTAAAGAATGTGGTTTCTTGTTCAAATTAAAATCTTAGTTTGTGTTTGGAATTTAAAATCTGTATAAGAAATTGTAGGGCCCCAAGATTGAGGAATTGACCTTCCCCACTGCCTGTCCCAGGATGTGACCATTATGGTTAAAGATTAGACAGGGATGAGGTCAGTTCTTTACGATTGAAGATTAGGCAAGAATGAAATCAGTCCCCAGAAACTCCCTAACCTGAGGACTTACCCAGAGGAATGGGAAGGGGAGAGACAAAGGGGCTTGCAAGATTAGACCCTGTCATAAAACATGTAATTAACGAGCCCAGCTCCCCTTCTTGGAATTTCCTTGTTCCCTTCTTCCCCTCCATGTGTAACCCCACCTGCGTGTGGTGTTTATTTCCTTGTTCCCTTCTTCCCCCTCCATGTGTAACCCCACCTGTGTGTGGTCTTTGCCTTTATAAACTCATGTTCTGCAGTTACTCGGGGCTCCAGGCAGACAGCTTTGTTGCTGTCTGCCTGAGAAGCCCCTGCGCTTGTATTATTAAAACCTCATGCTTTTTGCATTAAGTTTCGGTCTCGGCATTTGACTTGGGGTCGTCGCCCACTCCATCGGACTCACCGGGGGTCTTTGGACCTTACATTTGGGGGCTCGCCCAGGATGGGGGAGACCCCCCCTCAAGCGCCAAGATCGGTCTTGGAGGTAAGCAGACTCCGGAGTCGCTCAGTGTTTGTCTTGTCCTCTGTTCGTTTTTGGTGTTCTCTGGAATCTGGGAGGGATATCATCCCTTGTCTGGGACAGGGTGTCGATACCGTAAGGAATCGACACCTCTGGTTGAAGGGTCTTTGACCAGAAAAGCTGTCACCCTGGGGGATGCCCCAGGGACGGGTGGTGACTGAGAGGTCTTGGTCACTTCTGGTAGCTGGCCCCCAACTGGCACTTGCGTGTCCGGCCAGGCTGGCGTCTGGGAGGGATATTATCCCTCATCTGGTATCTGGGAGGGATATCATCCCTCATCTGGTCTGGTATCTGTGTAGGTTCGTGTGGGCCCGGTGTCTTGTTGCATCGCTTTTTGTTCTTTGTCTCTGTCTTATATTAATGCTTTTGACTTAGGTCCATGCCGGTCTGTAAGATAACTTTCCTCTCATGGTTCCTAGAGTATTAGTCTTGGTTTCTCTGTCCAACATGAGTGCCTTTTCTATTTTGCTGAAACACTGTAGTGTTACTTGTTATTGATAAATACAGATATTTGTTTGATATTTTGTTTGTCTGCTTGGGTATAATTATTTGTTCATGTAAGTGTGAAAATCTGTGAGAGAAAAAGAAGGAGAAGGAAGGAAACTTTTAATTTGTTAAAACTAAGTTCTCTGACGGCTAGCAAACCGCCCGAAGTGGCCACGGGGAACTCTTTCCCCAGGGGTGCTTGCTTTCTGCAAGAGGGAAAACGTCTGGCCTAACAAAAGTTCTATGTATGTTTATTAATTTGAAGGTATGAAGTTGTAATAATTGTGGTACAAGTTAAAAGAAGATACCAAGTTCTTAAGTTAACTATTTGCAAGAAGGAAGCTTGTGCTGGCAGTCACCAAGTCTGCCCAGCAAGCTCAAAAACTAAATGAATCTTATTTCAGACACGTGCCGCCACCCAGTTATCATTAGTGGTGGAGGAATGGTTTCAGAACTGTTTGTCTCAATTAGTCATTTAAATTTGATGTGATTAATGATTACAGTACATTGTAAAATCTTTAGAGGGAAAGGAAAATATTTTGAGGACAACTAGGTCCTGGTGTGTGTGTGTCAACTGTTAAGTTATGGTTTTAAAATCAATGATATTAATGGAAACACAGTTGAGCAGAAGAACTTTTCAGAACATTCAGGGACTCAGATTTCAGTGTAAGGGTCACCGGGGTCTTGGGACCTTACAAGATCTCTTGGATTTTGAAATTGGGACTCAAACATTTCGTTCTTATATGTTTATTTCTGGTCTGTAAATGCAAGATTTTTTAAAGGAAGGAATTGGAGGGAGATGCCAGGAACTGAAACCTAACATTATAACTGGTAATAAAATGTAAAGGGAACTGGCCAACCTTGATGGCTCTGAATGGCCAGAGCTACTAACTCATTGACTCTAGGTTGAGTCACTAGTGATACAATGTAAAAAGAACTGTCTAACAGAAACCAAACATTGTCACTATTGTTAATATGGAAAAAGAGATGGCCAACCTAAATGGCTCTGAAAGGTCAGAGCAATTAACTCATTGTCTAGTTGAGATAATAGAGCTTGAGTCAACTTTAGTTTGTTAATCGTATGTAAATTCTAGTTAATTTTCTGCTGCTGGAACTTTTCTGCCTAAGAGATGTCATTGTCTCAGAATCTCAATAAAAGAAAGGGTAAAAGGCCAGATGGGGGTGAGTCTTCCCACTAGAGGCTTGACACCTTACCTCACACGCATTTTCCCAAATTAACTCTTTCCCAGTCTCTTCATTTTTAGTGTATGGCCTTCTCCAGAAACCAGACCCTGAGTGTGGGCCCTGAACCACATTGGTCGTGGTGAGGGTTCGAACATCCCTTATTCCAAAGAATTCTAAAAGACCTCCCTTCCTCTAAATTCTTAAAATCCCCTATTCTATGGAATTCTAGAAATCTATTCCCCACAATTCTAAAAATCTATTATTTCACATAATTCTAGAAATCACCTCTTCCACAGAATTCTTGACCTCTTTTCCTAGCAATTCTACAAATCCCCTAGTCTATAGAATTCTAAATGTCCACTCATCTCAGAATCCTAGAAATTTACTATTCCACAAAATTATAGAACTACACTATTCAACAGAATTCTATAAGTCCTTTCTTTCACATTTCTAGCAATACCCTATTCTACAGTAATCAAGAAATCCACTTTCACAGAATTCTACAAGTAATCTCATCCACAGAATTCTAGAAATTTCCTACTACACAAAATGCTAAAACTCCTCTTGTCCACAGAATCCTAGTGTCCTCTCTTTCTCTGAATTCTGGAAATCAAGTCTTCAAAAGCATTCCTGAAGTCTTCTACTCCACAGAAATATTGAAATCATCTATTGCACAGCGTTCTAGAAATCCTCTATTACGCAGAATTCAGTAAGTCTCCTCTATGTCTGAATTCTACAAATCCACTATTCCACAGAATTCTAAAAGTCCTCCATTCTTCTGAATTCTAAAAAGGCCGTATTCTACAGAGTTGTAGAAATCTATTGCCCACAATTCTAAAAATCTATTATTTCAGAGAATTCTAGAAATAACCTTTTCCACAGAATTCTAGAAGACCTCTTTTCCTTCTACTTCTAGAAATCCCCTGGTCTATAGAATTCTAGATATCCTTTCATCCATAATCCTAGAAATTTCGTATTCCACAGAATTCTAGAATTAAACTATTGCACAGAATTCTATAAGTCATTTCTATATCATTTCTAGTTGTACCCTAATCTACAGTAATCTAGAAATCCTTTATCACAAAATTCTACAAGTAATCTCTTCCAAAGAATTCCAGAAGACCTTGTTTCTTCCCAATTCTAGAAATCCCCTAATCGGTGGAATATTGATGTCCTGACATCTCAGAATCCTAGAAATTTCCTATTCCACAGAATTCTAGAATTGCACTACTCCACAGAAATCTAGAATTATGCTATTCCACAGAATTCTAAAAGTCCTTTCTATCTCATTTCTAGCGGTACCCTATTCTACAGTATTCTAGAAATCCAATTTCACATAATTCTATGACTAATCTCTTCCACAGAATTCTAGAAATCTCCTACTCCACAAAATTCTAAAAATCCTCTTGTCCACAGAATTATAGAGTCCTCTACGTCTCCAAATTCTAGAAATCCCCTCATCTACAGCATTCCTGAAGTGTTCTACTGCACAGAAATCTTGAAATCCTCTATAGCACAGCGTTCTAGAAATCCTCTATTACGCAGAAGTCTGTAAGTCTTCTCTTTCTCTGAATTCTACAAATCCCCTTTCCACAGAATTCTAAAAGTCCTCACTTCTTCTGAATTCTAAAAATCAGGAGAGGAGATTTACTGAATTCTGCATAATAGAGGATTTCTAGAAAGCTGTGCAATACAGGATTTCAAGATTTCTGTGGAGGAGAAGACTTCAGTAATGCTGTAGAAGAGGATATCTATAGAGTTCAGAGAAAGAGAGTACTCTAGAATTCTGTAGACAAGAGGATTTTTAGAATTTTGTCGAGAAGGTTTCTAGAATTCTGTGGAAGAGATTACTTGTAGAATTCTATGAAAGAGGATTTCTAGAGAACTGTAGAGTAGGGTGCCACTAGAAATGAGAAAGAAAGGACTTATAGAATTCTGTGGAATAGTGTTATTCTAGAATTCTGTGGAATAGGAAATTTCTAGGATTCTGAGATGACATGACATCTAGAATTCCACAGAATAATGTGATATCTAGAATTGGGAGGACAGATCCGGGGAAAATGGCGGAAGAATAGGTAGGCAAGTTCTGACCTGGGTCCTGTATCGGAAAGAGAGAGCACCCGAGGGTCTCACTGGGAGTGCCTGTCAACAAGCCAAGAGAAAGGCGAACCACTGGAGTAACTGGAGGGCGTTTGATCAGGTTGTCCCTGACAATTAAGCTCCCACAGCCCAATCGTTTCCCGGAGCTACCTAAAGGCGAAGTCGGGGAAATCTCGCCATCTTCACGGGAAGACTTTGGTTAGAGGACAGAATAGCCAGGCTGTAAAGACCACCAAGTAGCTGTTCGCCCCTAAACGCCTACCACAATCAGCGCGAATGCTTGGAGTAAGAGGAGTGCTCTACCCCAGGGTGAAAAATCAGATTTTGCGGAGATCAGGTGATTTCCCTCTGCGGCACGCACATCCCCCAAGCAGCAGCTCTCGCACAGCAGCCCGCGCGTATCAGCCTGTGAGCACCAGCTTGAGTGCACCAGGCGCACAGAGGGGTCTGTGCTTATAAGAAACCCAGAGCTGCACTGGAGGCACCCCTGACTGTGGTCAGGGCTCCTAAGTGGGGGTTATCTAAGGAGCAGCAGTTCTGTATCTGACTCAGAGAGATTTACAGGCCAGTGTGGTGGGCTCCTCCTGCCCAACCCCCATCCCTGCATAGATCAGGGACACAGAGAGGGGAAAAAACTAGAAAGGCCTCAGAACCAGGGCTCTCTGCCACCAAGAAACACCACCACCTAGAGGCTACAGTACATATGGACTCTAGAATGGGTGAAAAATCAAGATCTGATTACAACACGGAAGAAACAGAGGGATTTGCAATTAATGCCCAGACTGGGAACTGGTGAGCTAGACTGAACAACAGAGGAAGTGAATGACTTTCATTACTGCAAATTTTGTTTAATTTTTGATTTTGATTTTCTAATTGTTTAATTTTTTTTCTGTTTTTGTTTTGTTTTTTAAGTTACATTAGTGGCAAAATTTATTAAGAAGATATTTTTTTTCATCTTTCCTCACTTGATTTTACCTTTTTAATTAATTCACTTTTATATGTAATCAATATTATTACTACTACAAGTTTGCCCTTTTTATCTTTTTTGTCTTATTTTCTTTTGTTTATTTTATCATTATCTTTTAAGTGCCATATTATATACTTTTTTTCTTTTTCTTACTTTTTCTTTCTTTTCTCTTATTTTACCCTTTGGGATTACTATTCAACAGACTACTTATACCTTTCCTTCTCCAACTCTCTATTCTAACTCAACCATACCTTTATGCCATCACTCTCTTCCTAACCCATTCCCTTTAGTGCCCTGCTTATATTAACTCTTTACTGCTCTAGATTTTCCCTATTTTTTCTATTTACCCCCTCCTAAAATTTCACCCTACCAGTGTATATGTAACCCCCAACCTCCTACTCCAAGTCCATTCGCACCTAATTTGTCGCTGTCCTTAAGAAAAAAAAATCCTTCTCTCTACCCCTTTGTAGTTGTATGCTAAATGCTAACTATATCAAAGTTTTATGCTTTTTTGTAAGATTGGTTTGTTTATTCTGTTTGTTTGGTAGTATGATGTTGTTAGCTGGGTTCTAGTCACCTTTATTGGAGGATATTAACATTGCAAACGCTTTTCTGTTCAGTGCCTTGTGTGTTGTACTTGGTTATGTTGTATTTTATACCTTTAAATCTAAGCAGGAGAGAGAGAACTTCATAAACAGGCATCCTAAAAAGAAAGATCATGAGGGAGGCTAAGAAACAACCCGCCTATGGAACAAAATTAGCAATCACCATAAAAGGAAGTAAAAGATGTAGAGACAAGCAACCTACCAGAGCTAGAATTGGGAGGAAATGAGGTCTTCTAGAATTCTTTGGAAGAGATTACTTGGAGAATTCTGTGAAAGAGTATTTCTAAATTGCTGTAGAATAGGGTACCGCAGGAAATGAGAAAGAAAGAACTTATAGAATTCTGTGGAATAGTGTAATTCTGGAATTCTGGGGAATAGGAAATTTCTTGGATTCTGAGATTACAGGACATCTAGAATGCCACAGAATAGGGGATTTCTAGAAATGGGAAGCAACGAGGTCTTCTAGAATTCTGTGAAAAAGGTGAGTTCTAGAATTCTGTGAAATAATAGATTTTTAAAATTGTGTGGAATAGATTTCTAGAATTCCATAGAATAGGGTATTTTTGGAATTCAAAGGAAGGGAGAACTTTACAATTCTGTGGAATAGGGGATTTGTAGAATTCAGAAGGGAGGAGACTTACAGAATACTGCATAATAAAGAATTTGTAGAACGCTGTGCAGTAGAGAATTTCAAGTTTTCAGTGGAGTAGAAGAATTCAGCAATGCTGTAGAAGAGGTTGTCTCTAGAATTTGGAGAAAAAGAGGACTTTAGAATACTGTAGACAAGAGGATATTTAGAATTTTGTGGATTAGGAGATTTCTAGAATTCATTGGAGGAGATTACTTGCAGAATTCTATGAAAGAGGATTTGTAGATTACTGTAGAATAGGGTACTGCCAGAAATGAGAAAGAAAGAACTTATAGAATTCTGTGGAATAGTGTAATTCTAGAATTCTGTGGAATAGGAAATTTCTAGGATTCTGAGATGACAGGCCATCAAGAATCCCACAGAATAGGGGATTTCTAGAATTCAGAGGAAACAAGGTCTTCTATATTCTGTGTAAGCGGTGAGTTCTAGAATTCTGAGACATAATAGATTTTTAGAATTGTGCAGAATAGATTTGTAGAATTCTGTAGAATAGGGCATTTTTGGAATTCAGAGGAAGGGAGAAATTTTAGAATTCTGTGGAATAGGGGATTTGTAGAATTCGGAGCGGAGGAGACTTACAGGCTTCTGTGTAATAGAGAATTTGTAGAACACTGTGTAATAGTGGATTTCAAGTTTTCTGTGGAGTAAAAGAATTCAGGAATGCTGTAGAAGAGGTTATCTCTAGAATTCGGAGATAGAGAGGACTCTAGAATTCTGTAGACAAGAGGATTTTTAGAATTTTGTGGAGTAGCAGATTTCTAGAATTCTGTGGAAGAGATTACTTGTAGAATTCTGTGAAAGAGGATTTCTAGATTACTGTAGAATAGGGTAGTGTCGGAAATGAGAAAGAAAGAACTTATAGAATTCTGTGGAATAGTGTAATTCTAGAATTCTGTGGAATAGGAAATTTCTAGGATTCCGAGATGACAGGACATCTAGAATCCCACAGAATACGGGATTTCTAGAATTGTGAGGAAACCAGTTCTTCTAGAATTCTGTGGAAGAGGTGATTTCAAGAATTCTGTGAAATAAAAGAGTTTTATAATTGTGCTTAATAGATTTCTAGAAATATGTAGAATAGGGTATTTTTAGAATTCAGAGGAAGGGATGACTTTTAGAATTCCGTGGAATACGGGATTTGTAGAATTCAGAGGGGAGGAGACTTACAGAATTTTGGGTATTAGAGGATTTCTAGAACACTGTGCAATAGAGGATTTGAAGATTTCTGTGGAGTAGAAGAATTCAGGAATGCTGTAGAAGAGGGTATCTCTCAAATTCGGACAAAGAGAGGACTCTAGAATTTTGTAGACAAGAGGATTTTTAGGATTTTGTGGAGTAATAGATTTCTGCAATTCTGTTGAAGAGATTACTTGTAGAATTCCATGAAAGAGGATTTCTAGATTACTGTAGAATAGGGTACAGCTAGAAATGAGAACGTAAGGACTTATGGAATTCTGTGGAATAGCGTAATTCTAGAATTCTGTGGAATAGGAAATTTATAGGATTCTGAGATGAGAGGACATCTAGAATCCCACAGAATAGGGGATTTCTAGAATTCGGAGAAAACAAGGTCTAGAATTTTGTGGAAGATGTGTTTTCTAGAATTCTGTGAAATAATAGAGTTTTCTAATTGTGCGGAATAGATTTCTAGAATTACATAGAATAGGGTATTTTTGGAATTCACAGGAAGGGAGGACTTCTAGAATTCTGTGTAATAGGGGATTTGTAGAATTCAGAGGGAGAGGAGACTCACAGAATTCTGCATAATAGAGGATTTCTAGAATGCTGTTCAATAGAGGATTTGAAGATATCTCTGGAGTAGAAGAATTCAGGAATGCTGTAGAAGAGGGTATCTCTAGAATTCGGAGAAAGAGAGGACTCAAGAATTCAGTAGACAAGAGGATTTTTAGAATTTAGTGGAGTAGCAAATTTGTAGAATTCTGTGGAAGAGGTACTTATGGAATTCTGTGAAAGATGATTTCTAGATTACTGTTGAATAGGGTACCCACAGAAATGTGAAAGAAAGAATATATAGAATTCTGTGGAATAATGTAATTCTGGAATTCTGGGGAATAGGAAATTTCTTCGATTCTGAGATGACTGGACATCTAGAATCATAAGGGCCTTTTAAGGGATTTGCTACTATTAGAACACAAGCTTGGCTATTGTTCACCTCTGTTAGTACTTTTAAAAAAAATATTTTATTGACATTTTACAGAGGAAGGGAGAGAGATAGAGAGCCAAGAACGTCAATGAGAGAGAAACATGGACGAGCTGCCTCCTGCACATCCACTACTGGGGATGTGCCCGCAATGATGGTACATGCCATTGACCGGAACCTTTCAGTCCGCAGACCGACACTCTACCACTGAGCCAAACCGGTTTTGGTGACTTCTTGAAGTACTCAGATAGTGTCCTACAGTCCCATGAAGAGGAGTTGTGAAATTTTTCACCAGCTTTCCCCACTCCACAAACACCAAGCCAATTTGACAGTTAAAATCAATGGGAAACAGTTCCGCATCAAATTCTCTGCCTTTTACCTGGATTTCTCAATGCCAACATTGTGTTATTTGGGTCTTACATCTAATTGAACATGTATTTCTAGTGTTGTAAGCACCCTTCTAAAATATTTGTGGCCTGTAGTTTTCAATTCACAGTGTTACACTCATACTCCAGTGAGGGCATCTCTTTCACTGTGAATTCAAAGGCTGATACATGATAACCTTTGCCAGAACCCATATGCTAACCCTAACCCTAGCCCCTGAAAGCTGGCACTATCCCTCAAACTGAGTATGTCCTCAAGACCTGACATTGATGGCATCAGAACTGTCAGGTCGGCTCAGGTCCAAATAATGATCACCTGGGCACATGGGCCTGCTCGCCTGCACTTGACCTCTTGATGATGTCAGCACTCCCTGTTAACCTGAGCCAACCTGGGAGTTCTGATGCTATCAATGTTAGGTCTAGAGGGCATACTCAGTTTGAGGGATAGAGCGACCTTCAGGGGTTGTTTTAGGGTTAGCACATGGGTTCTGGGAGAGGTTATCATGTATCAGCCTAACCCTAACCCTAACCCTAACCCTAACCCTAACCCTAACCCTAACCCTAACCAGCAGGGCTGAAGGGTTTAAAGTCAGGGACACGTGCCCTCGTCTCCAGAGAATGCTATCCTGCATCATCCCTCGCGTGTCCTTAGGGATCTTGTAGGCTCTTGCTTTGGCAAAAGTCCAAAGCCCTGAGGGGTCTGCATGTCAGCCTGCTTAAAGGAAAGCATACAGGCCATAGAGCCCTGCATCCTTGAGGTCAGTCCCTCAGGCACAGGACAGTATGGAATGTAGAACTCTGGTCACTAGGCAACCTTGCATCCGGGAGACAGGCCCCTCTCCTCTCACTTGGCTGGCCATAGGCCTGGGGAGAGAGCTGGTTTGCAGGTGGTCTCAGGGGGTGGGGTGTCTTTGGAAGAGCTTCCCACAACAGCTTTCTTGCTCACCGCACACAGTGGCCCTGGTCTCCCCTCCGACACCTGCTGTCACTCTGCAGCTTGCAGCCTCAGGTAAGGCATGAAATCCCTCCCAGGTTGGCTCAGGCCCACATAATGAACACCCTGACACGTGGGCCTGCTCACCTGGCCCTGACCACTTGATGACATCAGCACTTCCTGTTTCAAAGATTCTCAGCCTTCTTTGAAAAAAGACAAGTCACTGGTACTGAGGTAGACCAGTAACCTATAGCAACCTAGCTTCTCTGATGTTTCAACACCATTCTCCTATCATTAAACAATGTGTTGCTGTGAGCAAAGCTCTTTGTTGATGTAATCCTCATGTTTTATATTCATTCTTAGACTTTAAGCTTACTTCAGTTTGTGAGTTTCCAGAGTTCTGTAAGCACCTCCAAGGGTCTGTAGGTGCTTTCATATGAATTCCAATGTGAAATGACTTTTTTTTTGTTGTTGTTTGTTTTATTACATTACTACAAACACGGGAAAAAATTATTATCACATAGATTGTCCTGCTCTGTTATTTGGAGACCTCGCAGGTTTTCCATTTTCGTACAGTTATCATAAGGGCCTTTTGAGGACTTTACTACTATTTAAACACAAGCTTGACTATTGTTAAACTCTCTTAGTTCTTTTTTTAAAAAAAATATATTTTATTGATAATTTACAGAGAAAGGGAGAGAGATAGAGAGCCAGGAATGTCGATGAGAGAGAAACATCGACGAGCTGCCTCCTGCACATCCCCTACTGGGGATGTGCCTGCAACCACGGTACATGCCATTGACTGGAATTGAAACCAGCAACTTTCAGTCCTCAGGCGACGCTCTACCACTGAGCCAAACTGGTTTAGGTGACTTCTTGAAGTACTCAGATACTGTCCTAGAGTCCTATGAAGAGGAGTTGTGAAATTTTTCACCAGCTTTCCCCACCCCACAAACACCAAGCCAATTTGACAATTAAAATCAAAGGGAAACTGTACCACATCAAATTATCAGCCTTGTAACTGGTTTCACCATTGCCAACATTGTGTTATTCGGGTCTTACATCTAGTTGAACATGCATTTCTAGTGTAGGAAGCACCCTTCTAAAATGTTTGTGGCCTGTAGTTTTCAATTCGCCGTGTTACACTCATGCTCCAGTGAGGACATCTCTTTCACCGTGAATTCAACGGCTGATACATGATAAACTCTCCGAGAACCCATATACTAGCTCTAACCCTAGCCGCTGAAGCTGGCCCTGTCCCTCAAACTGAGTATGCCCTCTAGACCTCACATTGATGGCATCAGAACTCCCAGGTTGGCTCAGGCCCACATAATTATCACCCGGGCATGTGGGCCTGCTCACCTGGCCCTGACCACTTGATGACGTCACCACTTCCTGTTTCAAAGCTTCTCAGCCTTCTTTGAAAAAAGACAAGTCACTGGCACTGAGGTAGACTGGTAACCTATAGCAACCTACTTTCTCTAATGTTTCAACACCATCATTAAACAATGTCTTACCCATAGCATTTCCCTCTTAAAAAATCTAGAGGACAAATTTGAAACCCTTAATTGATTATGTCTTGTAATTTTCTTAGAAATGTAAAGTGTTATTAATCGAGGACATGCAAAATATATTTGACTTACCAGATTTAAAAGTTCAAAGTATAAATTAAATTGAATATATCTAAAAGTATAATTTGTTTTTGAGAAAATAAAATATGCATTTTCTCTAATAATTAGGAATTCAAAACAAGTCACTTATTATTGGTCTAATTAAAAAGGAGAATTAATTCTGTAATCTCAACCAAAAATTTTCTCAGCAAAAGCTAGTCTAATTTATATATTAAGATAATAATAAAAGGTATTATAATATTTAAATCATATATGGATATAGGTATTTGTTTGATGTTTTTTTCCATGATAAAATTTCAACGCCTTAACAGAGATAATTCTTGGAAAGCTCCAAGGGTCCGGAGTAATGCAAGAAATTTATTCTCTCTATCTAGTATACTTGAAATTGCATGGAAAGCCTTATCAAATAAAAATCAATAAATATACTTCAAATATTTTATTAGGTTTATAGGCATGTATTGTTACGGGCATGGTAAAGAAGCCGGTACAGACACCTGACACTTGAGAACGTCTTTCTTGCCATGTTAGCAGTAGTCATCTGTAGGGTAATTTTACCTGGGACAAATGTGGAAGTGTTTAGGACTTATGTTCCTGACCCTTCATGGGTAAAAGCCCTTATGTGGGCTGATCCCTTACTTAATGTAGTCACCAATAATTCTAAACACCTTGATCATTTAGGAAGAAAATGGGTGGAGCAAGGAAGTTTAATTACATAGGTCTTGCCACCCAGCTTCCGTTTTTGTATGACATAATCAAACCACTGCTCCTTTGTGTGTAAAAAATTATATAGAGGTTTCTGGCTTGCACCAAAGTAGAGGAATATCACTACTTGCTCCTGAGAGAGGTGCAGAGAATGTAACTAAGATCTTGTCTGTATAAAAAGAAATTGAGCTTGAGGCAGCTTTAATTTGTTAATCGTATGTAAACTCTTGTTCATTTTCTGTTCCTTGAACTTTTTCGCCTAAGCAATGTCTTTGTCTCAGAATCTCAATAAAAGGAATGGCAAAAGGCCATTTTGGGGTGAGTCTTCCCACTAGAGGTTGACTCCCCGCCTGGCCAGCATGTCTCCAAATTAATTCTTTTCCAGTCTCTTCATTTTTAGTGTGTGAAACTGCACCCTGAGTGTGGGCCCTGAACCATGCTGGCCATGTTAAGGGATCCCACATCTGGTGCCCATATTGGGGCAGAGAACCTCACCCCCCAATGTTGCAGGGGCTTGAATACTAGCCCCTTCTGAGGGAGGTCTCCTGCCCCATGGCTGCTTCGTGCTTCCTATGCCCAGCTCAGATCGGGACCCAGGAAACAAACAGAGATTTGGCCCAGTTCAGATTGAGATCCAGCTCCTAACAAGAGACTTGGCTCAGCTCAGACAGGATCCAGGCAACAGAGAAGTGACTGATGGCTACTGCCCTATATCTACATCTAGCCTAAATCTAGGAGTGCTGTGGGCTTTCTCAAGGATGCAAATAATCCTTTCCATTAATTTTTACAGAGTAAACTAAAATTGTTGTTAAAAGTATTAAATTTGACAGTAAAATAGTCATTTTCCGATTAATTTAATTTGGCTGAATCGTATATTATGAAGAATTCTAAAGTCTCCTCTCCCTCTGAAGGCTACAAATCCCCTGTTCCACAGAATTCTAAAATCCTCCATTCCTATGAATTCTTAAAATCCCCTATTCTACAGAATTCAAGAAATCTATTCCGGACAATTCGAAAAATCTATTATTTAACAGAATTCTAGAAATCATCTCTTCATCAGAATTCTACAAGACCCATTTTCCTCCCAGTTCTAGAAATCCCCAGTTTAATAGATTTCTAGATGTCCTCTGTCCCAGAATTTTAGAAATTTCCTATTGCACAGAATTCTAGAATTACACTATTCCACTGAATTCTATAAGTCCTTTCTTTCTCATTTCTGGCGGTACCCTATTCTACAGTAATCTGGAAATCCTCTTTCACAGAATTCTACAATTAATCTCTTCCACAGAATTCTAGAAATCTCATAATCCACAAAATTCTAAAAATCCTCTTGTCCCCAGAATTCTAGAGTCCTCTCTATCTCTGAATTCTAGAAATCCCCTTTTCTACAGCATTCCTGAATTCTTCTACTCCACAGTAATCTGGAGATCCTCTATTGCACAGCATTCTAGATATCTTCTATTACCCAGAATTCTGTAAGTCTCTTCTCCCTCTGAATTCTACTAATCCCCAATTCCACAGAATTCCATAAGTCCTCCCTTCCTCTGAATTCTAAAAATCCCCTCTTCTATGGAATTCTGGGTGTCTATTACCCACAATTCTAAAAATCTATTATTTCACAAAATTTTTGAAATCACCACTTCCACAGAATTCTAGACTTCTTTTCCTCCCAATTCTATAAATCCCCTAGTCTACAGAATTCTACATGTCTTCTCATCTCAGAATCCTAGAACTTTCCTATTCCACAGAATACAGGAATACACTATTCCACAGAGTTCTATAAGTCCTTTCTTTATCATTTGTGGCGATACCCTATTCTACAGTAATCTAGAAATCCTCTTTCACAGAATTCTACAAGTAATCTCTTCCATAGAATCCTAGAAATCTCCTACTCCAAAAAATTCTAAAAATGCTCTTGTCCTCAGAATTCTAGAGTCCTCACTTTTCCGAATTATAGAAATCCCCTCTTCTACAGCATTCCTGAAGTCTTCTTCTGCTCATAAATCTTGAAATTCTCTATTGCTCAGCATTCTATAAATATTCTATTCAGCAGAATTCTGTAAGTCTCCTCTGCTTCTGAATTCTACAAATCCCCTATTCCATACAATTCCCAAAGTCATCCCTTCCTACAAATTCTGAAAATCCCCTATTCTACGGAATTCTAGAAATCAATTGACCACAATTCTAAAAATCTATTATTTTACAGAATTCTAGAAATCACCTCTTCCACAGAATTCTAGAAGAACTCCTTTCCTTCCCAATTCTAGAAATCCCCTATTCTGTGGAATTCTAGATGTCCTGTCATCTCAGAATCCTAGCAATTTCCTATTCTAAATAATTCTAGAATTACACAATTCCACAAAATACTATAAGTCTTTTCTTTCTCATTTCTAGAAGTTTCGTAATCTACAGAATTCTAGAAAACATCTTTCACAGAATACTACAAGTAATCTCTTCCATAGAATTCATGAAATCTCCTACTCCACAAAAATCTAAAACTCCTCTTGTCCACAGAATTCAAGAGTCCTCTTTTTCTCCAAATTCTAGAAATCCTCTCTTCTACAGCATTCCTGAAGTCTTCTACTCCACAGAAATTTTGAAATCCTCTATAGCACAGCGTTCTAGAATTCCTTTATTACGCAGAATTCTGTAAGTCTCCTATCCCTCTGAATTATACAAATCCCCTATTCCACATAATGCTAAAAGTCCTCCCTTCTTCTGAATTCTAAAAATCACCTATACAACGGAATTCTAGAAATATATTATTTCACAGAATTCTAGAAATCACCTCTTCCACAGTATTCTAGAAGACCTCCTCTCCTCCCAATTCTAGAAATCCCCTATTCGGTGGAATTCTAGATGTCCTGTCATCCCAGAATCCTAGAAATTTCTTATTCCACAGAATTCTGGAATTGTGCTATTCCATAGAATTCTATAATTTCTTTCTTTCTTATTTCTATCTGTACCATATTCTACAGTATTCTAGAAATCCTCTATCACAGAATTCAACAAGTAATCTCTTCCACAGAATTCTAGAAAACTCCTTCTCCACAATATTCTAAAAATTCTCTTGTCCACAGAATGCTAGAGTCCTCTCTTTCTCCAAATTCTAGAAATCCACTCTTCTACAGCATTCCTGAAGTCTTCTACTCCACATAAACCTTGAAATCCTGTATTTCACAGCATTCAAGAAATCCTTGATTACGCAGAATTTTGTAAGTCTTCTCTCCCTCTGAATTTTACAAATCAAATATTCCACAGAATTTTCAAAGTCCTCCCTTCCTCTGAATTCTAAAAATCCCCTATTCAACGAATTCTAGAAATCTATTCCCCACAATTCTAAAAATTTATTATTTCACACAATTCTAGAAAACATTTCTTCCAAAGAATTCTAGAAGACCTCCTTTCCTCCCAATTCTAGAAATCCCCTGTTTAATAGATTTCTAGATGTCCTCTCATCTCAGAATCCTAGAAATTTCCTATTGCACAGAATTATAGAATTATACTATTCCACAGAATTCTTTATTTTTTATTTTTTTATTAAATTATTGCCATTACCCCACCCTCAATATTCCCTCCCTCCCTGAGTTTTGTGTCCATTTGTTATACCTATATGCATGTGTACAAGTCCTTCGGTTGATCTCTTATTTCCCCCATATTTCCCTCCCCTTTCCGCTGTAAATAGACAGTCTCCTTGTTGCTTTACTGTCAATATATTTAACATGTGGTTCATCAGTTTATAATGTTCTTCATTATTCATAAATGAGTGAAGTCATGTGGTGTTTCTCTTTCATTGACTGGCTTATTTCACTCAGCATGATATTCTCCAATTCCATCCAGGTTGCTGCAAATGATGAGAATACCTTATTTTTTATGGCAGCATAGTATTCTATTGTGTAGATGTACCATAGTTTTTTGATCCAATCATCTGCTGACGGGCACCTAGGCTGTTTCCACATTCTAGCTATTGTAAATTGTGCTGCTATGAACATAGGGGTGCATATATCCTTTCTGATTGGTGTTTCTAGTTTCTTGGGGTATATTCCTAGTACTGGGTAAAATGGGAGTTCCATTTTTAGTTTTTTGAGGAAGCTCCATACTGTTTTCCACAGCGGTTGCACCAACCTGCAATCCCACCATGATCTGGAATGAAGTAAGTAATCAGGAAACACTTCCTGAAGATTGAGTATTTGTAACTACAACCTTAGTCACTGTATCTCATGCTATCATATAGTAAAATTGCATTGCTGGGAGATCCTTTTAGGAGGCACATATTTGAAGCTTGACAAAAGGAACTTACTGTTGTTAATGTATGGAGGAAATAACAGAACCCTTATAGGAACAAAATTACAGGGAGCATTCAGTCCTCATGATTCTGAGAGTAAACCAATCACTATTTCAGGGCGAGATGAAAGATGTTTCCCTCTTGCCTCATCCATCAGGGTATTACAGTTGGCAGACTTCTTTATGAATTCACTTTTATCCCTCTCAGTGTTCTTGGATGAGGCCTGGTACATTTTTCAGTGACACTAAAAAGGACAGAGCATCAGAATAGTCCCAAAGCAGGCCTCTCTTGTGTCCACAGATTAGTATGAAAGGCAAAAGATGATACCGATTTCCCAAAGTTGGTTTGGGCAGACTACTCCTGAGAGTAAGGGTGCTTGTGGCAAGGTTCAAACTTTAGCCATGTGGGTTAGTTAGCCTTTTAGAGTTCTGAGTGGAAGAACTTCAGCTTATAAAGTCAATAAAGGCATAACTGTTCCAACTCTTGAAGGAGAGGGCCTCGGGGATGTTGCCTCAGCCCATTGCTCAGGGACTCAAGTCTCCCCTTTGTTAAGAGAACACTCTTACCATCCTAGAACTCACCTCAAGAGAATCTGTGAGGAGGCCTTCTGAGATTTGAATTTGAGTGCAAAGATATGATACAGATTATGATGTTTTACATGCTTTGACAAATATGCAAAATATTAATGTTTATTAATTTATTTATATTAGGTAGAACTCTTTCTAATATGAACAAGTAGGTTCTCCTAATTTAGTAGATTTAATCCTTTAAAGATAATCCATTTTCCTCTTGGGTCTTATTCATATTGTCAAATTTGTCTTCCATTCTTTTAGCCAACTTATGATCATTATTTTGAATTCTTGCTCTGGTAGATTGCTTGACTCTAACTCGTTTACTTCTTTTTCTGGTAATGGTTGATTTTCTTTCATAGGTGGGCTATTTCTTTGCCTCCCCATGTTCTCTCTTTTTAGGATTCCTGGTTGAGTAGTTCTCTCTCTCCCACTTTGATATAAAGGCACAAAATACAACACAACCAGGTACAACACACAAGGCACTGAACAGAAATGTGTTAGCAATATTAATATCCTCCAATAAAGGTCACTAGAACACAGATAACAAAAACATACAATCAAATAAAAAGAAGAAGCAAACCAATCTTATAAAAAAGCATAAAACTTTGATATAGTTAGCATTCAACATACAACTACAAAGGGGTAGAGAGAAGGATTGTTTTTTTTGGGGGGGGAGGGGCAGCGACAAGGTAGGTGTGAATGGGATTGGAACAGAGGGTTGGGAATTATATATACACACAGGTCAGGTGAAAATTTTGGAGGGGGTAAACAGAAAGAGTAAGGGAAATCTAGAGCAGTAAAGGGTTAAGATAAGCAGGACACCAAAGGGAAAGGTTTATGAAGAGAGAGATGTCATAAAGGTAGGTTTGAAATAGAATAGAGCATTCGAGAATGAAAGGTACTAATAGTCTTTAGAATAGTAATCCCGAAGGGGGGAAAAAGAGAACAAAAGAAAAAGAAAAAGGAAAAAAAAAGAAAAAAAAGGAATATAATATGGCACTTAAAAAGTAGTAATAAAAATAAACAAAAGAAAATAAGATAAAAAAGATAAAAAAGGTAAAATTATAGTAGTAATAATGTTCATTACCTATAAAAATGAATTAATTAAAAAGGTAAAATCAAGTGATGGAAGATAAAAAAATAGTTTCTTGTGTAAACTTTGCAATTAATGTAAATAAAAAACAAAAATTAAACAATTAAAAAATAAAAATTAAAAATCAAACAACATTTGCAGTAATGAAGGTCATTCACGTTCTGTGTTGTTCTTTCTTGCACGCCTGTTCCCCGTCTGGGCGGTAGTTGTAGTTCACTGTGTTTCACTGTTCCTCCGTGTTGATTAAAAGTCCTGATTTTTAAGTAGATCTAGAGACCATATGTTCTTTAGCCTCTGGGTGGCAGTGTTTCTGGATGACTTCCAGGACTCTAAAGCCTTTCCATCTTTTCCCCCCTCTCTTTGTCCCTGATCTATGGGGGACTGGGGGTGGGGTGGTCCCGAACTGACTGCACTCCCCTGTAATTCTGCGGATAATTCTTGGATTCAGATCCAGATGTGCTGCTCCTTAGTTATCCTCCCTCTTAGGAGCCCTGTCCACAGTCAGGGGTGCCTCCAGCCCCAATGCCTGGGGATTCCTGCAAATCCAGGACCAGTCAGTCCTTCAGCCTCTGTGCCACTGGCGCTCGGGTTGCTGTGCCGGGACTCAGTCAGGGCTACCGGACCACCGAGGGGGACTTACCCACCGGATCACTGCAAAATCTAAGACCAAGTGTTTGCGCTGGCTATGATGAGTGATCAGGGCCTCTCAGCAGTTTGATGTTCCTTGGGAGCTGTGGATATTCAGGCCTCCGACTCGAACCTCTCCCCTTCCAAGATGCCGAGATTTCCCCGTTCGCGCCGGCAAGTATCTCCGGTAAGAGACCTAGTTGTGGGTGCTCCACTGTCGGGGGGCACCCTGATCAGCAGACCCCAGGTTTGACCCCTCTGGTGTTTGCCAGTCTCCTGGCTTGTTGACCAGCATGCCTAGCGCAATCCTCAGCTGCTCTCTCTCTCTCTCTCTTCCTCGGGACAAGACTCAGAAACCGCCCATGTGCTCTTCCATTTTTCTCCTCCGACCATATGATTTTTATCTTTCAATGTGTTTATGTGATGTATCATGTTTATTGATTTGTGGATATTGTACCACCCTTGCATTCCTGGAATAAAAAATACTTGGTCATGGTGTATGATCTTCCAGATGTACTGCTGGAGCCGATTTGCTAGAATTTTGTTGAGTATTTTGGCATCTATGTTCATGAGGGATATTGGCCAGTAATTTTCTTTCATTGAGTTGTCTTTATCTGGTTTTGGTATTAGGGTCATGCTGGCTTCATAAAAGGAGTTTGGAAGTGTTCCTTCCTCTTGAATTTTTTGGAATAGTCTGAGGAGGATAGGTTTTAGTTCTTGCTTGAATGTTGGTAAAACTCTCCTGTGAAGCCATCTGGCCCTGGGCTTTTGTTTGCTGGCAGCTTTTTGATGACTGTTTCAATTTCTTCCCAAGTAACTGGTCTGTTCAGATTTTTAGATTCATCCTGCTTGAGTTTTGGAAAGTTGTATTTTTCTAGGAATATGTCCATTTCTTCCAGGTTGTGCAATTTGTTGGAATAGAGTTGCTCATAGTATTTTGTAACAATCCTTTGTATTTTGGTGGGGTCTGTTGTTATTTCACTTCTTTCATTTCTTATTTCATTTATTTGGGTCCTCTCTCTTTGTTTCTTGGTTAGCCTGGCTAGAGGTTCATCAATCTTGTTTATCCTTTCAAATAACCAGCTCTTGGTTTTGTTGATCTTGTGTATTGTTTCTTTGGTCTCTCTGTCGTTTATCTCTGCTCTAATTTTTATTATTTCTTTCCTTCTGCTTACAGTGGGCTTTTCTTGTGCTCTTTTTCAAACTCTTTGAGTTTTAGAGTTAGATAATGTGTTACCTTTATTTCTTGTTTTTTTGCAATAGGATTGTAGAGATATGAACTTCCCGCTCAAGACTGCTTTTGCTGTGTCCCATAGATTTTGGATTGTTGTGTTTTCATTGTCATTTGTTGCCAGGATGTTTTTAATTTCTTTCTTGATTTCTCTGGTAATCCAGTCCTTGTTTAATCGCATGCTGTTTAGTCTCCATGTGTTTGATTTCTTTGGATTATTTTTATTGTAGTTAATTTCCAGTTTTATGCCACTATGATCTGAAAAGATGCTTGATATGATTTCTATCTTCTTGAATTTGAAGAGACTTTGCCTATGTGCCAACATGTGGTCTATCTTTGAAAATGACCCATGTGCACTTGAGAAGAATGTGTATTCTGTGGCTTTGGGGTGGCATGCTCTGAAGATGTCAATTAATTCCATCTGGTCTAGTGAGTCATTTAGGATTCATATTTCTTTGCTGATTTTTTGTTTAGGTGATTTGTCCAAATGTGACAGTGGGGTATTAAAATCTCCTACTATGATTGTATTACAATCATTCTCTCCCTCAATGTCCTCCAGCAGTTTTTTTTTTTTTTTTATGTATTTGGGTGCTCCTGTATTGGGTGCATATATGTTTACCAGGGTTATTTCTTCTTGTTGGATTGCTTCCTTTAGTATAAGGAAGTGGCCTCCATTATCTCTTTTTATGTCCTTCACTTTGAGATCTAATTTGTCAGATATAAGTATTGCTATCCCAGCCTTTTTTTTTTTCATTTCCATTCGCCTGGACTTTTTCCATGCCTTCACCCTCAGCCTGTGTGCATCTTTTTTTCTGAAGTGTGTTTCTTGTAGACAGAAGATATATGGGTCTTGCTTTCTTATCCAATCTGTTACCCTGTCTTTTGATTGGAGCATTTAAACCATTTACATATAAATTTATTATTGATAAGTAGGTATTTGATGCCATTTTTATTCTATACCCTTGTGTTCCTTCTTTGCTTCCTATTTCTTTATTTTTTACAGTAAACCCTTTAGCATTTCTTATATTGTTGGTTGGGTGGAGATATATATTCTTTTAGTCTTTTTTTGTCTGTGAAGCTCTTGCTTTCATTTTCAATCTTGATTGATAGCCTTGCTGGGTACAGTATTCTTGGATTCAGACCCTTCCTTTGCATGACTTTGTATATTTCATCCCATTCCCTTCTGGCCTGATGAGTTTTTGTGGAGAAATCAGTTGATAGTCTGATGGGGTTTCCTTTTATATGTAACTTATCTCTCTCTGGCTGCTTTTAAGATTCTTGCTTTCTCGTAGTTATTTTGCACTTTAAGTATAATGTGCATAGCTCTTCGTCTTTTGTGATACATTTTGCTTGGGACTCTGCGAGCTTCTTGTATTTGTATCGATTTTTTCTTGTCTATCTCAGGAAAGTTTTCTGTCATTATATCTTGAAACAGTTCTTCTATGCCTTCCTCTGTTTCCTTTCCTTCTGGAACCCCTATTATTCTAATATTGTTTTGTTTTGTAATGTCCCAAAGTTCCTGTAGGCTCTCTGCCTACTTTTTATTCATTTTTTTCCTAAAAGCTGCTCTAATTGGGTATTTTTTCCCATCTTGTCTTCTAGCTCACTGATTTGGTCCTCTGCTTCATCTAGCCTACTTTTGATGCTTTCTATTGAGTTCTTTATAGTAGCTATGTCATTTTTCATTTCTTCATGTTTCTTCTGCATTTCCTCTTGGGAATGTCATATTGACAAATTTGTCTTCCATTCTTTTTAGGCATCCTATGATCCTTACTCTGAATTCTTGCTCTGGTAGGTTGCTTGCCTCTAACTCCTTTACTTCCTTTTCTGGTGATGCCTGCTTTTCTTTGATTTGTGGGCTGTTTCTTTGTCTCCCCCATGGTATCTCTTTTCAGGGTGTCTGCATATGTAGATCTCTCTGTTCTGTGTTGATTTAAAGTCACAAAATACAACACAAGCAGGTACAACACGCAAGGCACTGAACAGAAATGTATTGGCAGTGTTTAAACCTTCAATAAATATGACCACTCGGGAAATGCAATTTAGGGGATAGGAGAGAAAGAAGAAGAGTAATGAGTGACGAGGGGGGGGAGAAAAAGAAAAAAATAGGAAAAAGGAATGAAAGAAGAAAAAAACGGAGTGTCAAGATGAAATTGGGAAACAGGGAGAGAGAGAGAAAGGGAGAGAGACAGAGAGAGAGAGAGAGAGAGAGAGAGAGAGAGAGAGAGAGAGAGGGAGACTAAGAGTGAAAAGAGGTACAAACTGTATATATGGGAAGATAATTTCAGTAGGGCAACCACTAACCCCAGCAAATGCTGGCAACCGTACCTGTTGAATAATAAAATCTACAACACCCAGAATATCCAGCAATTTAACAAACAAACAAATAAACAAACAAAACACAGCAAACACAAAAGTACCAAGCAACAACATCAATTAAGATTAAGCAAAATAATCTCACTAAAAGCATAAAAATACAATATTATCAATATTCACACAAACTTCATCAAAAAGACAGAGGAAAACACTTTTTTTTTTGCTAGTTAATACAGCTCCGAGAGGGGTATGTATGACCTTGCCCCAGTGGATCGGAAATTAGCTATATAAGTAGGGTAGAAATTTTAGCAGGGGGGAGACAGAAAGATTAGGGAAAATCTAAAGCAGGAATGGGTTAAGATAAACAGGATAGCATAAGGGGGAAGGTTTGGAATAGAATGATATTGCAAATGTCTTATTAAGATAGGGTTAAAGGAAAAATGAATATAGAATGAAGAACACTAATACCAATGTAAAATAAAGAGACAATAAATTGGCACTCTTTAAAAAAAGAAAGAAAGAAAAAGGAAACCAAAAAGTTAAAATAGCAATAGTAATAATGCTGATTAAACCTAAAAATGTAATTATTAAAAAGGTAAAATCAAAAGAGGAATAAAAAGGAGACAATTCGTTTCTTATGTAAAAGATGCTAAAAATGACAATTAAAATAAAATAAAATAAAAAAATTAGCCCAAAAAAATGTGCAGTTGTGAAGGCCATTCACTTCCTCTGTTATTCTGTTTGGCATGCCTGTTTCAGTCTAGACAGTATTGCAGTTTCCTGTGTTCCTCTGCACCTCAGTGTTGTAAGCTAGTCCTTAATTTTAAGATGATGATTTCTTGGTTTTTGATTAAATAAAACTAGTGATAAACACATTCAATTTGTACTCAAGCCCCTTGATGAGAGTGTTTCTGGATTTATGTTCTCGTTTTTGGCTATCCTGGTCTTTTTCTATGGAATTCAATACTGATTTTGCATCTGAGCTGAATTGCAGCTGGTCTCTCCCTGGGGCTGCTTCCCAGTTTCCAGAAAAGCAGTTTCCCCCTGCAGCTTCTCAGGGCCAGCCAATCAGGGTGGCCTCTCCTTTGTAACCAGAAGCAAAGGGTTGCAGGTGAGCCAGTGTTGGTGCGCAAAGGGCCAGTCTGCGCGCACTTTCATACAGACTGTATACCTTTGCAACTATGTTCTCTCTCCGTGTCAGATCAGAGTGGGTTGCTCTCTGGAGAACCCAACAATTGGCAACCCTGAGGATCCCGTCCACTCTCTTGGGTCACTCCAGACCCAACTGCGGAGGGCTTTTGTGGGCACATTTCCTGGGACCCAGCGCACAGCTTTTGTGTCTGCTCCTGCTGCTGCCTGGACACATGCACCAGCTTATCCCTAATAAAATCCAACCTTTCTGTGGAATTTGAGTGTCCGCATTGATCAGGTGCCCACAGATGCTCAGTGATTCTCAGATTTGTGGCTTTTTCAGATCTCAGATAAGATCCCCAGTTGCAGCTCTGATGTGGATGCAAGAGGCAGCATCTATGCCACCATCTTGCCAAACTGTGGGGAAGGGTTCTCTGGAGCCGCCTGCCAGCATTTGCTGAAGTTCCAGCAGGGGCGCCCACGGAGGGGCCGCGGATGAGCCAGGGCTGCTGGTCCTCCGAGCCCAGAGCGGGCTCTCAGGGCGGGCACAGCGCTCACTCTGGAAATACCTTTCAGTTCCCTGCGCCTTGGGTCCGCTCCTCCACAGAATTCTATAAGTCCTTTGTTTCTGATTTCTAGAAGTACCCTATTCTACAGTATTCAAAAAATCCTCTTTCATAGAATTCTACAAGTAATCTCTTCCACAGAAATATAGAAATCTCCTACTCCACAAAATTCTAGAAATCCTCTTGTCCACAGAATTCTAGAGTCCTCTCTTTCTCAGAATTCTAGAAATGCCCTCTTCTGCCGCATTCTAGAAGTCTTCTACTCCACAGAAATCTTGAAATCCTCTATTGCACAGCGTTCTAGAAATCCGCCATTACACAGAATTTTGTAAGCCTTCTTTCTCTGAATTCTGGAAATCCCCTATTCCACAAAATTCTAAAAGTCCTTAGTTCCTCTGAATTTTAAAAATCCCCTATTCTATGGAATTCTACAAATCTATTCCCCACAATTCTAAAAATCTATTATTTCAGAGAATTCTAGAAATCACCTCTTCCACAGAATTCTAGATGTCCTCCCTTCCTTCCAATTCTAGAAATCACCTATTCTGTAGAATTCTAGATGTCCTCTCATCTCAGAATCCTAGAAATTTCCTATTCCACTGAATTCCAGAATTATACAAGCCACAGAGTTCTATAAATCCTGTCTTTCTCATTTGTACAAGTACCCTATTCTACAGAATTCTAGAAATCCTCTTTCACAGAATTCTACAAGTAATTTCTTCCACAGAATGCTAGAAATCTCATTCCACAGAATTCTAGAAATCCTCTTGTCCACGGAATTCTAGAGTCCTCTCTTTCTCAGAATTCTAGAAATGCCATCTTCTGCCGAATTCTAGAAGCCTTCTACTCCAAAGAAATCTTGAAATCCTCTATTGCACAGCATTCTAGAAATCCTCTATTACGCAGAATTCTGTAGTCTCCTCTCCCTCTGAATTCTAGACATCCCCTATTCAACAAAATTCTAAAAGTCCTCATTTCTTCCAAATTTGAAAAATCCCCTCTTCTATGGAATTCTAGAAATCTATTCACCACAATTCTAAAAATCTATTACTTCAGAGAATTCTAGAAATAACCTATCCCCCGAATTGTAGAACACATCCTTTCCTCCGAATTCTAGAAACCCCCTATTCTATAGAATTCTAGATGTCTTCTCATCTCAGAATCCTAGAAATTTCCTATTCCACAGAATTCTAAATTACACTATTCCACAAATTTCTATAAGTCCATTCTTTCTCATTTCTAGAAATATAGTATTCTACAGAATTCTAGAAATCCTTTTTCAGAGAATTCTACAAGTAATCTCTTAAACAGAATTCTAGAAATCTCCTACTCAACAAAATTCTAAAAATCCTCTTGTCCATAGAATTCTAGAAATCACCTCTTCCACAGAATTCTAGGAGACCTCGTTTCCTCCCAATTCTAGAAATCCCCTATTCTATGGGATTCTAGATGTCCTGTAATCTCAGAATCCTAGAAATTTCCTAATCTACAGAATTGTAGAATTACACTATTCCACAGAATTCTATAAGTCCTTTCTTTCTCTTTTGTAGCGGTACCCTATTCTACAGTAATCTAGAAATCCTCTTTCACAGATTTCTATAGGAATCTCTTCCATGGAATTCTAGAAATCCCCTACTCCAAAAAATTCTAAAAATCCTCTTGTCCACAGAATTCTGGAGTCCTCCCTTTCTCCGAATTCAAGAAATCCCCTCTTCTACAGCATTCCTGAATTCTTTTACTCCACAGAAATCTTGAAATCCTCTATTGCACAGCATTCCAGAAATTCTCTATTACTCAGAATTCTGCAAGTCTCCTCTCCCTCTGAATTCTATAAATCACCTATTCCACAGAATTCTAAAAGTCATCCCTTCCTCTGAATTCTAAAAATCCCCTATTCTACGAAATTCTAGAAATCTATTCCTACACAATTCTAAAAATCTATAATTTCACAGAATTCTAGCAATCACCACTTCCACATAATTCTAGAAGACTTTGTTTCCTCCCAATTCTAGAAATCCCCTATATGGGGAATTGTAGATGTCCTCTAATCTCAGAATCCTAGAAATTTCCTGTTCCACAAAATTCTAGAATTACACTAGTCCACAGAATTCTACAACTCATTTCTTTCTCATTTCTAGCATTATCCTATTCTACAGTGTTGTAGAAATAGAAATCCTCTTTCACAGAATTCTACAAGCAATCTCTATCAAAGAATTCTAGAAATCTCCTATTCCACAAAATTCTAAACATCCCCTTGTTCACAGAATTCTAGAGTCCTCTCTTACTCAGAATTCTAGATATACCGTCTTCTACAGCATTCCTGAATTCTTCTACTCCACAGAAATCTTGAAATCCTCTATTGCACAGCATTCTAGAAATCCTGTATTATGCAGAATTCTGTAAGTCTCCTCTCCCTCTGAATTCTACAAATCCCCTATTCCACAAAATTGTAAATGTGCTCCCTTCCTCTGAATTCTAAAAATCCCCTATTCAACAGAGTTCTAGAAATCTATTCCCCACAATTCTAAAAATCTTTTATTTCACAGAATGTTAGAAATCCCCTCTTCTACAGAATTCCAGAAGACCTCGTTTACTCCCAATTCTATAAATCCACGATTCTGTGGGATTCTAGATGTCCTGTCATCTCAGAATCCTAGAAATTTCCTATTCCAAAGAATTCTAGAATTACACTACTCCACAGAATTCTATAAGTCCTTTCTTTCTCATTTTTAGCCATACCCTATTCTACAGTAATCTAGAAATCCTCTTTCCCAGAATTCTACAAGTAATCTCTCCCACAGAATTCATGAAATCTCCTACTCCACAAAATTCTAAAAATCTTCTTCTCCACAGAATTCTAGTATCCTCCTTTTCTCCGAATTCTAGAGATCCCCTCTTCTACAGCATTTCTGAATTCTTCTACTCCACAGAAATCTTGAGATCCTCTATTACACAGCGTTCTGGAAATCCTCTAGTACGCAGAATTCTGTAAGTTTCCTCTCCCTCTGAATTCTATAAATCCCCTATTCCACAGAATTCTAAAAGTCCTCCCTTCCTATAAATTCTTAAAATCCCCTATTCTATGGAATTCTAGAAATCTCTTCCCCACGTTATGGAACCGAAACCTAATACTTTTAATAAAATGTAAAGGGAACTGGCCAACCTTGATGGCTCTGAATGGTCAGAGCTATTAACTCATTGATTCTAGGTTGAGACAGCAATGATAAAATGTAAAAAGAACTGTCTAACTGAAACCAAACATTGTCAGTATTGTTAATATGCAAAAAGAAATGGCCAGTCACAATGGCTCTGAAAGGTCAGAGGAATTAACTCATTGTCTAGTTGGGATAGTAGAGCTGCCATAAAAAAGAAGGAATTCTCATCATTTGCAGCAACCTGGATGGAATTGGAGAATAGCATGCTGAGTGAAGTAAGCCAGTCAATGAAAGAGAAATACCACATGACTTCACTCATTTATGAATAATAAAGAACATTATAAACTGATGAACCATAAGTTAAATATAGCGACAGTAAAGCAACAAGCAGACTGTCCAATTACAGCGGGGAGGAGAGGGAAATATGTGGGAAATAAAAGATCACCCGAAGGACTTGTACACATGCATATAAGTATAACCAATGGACACAAAACTCACGGGAGGGAGAGAATGTTTGGGGGGGAGCAATGGTAATATATGTACACAAATAATAATTTAATAATAAAATAAAATAAAATAAAAGAATTCTGTGGAATAGTGTAATTCTAGAATTCTGTGTAATAGGAAATTTCTAGGATTCTCAGATGAGAGGACATCTGGAATTCCATAGAATAGGGGATTTCTAGAATTGGGAGGAAAGAGTTGTTCTAGAATTCTGTGGAAGAGGTGATTTCTAGAATTCTGTGAAGCAATAGATTTTTAGAATTGTGGGAAATAGATTTCTAGAATTCTGTAGAATAGGGGATTTTTAGAATTCAGAGGAAGGAAGGACTTTTAGCATTCTGTGGAGTAGGGAATTACTAGAATTCAGAGGGAGAGGAGACTTGCAGAATTCTGCGTAATAGAAGATTTATAGAATGCTATGCAAGAGAGGATTTCAAGATTTCTGTGGAGTAGAAGACTTCTAGAATGCAGCAGAAGAGGGGATTTCTAGAATTCAGAGAAAGAGAGGACTCTGGAATTCTGTGGACAAGAGGATTTCTAGAATTTTGTGGAGTAGGAGATTTCTAGAATTCTGTGGAAGAGAATATTTGTAGAATTCTGTGTAACAGGATTTGTAGAATACTATAGAATAGGGTACTGATAGATATGAGAAAGAAAGGACTTATAGAATTCTGTGGAATAGCATAATTCTAGAATTCTGTGGAATAGGAAATTTCTAGGATTCTGAGATGACAGGACAACTAGAATTCCACAGAATAGGGGATTTATAGAATTGGGAGGAAAGGAGGACTTCTAGATTTCTGTGGAAGAGGTGATTTCTAGAATTTTGTGAAATAATAGATTTTTAGAATTGTGGGGAACAGATTTCTAGAATTCCGTAGAATAGGGGATTTTAAGAATTCATAGGAAGGGAGTACTTTTAGAATTCCGTGGAATAGGGGATTTGTAGAATTGAGAGGGATAAGAGACTTACAGAATTCTGCATAATAGAGGATTTCCAGAACGCTGTGCAATAGGGGATTTCAAGATTTCTATGGAGTAGAAGAAATCAGGAATGCTGTAGAAGAGGGAATTTCTAGAAATCGGAGAAAGAGTGGAATCTAGAATTTGGTGGACAATAGGATTTTTAGAATTTAGTAGAGTAGGAGATTTCTAGAATTCTGTGGAAGAGATTACTTGTAGAATTCTTTGAAAGAGGATTTCTAGATTACTGTAGAATAAGGTACTGGTAGAAATGTGAAAGCAAAGACTTATAGAATTCTGTTGAATAGCATAATTGTAGAAATCGGTGGAATAGGAAATTTGTAGGATTCTGAGATGAGAAGACATCTAGAATAGTATAGACTAGGGGATTTCTAGAATTGGGAGGAACAGAGGTTTAGAATTCTGTGGAAGAGGTGATTTCTAGAATTCTGTGAAATAATAGATTTTTAGAATTGTGGGGAATAGCTTTCTAGAATTCTGTAGAATAGGGGATTTTTAGAATTCAGAGGAAGGGAGGACATTTAGAATTCTGTGGAATAGGGGATTTGTAGAATTCAGAGATAGAACAGACTTACAGAATTCTGCATAATAGAGGATTTCAAGATTTCTGTGGAGTAGAAGACCAGGAATGCTGGAGAAGAGGGGATTTCTAGAATTCGGAGAAAAAGAGGACTCTAGAATTCTGTGGACAAGAGGATTTTAGAATTTTGTGGATTAGGAGATTTCTAGAATTCTGTTCAAAAGATTACTTGTAGAATTCTGTGAAAGAGGATTTCTAGAATTCTGTAGAATTCCATACTTCTAGAAATGAGAAAGAAAAGACATAGAATTTTGTGGAATAGTATAATTCTAGAATTCTGTGGAATAGGAAATTTCTAGGATTCTGAGATGAGGGGACATCTAGAATAATATAGAATAGGGGTTTTCATGAATTGGGAGGAATGGGGATCTTCTAGAATGCTGTGCAAGAGGTGATTTCTAGAACTCTGTGAAGTAAGAGATTTTTAGGATTGTGGGGCATAGATTTCCAGAATTCCGTAGAATAGGTGATTTTTAGAATTCAGAGGAAGGGAGGACTTTTAGAATTCTCTGGAATAGGGGATTTGTAGAATTCAGAGATAGAGGAGATTTACTGAATTCTGTGTAATAGAGGATTTCCAGAACGCTGTGCAATAGAGGATTTCAAGATTTCTCTGGAGGCATTGCAACAAGATGGCGGCAGAGGTAAAAGCCTAACTGCAGCCGCACTCAATAATTTCAAAAAATACAACTAAAACATAATGTGGACACTATCCAGAACTACTGTAAGACCCCCAGAAGGAGACCCTCACTCTGTCCCAATGATCGACGGCAACCCAATCATCCGCAGGAGGCGTCACTTGATGCAAACCGCAAGAGGCTTTATTCCAGCGCGCTGGGGCTTGACTTGTAACCCACACAGGAGCAGAGGAGTCCAGCGGCAGAACAGGAAATTTTACAAGCATATATAGGCAAAAGTCACGCATAGGAGGGGTTACACATGGAGGGGGAAGAAGGGAACAAAGGAATTCCAGAAAGGGGAGCTGGGCTGGTTAATTACTTGTTTCACGAGAGGGTCTACACTTAGTCAACAGTCCCACCGGGTAATCTTATCTTATCTATCAGAGCACTGTTCAGGGGCTATAACTCTCAGAGCACTAATTGGGGCTATTGCCTTGAGCGGTTTTAAGAGCTATGTTCCCATCACTAACGGGGGACCTTGGGAGTAGAGATAAGACACACAGCCTTCTTAAAAAGATGTTTATCCTTTTAACAGCTCAGGGCAGCCACAGGCCACATGCCAATGAGAAATTCCAGCTTCCTCACTGCTAGGTGAAGGCAAGGGGGCGGGGGTTTGCGTCTCTCACTACAGGAAAGTTGACTGACTGGAAATTCTACAACTAGAAGGAAAAAGAAAACCTGAAGGACAATCAGAGGATCTGTAAAAGCCTGAGGTACTGAGTCACCGTGCACGCACGGGGAGGAGGGACAGCTGAGTGCCTGGCTGGCCTTCCCTAGTGGGAAGCAGATAAAAGCTCTAGACTGTGCTGAACCCCAGTTCTGCGCGAGACCCTGGGGTCCCAGCCTCATACAGGGGGAATCTGGGCTGTAAGGTGGAATCTCAGGGGAGCAGCAAGAAAGGAAGAGCTCCCGAGTTGCGCACATTTGAACGCAGAGGACCGACTGTTCACTAAGCTGCTGAATTGCCCCAGCGGGAAGGAGACAAAAGCTCAGGAGTTTGCTGAGCCCCAGATCTGACTGCACTGAACCCCAGTCCTGGGCAAGACCCTCGGCCCCAGCCTCATACAGGGGGAATCTGTCCTGTAAGGCGGAAGCTCAGGGGAGCAGCGAGAAAGGCAGAGCTCTGGAGTCCCGCACATTTGCACTCACAGATGACACATGGTTGATTGGGCTACGAGATTGCCCTAGCGGGAAGGAGAAATAAGCTCTGGATTCTTAAGCCCACTTCCAACTGCTCTGAACCCCAGTTGTGGGCTTGTTGGGGGAGAGACTACACTGTCTGGTAGCGGGCGAAGCTCTAGGGTGAATTTCTCTCAGAGGTGATTGCAGCAAATACCAAAGGACACTGAGGTTCACTGAGACTCAGGAACCTCAGAGGGTGGGGCTAACCAGAAGCCAAGGCTGTGGGCTCCACCCTGAAACTCCACCCCAACCAAGCTGAACTCAGAGAGGCTTTTGCAGGTTTCCAAGTCTAGTGGAATAAGGTTGTCTCCTGGCATAGACACAGCTGATCCTCCCAACCTACCAACTCAGGGAAGCAGCGAAAATGTCAAAATGAGGAAACAGATCACAAACGAAAGAAATGGAGGACAAAAAGCGACTGGATATAGAGTTCACAACCAGGCTTATAAGGTTTTTCAACAATCTCTTAGAAAAGGCCGATAAAATAAATGAGACCTATGAGGATATGAAAAGGGATCAACAAGAAATACTAAATGGTCAACAAGAAATAATAAAGGGTCAACAAAATATAATGAAGGGTCAACTAGAAATAAAGAATACATTCTCTGAAATAAAAAATATTATATAGAGTCCTAAAAACAGATTGGAAGATTGCAAGAATGAAGTCCAAGATTTGGAACACAAAGAGCCAGAGGACACTCCTCTTCAGAAGCAAGAAGACAAGAGAATGCAGAAAGTTGAAGATAATGTAAGAAACCTATGGGACAACTTCAAGCGAAACAACATCAGAATTATGGGCATCCCAGAAGATGACAGAGAGCAAGATACCAAAAACATATTGAAAGAAATAGTGACAGAAAACTTCCCCCACCTGGTGAAAGAAACAGACTTACACGTCCAGCAAGCACACAGAACCCCAAACAAAAGGAATCCAAAGAGGACCACACCAAGACACATCATAATTAAAATTCCAAGAGCTAAAGACAAAGAGAGAATATTAAAAGCAGCAAGAGAAAAGCAGGTAGTTACCTATAAAGGGGAACCCATACGACTGTCAGCTGATTTCTCAACAGAAACCATGCAGGCCAGACGGTAATGGCAAGAAATATTCAAGGTGATGAATAACAAGAACCTACAGCCAAAAATACTCTACCCAGCAAAGCTATCACTCAGAATAGAAGGCCAGATAAAGAGCTTCACAAATAAATGTAAGCTAAAGGAATTCATCACTGCCAAACCAGAATTATATGAATTACTAAAAGGGGTTCTTTAGGAAGAGGAAGAAAATAAAGATAAAAATTATGAACAGACACGTATCTATCAACAAGTGAGTCTAAAAACCAAGGGGAGTAAAAATCATGATGAACAATATTAACTGGTGAATATAATAGAATCAGAGGTATGGAAGGGGAGTGGACTGATGATTCTCGTGGAAATGGGGAGTGGGGCGTGGTGGGAAGAGACTGAACATAAACTGCACCTATGGATGAGGACAATGGGGGATGGGGAAAGGGCAGAGAGTTGAATGGGAACTTGGTAGAGGTGAGCAATGGAGGGGGGGAAAGAGGAATATTTGTAATTATATGAACAATAAAGATTTATTTTTAAAAAATGATTTCTCTGGAGTAAAAGAATCCAGGAATGCTGTAGAAGAGGGGATTTCTAGAATTTGGAGAAAGAGAGGACTCAAGAATTCTGTGGACAAGAGGATTTTTAGAATTTTGGGGAGTAGAAGGTTTCTAGAATTCTGTGGAAGAGATTACTTGTAGAATTCAGTGAAAGAGGATTTCTAGAATACTGTAGAATAGGGTACCACTAGATATTTGAAAGAAAGGACTTGTAGAATTCGGTGGAATAGCGTAATTCTAGAATTGTGTGGAATAGCAAATTTCTAGGATTCTGAGATGAGAGGACATCTAGAATTGAAAAGAATAGGGGATTTCTAGAATTAGGAGGAAAGGAGGTCTTCTGGAATGCTGTGGAAGAGGTGATTTCTAGAATTCCTTGAAATAATAGATTTTTAGAATTGTGGGGAATAGATTTTTACAACTCGAAAGAATAGCGGATTTTTAGAATTCAGAGGAAAGGAGGACTTTTAGAATTTTGTGGAATATCAGATTTGTAGAATTTAGAGGGAAAGGAGTCTTACAGAATTCTGCATAATAGAGTATTTCTATAATGCTGTGCAATAGAGGATTTCAAGATTTCTGTAGAGTAGAAGACTTCAGAAATGCTGTAGAACAGGGGATTTCTAGAAATCGGAGAATGAGAGGACTCTAGAATTCTGTGGAAAAGAGGATTTTTAGAATTTTGTGGAGTAGGAGGTTTCTAGCATTCTGTGGAAGAGATTAATTGTAGAATTCTGTGAAAGAGGATTACCAGAATACTGTAGAATAGGGTACTGCTAGAAATGAGAAAGAAAGGACATAGAATTCTGTTGAATAGCATAATTCTAGAATTCTGTGGAATAGGAAATATCTAGGATTCTGAGATGACAGGAAAACTGAATTCCACAGAATATGGGATTTATAGAAATGGGAGGAAAGGAGGTCTTCTAGAATTCTGTGGAAGCCGTGATTTATAGAATACTGTGAAATAATAGATGTTTAGAATTGTGGGGAATAGCTTTCTAGAATTCCGTAGAATAGGGGATTTTTAGAATTCTGAGGAAGGGAGGACCTTTAGAATTCTGTGGAATAGGGGATTTGTAGAATTCAGAGGGAGAAGAGACTTACAGAATTCTGCATAATAAAGGCTTTCTAGAACGCTGTGAAATAGATTATTTCAATATTTCTGTGGAGTAGAAGATTTCTGGAAGGTGATAGAAGATGGGATTTCTAGAAATTGGAGAAAGAGGATTCTAGAATTCTGTAGAAGAGAGGATTTTTAGAATTTTGTGGAGTAGGAGATTTCTAGAATTCTCTGGGAGAGATTACTTGTACAATTCTGTAAAAGAGGATTTCTAGAATTCTGTAGAATAGGGTACTTCTAGAAATGAGAAAGAAAGGATTTATAGAATTGTGTGGAACAGTGTAATCTAGAATTCTCTGCAATAGGTAATTTCTAGGATTATGAGATGATAGGACATCTAGAATTTTATAGACTGTGGGATTTCTAGAGTTGGGACGAAAATAGGTCTTCTAGAATTCTGTGGAAGAGGTGATTTCTAGAATTCTGTTTAATAATAGATTTTTAGAATTGTGGGGAATAGATTTCTTGAATTCCGTAGAATAGGGGATTTTTAGAATTCAGAGGAAGGGAGGACTTTTAGAATTTTGTGGAATAGGGGATTTCTAGAATTCAGAGGGAGAAAAGACTTACAGAATTCTGATTAATAGAGGATATCTAGAATGCTGTGCAATAGAGGATTTCAAGATTTATGTGGAGTAGACTTCTAGAAAGCTGTAGAAGAGGGGATTTTTACAATTCGGAGAAAGGGAGGATATCTAGAATTCTGTGGAGAAGACTATTTCTAGAATTTTCTGAAGTACTAGATTTCTAGAATTCTGTGGAAGAGATTACTTATAGAATTCTGGGGAAGATGATTTCTAGAATACTGTAGAATAGGGAACTTGTAGAAATGAGAAAGACAGGACTTATAAAATTTTGTGGAATAGTGTAATTCTAGACTTCTGTGTAATATGAAATTTCCGGGATTCTGAGATGAGAGGACATCTAGAATTCTACAGAATAGGGGATTTCTAGAATTGGGAGGAAAGGAGTGTGGGAACCCTTACCACGACCAGCGTGGTTCAGGGCGCACACTCAGGGTCCTGCTTCTGGAGAAAGCCTTATTCTACAAATGAGGAGACTGGAAAAGAGTTAATTTGGGAAAATGCAGGCCAGGCAGGGAGTCAAGCCTCTAGTGGGAAGACTCACCCCCCATCTGGCCTTTTGCCATTTATTTTATTGGGATTCTGAGACAAAGACATTGCTTAGGCGGGAAAGTTCCAGCAGCAGAAAATTAACAAGAATTTACATACTATTAACAAACTAAAGTTGCCTCAAGCTCTACTACCTCAACTAGACAATGAGTTAATTGCTCTGACCTTTCAGAGCCATCTTATTGGCCAGTTCCCTTTACATTTTATTACAAGTTTTAGGTTTCGGTTCCTGGCATCTCCCCCCAATTCCTTCCTTTAAAAAATCTTGCATTTACAATCCAGAAATAAACATATAAGATCGAAATTTTTGAGTCCCAATTTCAAAGTCCCAGAGTTCTAAGTAAAAGTTTCAGTGTCCAAAAGTTCTGAGTCCTAAAGTTCTCAGTTCCAAAGTTTTGAGTCTCAAAGTTCCTTATGTGTATATGTCAGCAGTGATATCTGGATGGTGGACAAACAGTGGCGATGCAGATCCGACCATCTCTGGTTTGGTCCTGGACAACCTGCAGCAATGCACAGCTGCTGACTACTGGCATTGCAAGACGTCCTCAGCGTCTTCCATGTCTGGACTGTTTCTCCTCTTGTCTTCTTGGCTGGAGCATTCCTGCGAATTCCTCTGTTGCAGGAATCCACATGGTCTTAGAGTTGTTTTCTGAAAATATACAAACATATCTCAACCAAAATTAATAATAGAATCTTTTGTATAAATTTTACTTGGGATACTTTTTGCCCAAATAATTTTCCCTACTTATTTTAATACTATTTGTGTTTTATATGGCTATCTTACTGTTATCATTACAAGTTAAAATTGGTTTTCAAAAGAAAAATAATTTTTTCTAAATGTAATTTACTTACAGGACATTTTTTCTTACATGGTATTTTTCCACTATCCCCCTTTTTTATTTAATTATTAGGAGGTTTTTGGAAATTTTTTTATAATGCTGTTTTGATAACTTTTAAATTTTAATTTTTTGCACAAAAACTATGACATTGCATGTTAAACCATTTTTACCATGATATGAACTATCAATAGAAATTTTATTAATACTTTAGGAACAGCCTGTTGTATAATTAAATTTTCTTAAATATTAACTCATTTCATTTAGCCAAATTAATCTGAAAACTTGACTATTTTAAGGTCAAATTTAGTACTTTAACAACAATTTTAGTTTACTCTGTAAAAATTAATGGAAAGGATTATATACATCCTTGAGAGAGCCCTGAGCACTCCTAGATTTAGGCTACATATAGATATAGGGCAGTAGCCATTGCCATTTCTCTGTTGCCTTGGTACCGTCTGAGCTCGGCCAAGTCTCTTGTTTATAGCTGGATCTCAATCTGAGCTGGGCCAAATCTGTTTGTTGCTTGGGTCCCGATCTGAGCTGGGCATGGGAAGCACGAAGCAGCCATGGGGCAGGAGACCTCCCTCAGAAGGGGCGAGTATTCAAGCCCCTTCAACATTGGGGAGGGGGTGAGGTTCTGTGCCCCACCTCTGTTGACCCCCAAGTTCTCTCCTGATGGCCCCTTGTGACTGGCCCCTGACTTAGGTTGTCCCTCCCTTGAGGAATTTTACCTGTCACTGGCTAACCAGCCATCCTCTGGGGCCAAGCAGGGTGATGTGAGGTTCAGTTCTGTCTCCTTGGTAGCCTATGCCCCTATGGCCTTCATGCCCAGTATCTGCCTTGGGATGCTCTCACCTGCTGGCTGGGCCCCTGCATTGATCTTTGGGAACCCAGGTTGCTTCTCCAGGGAAGGCCCACTCACACCATTTTGTGAGAAACACATCCATGGTACCAGCCACCATAAAGCTTTAACCTCAGCATGAATTGAAAACTCAAGCAACAGCTGTGGGCAATTGGATTTTGAGGAGAGGTTCCTCTTTGCAAATAAGGCAAGAAAGGCCAATATAGAATGCTCAAGTATCTTCCCAGTGAGGCTTTCCACACAGTGGAAGGGATTAAATCCTTTCATGTCCTCTAAATTGCTGCCAAACATTCAAAAGTTAAATTTAAATTTGTTTGTAATAATTGTAAAATATGCTATCATTTTAAAAATTAATGAGATTTTAGGATAATACCATGCAAGAATACTTTTTGCTCTAAACCAATGACTATATAAATTCAAACTGGCTGTCAATTTCTTTTTATATAGACAAGATCTTAGTTACATTCTCTGCACCTCTCTCAGGAGCAAGTAGTGATATTCCTCAACTTTGGTGCAAGCCAGAAACCTCTATGTAATTTTTTACACACAGAGGAGCAGTGGTTTGATTATGTCATACAAAAAGGGAAGCTGGGTGGCAAGACCTATGTAATTAAACTTCCTTGCTCCACCCATTTTCTTCCTAAATAATCAAGGTGTTTAGAATTATTGGTGACTACTTTAAGTAAGGGATCAGCCCACATAAGGGCTTTTACCCATGAAGGGTCTTTTACCCATGAAGGGTCAGGAACATAAGTCCTAAACACTTCCATATTTGTCCCAAGTAAAATTACCGTACAGATGACTATTAACATGGCAAGAAAGACATTCTCAAATGTCCGGTGTCTGTACCGACTTCTTTACCATGCCCGTGTTCTCGGGGCTGTTTGCTGTCCGGCTCGTCCTCCTCCAGCTCATCTTCAGTGGACTGCTTGGAGTCACTGCCCTCTGTAGCTGGAGTAGTTGATTGTCTGGAGCTGCATGGTGTGGCTCCAGGCACAAGGTCCTCATTAGTCTTGCTATTCTCTCTCTTGGATTCCTGTTGCAGTTTAATATTTCTAGCAGGAATCCACACAGGTTTGGAAAAATTCTCTGGGAATATACAAGCATACCCTCTGACAAAGGTTAACAATGGATCAGTCCCTTACATAAACCGGATTCAGGATCCTTCCATTTAGCTAGACCATTTTCTTTTGTTTTATTCTGATGCCAATGTATTTCCATAGGCATCCTTCTTTCATGATCACAAGTGAAAAAATTTAAAGTTACCAAGGCTTGGTGCAGCCTACCTACAGGTGATTTCTCCATCATCCCATTTTTTTGTTTTTCAAGCTGGAATTTTAACCCCTGATGCTATCGTTCAATAATGGCCTGTGCTTGGGAATTATATGGCATTCCTGTAATATGCTGAATTTTCCACCTTTTATAAAATTCCTGGAATTGACAGCTTGTGTAAGCAGGCCCATTATCAGTTTTAATAATTTTTGGAATTCCCATGATGGCAAAAGCAGCCAGGCAATGATTAATAACTTGTTTGGCAGTTTCTCCTGTAGATGCAGTAGCCCATAGGACTTTTGAAAAGGTATCTACAGAGACATGTAATGCCCCAAGGAGTCCAAAGGAATTATAATGCATTACATCCATTTGCCAGATATGACCTCTTAGCAAACCTCTGGGGTTGACTCCTGTGTTAGGCCCTTGAGGTAGATGTAACATACAAGTTGGACATTCCTTAATAATCTGTTTTGCCTGTTGTCGAGTCATTGAGAATTGTTTAGACAACATTTTTGCAGGCTGATGTAAAAGCTGATGAGATTCTAAGGCTTCTTTTAGTAAAGCAACCAGTTGATCAGCCTGTGCATTTGGTTAAAGGACCAGGTAAGACACTATGAGCCCTGATATGAGTAATATAAAAAGGATATTGTCTCTGTTGTACAATCTGCTGAAATTGTTGGAATAGTAAAAATAAACTTTGGTCACTAAGCCATTTCAATCGGGCAGTTTCAATTCTATTTACTAAATTTGCAGCATAAAAAGAATCAGAGACAATATTAAGAGGCTCTTGGAAATCCTGCATTGCAGCCTTAATAGCTTCTAGTTCAGTTCTTTGTACAGAAGTATGACTGGTCCATATGACTCGGTTTGAATTTATTGTATGATAGGCAGCTTTTCCATTTGATGACCCATCAGTAAAAACAGTTAAAGCTCCAGGAATAGGTTCCTGCCTAGTATTTTTTGATATAATAATGGAGGTCTTATATAAAATTGTAGTAATTTATGCTTTAATAGATGACAGCTAAGTTCCCCTGAATATCCACCTAACCCAATTTGCCAATTTATATCAGTTTGAAATAACATTTCTAATTGCTTCCCAGTGATTGAGAGGTAGATACACTTGGGCTCTTCCCCTCTAAGCTGTTTACAATGTCTACATATGTAACTGCAGTTTTAGAGGATTGATGTCCTAGGTGGACCCATTCAATAATGGCAGGAGAATTTTTATTTTGAAAGATGACTCCTGTGGGACTATTTGCAGTGGGGTTAATTTGTCCCAATAAAGGTAATTTGGGCTGTACTCGTGCTACTTAAGCTGAGGAAATTGCCTGCTCAACCCTTAGCAACTCATTCCTAGCTTCATCAGTTAAAGTTCGAGGAGAAGAAAAATTAGAGTCACCTCTAAGTAAACTAAACAAATTCGTCATTTCTCCTGTAGAGATCTTCAGATAAGGTCTTAACCAGCTAATGTCTCCTAATAATTTCTGAAAGTCATTTAAAGTTTTAAGACAATCTTTTCTTATCTCCACCTTCTGAGGCCTAATGCTTTGGCTTTCAATTATGGTTCCCAGATATTGAAAAGGCACTTCTTTTTGTACCTTCTCTGGAGCAATTCTTAAGCCCCATTTAGGGAGCTCCTCTTCTAATTGGGAAAACATGGCTAAGGTCTGTTTTTCCTATGGGCTTGCTAAGAGGAAGTCATCCATGTAATGAATAATGTAACATTGGGAATATTTGTCCCTTAAAGGCTGAACAGCTTGAGCCACATATTTTTGACACAAAGTAGGGATATTGGCCATTCCTTGAGGTAAGACCTTCCATTGATATCTTTTCATAGACTCTATATTATTAATAGATGGCACTGAAAATGCAAATCTCTTTTTATCTGGAGGTGCCAAGGGAATTGTGAAAAAACAATCCTTAAGATCTACTACTATGAGGGACCAATTTAATGGGATTTGTGAAGGCGCTGGCAGTCCAGGTTGTAAAGCTCCCATGGTATGCATAGTAGCATTTACTGCTCTAAGATCATGTAACAATCGCCATTTTCCTGTCGCCTTTTTAGGGATTGTAAATATAGGCGTATTCCAGGGACTATTGGAAGGTTCTATGTGGCCAGCCTCTATTTGTTCTTGTATTAATTCATGAATATGACTTAATTTCTCCTTGGTTAATGGCCACTGATCCACCCATACAGGTCTATCATCTTTCCATTGTAAAGGATCAGCATGAGGGTGAGGAGACTGAGCAGTGACCGCTCCTAAAAAAGTTGATATCCTATTTGACTTATTAAATTCTTTCCTTTGCCAGTAATAATACATGCCTGTAAACCTTCTAAAATATCTATATTTTTATTTGATAAGGCTTTCCATGCAATTTCAAGTATATTAGATCTGTTTTAAAAATATTAACTTTAAGAAGAGAGAATAAATTTCTTGTATTACTCCAGGCCCTTGGAGCTTTCCAAGAATTCTGTCTGTTAAGGCCGTGAAATTTTATCATGGAAAAAAACCAAACAAATATCTATATCCATATAGGATTTAAATATTACAATACCTTTTATTATTATCATAATATATCAATTAGACTAGCTTTTGCATAGAAAATTTTTGGTTGAGATCACAGAATTAATCCTCCTTTTTAATTAGGCCAATAATAAGCAATTCATTTTGAATTCCCTATTAGAGAAAATGCGTATTTTATTTTCTCAAAAACAAGTTATACTTTTAGGTATTTTAATTACCACAACTATAATTTCTCCCAATTTAATTTATACTTTGAACTTTTAAATCTGGTAAGTCAAATATATTTTGCATGTCCTCCATTAATAACACTTTACATTTCTAAGAAAAATACAAGACAATTAATTAAGAGTTTCAATTTTGTCCTCTAGATTTTTTTTAAGAGGCAAATTTAAACTTTACTTTTTATTTTTTATATAAGCAAACTTCCAAAATATATATATATTTGCCACATGATTTGGAGTAAGTTTGTAGCCATTCAAATACAAAATACCCCATTCCTTACCTTATTTTGGGAGGTTTCAGCAACAGATCTGGCCACACATTTTTTTAATGTTTAATAAATAAAGACAGATCTCAAATTTTATCTTTCGTTTTTGCTTTCTGAAGTAATAACTAGCACCCAATTTGGCCAAGATAACATCTAACTTGCAAGTTCTTTTATAACTTTTAAACAAAGCATTCAGTAATCTCATTGAAGGAGAGCAGATAGGCTTGCTCTCTCCTGCGATCTTTGAATTTCTCCACACCATAAGTAGTTTCAATGGTGGAATTTCATTTCTTTTTACAGATTTTAAATTCCAAACACAAACTAAGATTTTAATTTGAACAAGAAACCACATTCTTTAAGCATACAGACCAAAATTCTATAATGAAATTTACTTTATATTTATAACCTAATGCTTCCCCATTAGCCTGGTTAAAAAAGACGTTCCCACTCTACTTACAGTTTGCAATGCTGCAGCTGGCCGTGGGCTTTCCCTCACCTTTTTCTGGTGAATTTTCCTCACCTTTTTCAGGTGAATTTCCCTCATCTTTTTCAGGTGAATTTTCCACACCTTCTTCAGGTGTACCTTTCCTCCTTCACTCTAGGTGAAAAATATCATCTCCTCCAGAAGTCCCACATTGAAGGCGCCAGATGTGGGAACCCTTACCACCACCAGCGTGGTTCAGGGCCCACACTCATGGTCCAATTTCTGGAGAAGGCCGTATTCTACAAATGAAGAGACTGGAAAAGAGTTAATTTGGGAAAATGCAGGCCAGGCGGGGAGGGAGTCAAGCCTCTAGTGGGAAGACTCACCAACCATCTGGCCTTTTGCCATTTATTTTATTGAGATTCTGAGACAAAGACATTGCTTAGGCGGGAAAGTTCCAGCAGCAGAAAATTAACAAGAATTTACATACTATTAACAAACTAAAAGTAGAGCTGCCTCAAGCTCTACTACCTCAACTAGACAATGAGTTAATTGCTCTGACCTTTCAGAGCCATTGAGGTTGGCCATCTCTTTTTGCATATTAACAATAGTGACAATGTTTGGTTTCTTTAGACAGTTCTTTTTACATTTTATCACTAGTGACTCAACCTAGAGTCAATGAGTTAGTAGCTCTGACCTTTCAGAGCCATCAAGGTTGGCCAGTTCCCTTTACATTTTATTACAAGTGATAATGTTAGGTTTCGGTTCCCGGCAAAGGAGGTCTTCTAGAATTCTGCGGAACAGGTCATTTCTAGAATTCTGTGAAATAATAGATTTTTAGAATAGTGGGGAATAGATTTCTAGAATTCTGTAGAATATGGGATTTTTAGAATTCAGAGGAAGGGAGGACTTTTAGAATTCCGTGGAATAGAGGATTTCAACAATTCACAGGGAGAGAAGACTTACAGAATTCTGCGTAATAGAGGATTTGTAGAATGCTGTGCAATAGAGGATTTCAAGATTATTGTGGAATACAAGAGTTCTAAAATTCTGTAGAAGAGGGGATTTCTAAACTTCAGAGAAAGAGAGGACTCAAGAATTTGTAGACAAGGGGATTTCTAGAATTCTGTGGAAAAGAGGATTTTTAGAATTTTGTGGAGTAGGAGATTTATAGAATTCTGTGGAAGAGATTACTTTTAGAATCCTCTGAAAAGGATTTCTATAATTCTGCAGAATAGGGGAATTGTAGAATTCAGAGAGAGAGAATTCAAAGGCTGTTACATAATAATGTCTCCCAGAACACATATGCTAATCCTAAACCTAGCCTCTGAAGCTGTCTCTACCCCACAAAACTGAGTATGCCCTCTAGACCTCACATGGATGGCATCAGAAATCCCAAGTTGGCTCAGGCCCAAAGAATTATCACCTGCACACTTGTGCCTGCTCACCTGGCCCTGACCACTTGATGACATCAGCACTTCCTGTTTCAAAGCTTCTCAGCCTTCTTTGATAAAAGACAATCATTGGCACTGAGGTAGACAGGTAACCTATATCAACCTAGGTTCTCTGAGTTTTCACCACGATTCTCCTGTCATTGAACAATGTGTTGCAGATCGCAAGACTATTTGTTGATGTAATCCTCGGGTTTTATACTCTTCCTTAGACATTAATCTAACTTCTGTTTGTGAGTTTCCAGAGTTCTATTAAGCACCTCCAAGTGTCTGTAGCTGCTTTGATGTGAATTACAATGTTAAACGAAATTTTTTACATTACTACCAGCACGTGAAAGAATTGTTATTACCCCACAATTACTATCGTGCCTTTCCAGGCCCTTTGAAGACAAATTCTTAGTATTTTAACATGCTGGTGATGTGGGAAGTTCCCAAACGATTGTCACCTTCAGTGAAACACTGTCTCACATACATTTTCCTGCTTTGTTATTTGGAGATCTGGCAGGCTCTCCATTTTCATACAGGTATCATAAGGGCCTTTTGAGGACTTTACCGCTATTTGAACACCAGCTTGGCTACTGTTTACCTCTCTTACTTCTTGAAGTACTCAGTTACTGTTGTACAGGTCTATCAGAAAGAGTTGTGAAATTTTTCTCCAGCTTTCCCCGCCCTAGAAACACCAAGCCAATTTGACAGTTAAAATCAAAGGGAAACAGTACCATATCAAATTCTCAGCCTTGTACCTGGTTTTCCCAATGCCAACGTTGTGTTATTCGGGTCTTACATCTAGTTGAACATGTATTTCTAGTGTAGGAAGCACCCTTCTAAAATGTTTGTGGCCTGTAGTTTTCCATTCGCCGTGTTATACTCATGCTCCAGTGAGGGCATCTCTTTCACCGTGAATTCAAAGGCTGATTTATGATAACCTCTCCCGGAACACATATGCTAATACTAACCCTAGCCCCTGAAGCTGGCCCTATCCCTCAAGCTGAATATGCACTCTAGACCTCACATTCATGGCATCAGAACAACCAGGTTGGCTCAGGCCCAAATAATTATACCTGGGCAGGTGGGCCTGCTCACCTGGCCCTGACCACTTGATGACATCAGCACTTGCTGTTTCAAAACTTCTCAACCTTCTTTGAAAAATAACAAGTCCTTGGCACTGAGGTAGTCAGGTAACCTATATCAACCTAGTTTCTCTGATGTTTCAACATGATTCTCCTGTCATTAAACAATGTGTTGCAGATAGCAAGGCTCTTTGTTGATGTAATCCTCGTGTTTTATACCCGTTCTTAGACATTAAGCTAACTTCAATTTCTGAGTTTCCAGAGTTCTATTAAGCTACTGCAAATGTCTGTAGCTGCTTTAAAGTGAATTCCGATGTGAAGCGAATTTTTTTTATTACTACCAGCATGGGAAAGAACTATTATTACCCTTTAATGACTATCGGACCTTTACAGGCTTCTTGAATGCAAATTCTCAGTATTTTATCATGCTGGTGAGATGGAGATTTTCCCAAATGAATGTCACCTTTAGTGAAACACTCTCTCACATACATTGTCCTGCTCTGTTATTTGGAGATCTGGCAGGTTTTCCATTTTCATACAGGTATCATAAGGGCCTTTTGAGGACTTTACTACTATTTGAACACAGGTTTGGCTACTGTTTACCTCTCTTACTTCTTGAAGTACTCAGATACTGTTTTACAGGTCTATGAAGAGGAGTTGTGAAATTTTTCACCATCTTTCCCCGCCCCACAGAGACCAAGCCAGTTTGATAGTTAAAACCAAAGGGAAATAGTACCACATCCAATTCTCCGCCTTTTACCTGGTTTTCCCAATGCCAACACTGTGTTATTGGGGTCTTACATCTAGTTGAACATGTATTTCTTGTTTAGGAATCACCCTTCTAAAATGTTTGTGGCCTGTAGTTTTCAATTTTCAGTGTGACACTCATGCTCCAGTGATGACATCTCTTTCACTGTGAATTCAAAGGCTGATACATGGTAATCTCTCCCGGAACACATATGCTAACCCTAACCCTAGCCTTTGAAGCTGGCCCTATCCCTCAAGCTAAATATGCACTCTAGACCTCACATTCATGGTATCAGAACAACCAGGTTGGCTCAGGCCCAAATAATTATACCTGGGCACGTGGGCCTGCTCACCAGGCCCTGACCACTTGATGATGTCAGCACTTCCTGTTTCAAAGCTTCTCAACCTTCTTTGAGAAAAGATAAGTCATTGGCACTGAGGTAGACAGGTAACCTATACAAACGTTTTTTACATTGCTACCATCACAGGAAAGAACTATTATTACCCTTTAATTGTCCTGCCCAGGTGTCCAGAAAATGGTTTCCCGCCTCATCCCTCAGGTGTCCTTAGGGCTCTTGGAGGCTATTGCTTTGGCAAAAGTCCAGGGCCCTGAGGGGTCTGCAGGTCAGCCTGCTTAAAGGAAAGCATAGAGCACTTAGAGCCTTGCACCATTAAGGTCACTCACTCAGTCACAGGACAGGCAACCTTGCATCCGGGAGACAGGCCCCTCTCCCCTCACTTGGCTGGATGCAGGCCTGGAGAGAGAGCTGGTGTGCAGGTGGTCTGCAGGTGGTCTCAGGGGATGGGGTGTCTTTGGAAGAGCTTCCCACAACAGCTGTTTCGCTCACTGCACACAGTGGCCCTGGTCTCCCCCCGATGCCTTCTGTCACTGAGCAGTGTGCAGCCTCAGGTAAGGCATGCCAGCCTAGCGCCGGCACATTCCAAGGAGGCCAGGGATGGGAGCACTCGAGGTCATCCTGTGCATCCTTGCCACTGTGTTCATGCATGTGGATGTGCGTGTGTGTGTGTGTGTGTGTGTGTGTGTGTGTGTGTGCCTGTGGCAGTGTGTGCTGGGGTGCAAGAAAGTGCAGGAGGTATGGTTTGCTGGGTCTCTCCAGTGCCTATGTGAGGTCCTGGGGGGCACAAGAGGAAGTGAGTGCTGGGGACCAAGCGCCCCTATCCTCTGGAAATCCTAGGGGTTGTGGGGTCATGTTACTCCTTCCTGGCTGCAAGTCCTTCCGGACAACCCTGTGTGCCACCAGGTGAGGGGAAATGACTTTATGTAAGGGGTTTTTCCTACTGTGGGGAGACCCAGGCAGTTTTAGCTAAGGGCCCAGACTCCATCCAGGCGGTGCCTCTCAGAGCTCTCCCCTGGAGATCATGACGAGCTCGTGGAAACTCAGCTGGACCAGTCAAACTCCTTCCAAACCTTGTCCGGGTGCTAGAGGCAGGACCGCGGTCAAGGAAGTCAGAGTGGGCCCAGAGTTGAGGGTGGGTACAGAGGCCGTGGTGTGCCCAGGGGATGATGCCCAAGGAGAGCCAGATGTATGATTCCAACTAGAGTGTTCACCTGTTCCACATCCATCCATCCATCCATCCATCCATCCATCCATGCATCCATCCATGCATCCATCCTTGTATCCATCATGTATCTGAATCCTCTGGCAGGGTATTTTCCCATTGATTCTTAGGGTGAGTGGAAGAGGCCAGGAGAGACAGAGAGAAACATGGATGTGAGGGAGACACTTGGATTCGTTGCCTCCCCCAGGAGCCCTGAGGGGGGCAGGGAGGCATCCAGCCTGCAAGGGAGGTAAGTGCCCTTGACCCCAATGGAACCGGTGGCACTTGCATCCACAGGCCAGTACTTTGTCCACTGAGCCAAACCCACTGCAGCCTGTTCCCCCTGTCAGTGTGTCATAAGCCTTTCTATTGTCCCAGCGCCCCTCCCCCCCACCTCCACCCTCCACCCTGCCCTGAGGGCCAGGGGGGGGGGCGGGGTGGAAACTTCCAGCAGTGAGGGAGACTGGAGCATAGACGACCCAGCAAGGGCGGAGGGGTGCTGCCTGGGAAAAGGCACAAGCCAGCAAGGAGAGTCCTGTTCCCATCTTTGGAGGGCAGGACTGGGCGCGGGGGTGCGGGGGAGGGCACTACTGGGGTCGGGGCTGAGTTCAGACCAGAGTCCCCCCCCCCCCCCCCCCCCGCCCAGGCCCCACCCAGGCCGCCAAAAGGGAGGCTGGGGCTGGCAGCAAAAAGCCCTGCTCCTCCCTCAAGCCAAAGCCAAAGCCAAAGGCAGCCAGTATTCCCAGGAGGTCTCCCATCCAAGTATTAACCAGGCCTGACCCTGCTTAGCTTCTGAGATCAGCCATGATGGGACGTGTTCAGGGTGGTGTGGCCATAGAAGTTGGAGCCGGCCTCTGGGGGCCTCAAGAGCCCTCGCCGCCTGGACTGTGGGCCTGTCAAGCTCCGGGGCCACCCCCAGGCTGGCCCCAAGGCTCAGCACCCTCAGCCCTCCGCCCTGCCCTCCCTCTCCCAGGCAGGAAGTCAGGCAGGGACCACACCTCTCCCAGCTGAGCCCTCAGCTGCCTCCCTCCCTCCCACCTGCAGCAAGCCAGCAGCCCTCCTCAGGTGGGGGTGCGATGTGCCTCATAGCCAGAAGGGAGCGCCCTCCACAATTGGGCTCTCCTAGGGATTCCTCCTCTTCACCTCCCCAGCGCAGCCTGCTCTCTCTCCTGGGGAAGCCAATCAATGGGGGAAGGCTTAGTGGTGGACAAGAATACCTGCACATGCCAAAGCAGCGCCCAGGCCCGGACGGACATGTACCTATGGGTGGACCCTTCTCAAGGGGGCCCAGGGCGCTGGCACTCGGCCAGGATCACAGTGGGTGCTGAGAGCCAGGCCTGTTGGAAGTGGCCGTTCAGGCCACAGCCACGGAGCCTTTCTAAGACTCCGGCCACATCTGAGTGTGTACATCCCATCCGGTACAGGGCCCACAGCCCACCGCCCACAGCCCCCAGAGCTGGCAGGTTTGAAGTCAGGCACACCTGCCCAGGTCTCCAGAAAATGGTTTCCCGCATCATCCCTCAGGTGTCCTTAGGGCTCTTGTAGGCTTTGGCTTTGGTAAAAGTCCAAAACTCTGAGGGGTCTGCAGGTCAGCCTGCTTAAAGGAAAGCATAATGGCCGTAGAGCCTTGCACCCTTGAGGGTCACTCCCTCAGTCACAGGACAGTACGGAATGTAGAACTCTGGTCACCAGGCAACCTTGCATCCGGAGACAGGCCCCTCTCCCCTCACTTGCCTGGCTGCAGGCCTGGGGAGAGAGCTGGTCTACAGGTGGTCTCAGGGGGTGGGGTGTCTTTGGAAGAGCTTCTCACAACAGCTGTCTCATTCACTGCACACAGTGGCCCTGGTCTCCTTCCGACACCTGCTGTCACTCGGCAGTGTGCAGTCTCAGGTAAGGCATGCTGGCCTAGCGACGGCCCATCCAAGGGAGGCCAGGGCTGGGAGCACTCGAGGTCATCCTGTGCGTCCTTGCCATTGTGTACGTGCATATGGATGTGCGTGTGCGTGTGCCTGTGACAGTGTGTGCTGGAGTGTCAGAAAGTACAGGAGGGCTGTTTTGCCGGGTCTCTCCAGCGCCTATGTGAGATACTGAGGGGTACAAGAGGAAGTGAGTGCTGTGGACCAAGCACCCCTACTCCCTGCAAATCCTAGGCTTGGCAGGGTCATGTTTTTCCTGTGCCACCAGGTGAGGGGAAATGAATTTATGTAAGGGTTAGGGTTGTTTACCTCTCATACTTCTTGAAGTACTCATTTACTGTTGTACAGGTCGATGAAGAGGCTTTGTGAAATTTTTCACCAGCTTGCCCCTCCACACAATCACCAAGTCAGTTTGACAGTTAAAATCAAAGGGAATCACTGCCACATCAAATTCTCAGCCTTTTACCTGGTTTTCCCCATGCCAACATTGTGTTATTCGGGTCTTATATCTAGTTGAACATGCATTTCTTTTGTAGGAAGTCCCCTTCTAAAATGTTTGTGGCCTGTATTTTTCAATTTGCCATGTTACACTCATGCTCCAGTGAGGGCATGCTTTCACCGTGAATTCAAAGGCTGATACTTGGTAACCTCTCCCAGAACCCCATATGCTAACCCTAACAGTAGCCACTGAACCTGGCCCTATCCCTCAAACTGAGTATGCCCTCTAGACCTCACATTGATGGCATCAGATCTCCCAGGTTGACTCAGTCCCACATAATTATCACCTGGGCACGTGGGCCTGCTCACCTGGAAATTACCACTTGATGAAGTCAGCACTTCCTGTTTCAAAGCTACTCAGCCTTCTTTGAAAAAAGACAGGTCACTGGCACTGAGGTAGACCGGTAACCTATAGCAACCTAGTTTCTCTGATGTTTCAACACCATTCTTCTGTCATTAAACAATGAGTGGTTGATAGCAAGGCTCTTTGTTGATGTAATCCTCATATTTTATGCTCCTTCTTAGATATTAAGCTAACTTCAGTTTGTGAGTTTCCAGAGTTCTGTTAAGCACCTCCAAGGGTCTGTAGCTGCTTTCATGTGAATTCCAATGTGAAATGACTTTTTTTTTTACATTACTACCAGCACGGGAAAAAACTATTATTATGCTGTGATGACTATCATGTCTTTGCAGGCACTTTGAAGGCAAATTATCAGTATTATAACATGCTGGAGAAATGGGAACATTCCCAAACAAATGTCACCTTCACTGGAACACTCTCTCACATACCTTGTCCTGCTCTGTTATTTGGAGATCTGGCAGGTTTTCCATTTTCTTTTCTTTTTTTTAATTTTTTTATTAAATTATTATCTGTGTACATATATTACCATTGCCCCCCCCCAAAAAAAAAAAAAAAACATTCCCTCCCTCCCCTGAGTTTTGTGTCCATTGTTTATACTTATATGCATGTGTACAAGTCCTTAGGTTGATCTCTTATATCCCCCATATTTCCCTCCCCTCGCCGCTGTAATTAGACAGTCTCCTTGTTGCTTTACTGTCAATATATTTAACTTATGGTTCATCAGTTTATAATGTTCTTTATTATTCATAAATGAGTGAAGTCATGTGGTGTTTCTCTTTCATTGACTGGATTATTTCACTCAGCATGATATTCTCCAATTCCATCCAGGTTGCTGCAAATGATGAGAATTCCTTCTTTTTTATGGCAGCATATTATTCCATTGTGTAGATGTACCATAGTTTTTGGATCCAAACATCTGCTGATGGACACCTAGGCTGTTTCCAAATCCTAGCTATTGTAAATTGTGCTTCTATGAACATAGGGGTGCATATTTCCTTTCTGATTGGTACTCCTATTTTCTTGGTATATATTCCTAGGAGTGGGATTACTGAGTTAAATGGGAGTTCCATTTTCAGTTTTTTGAGAAAACTCCATACTGTTCTCACCAGTGGTTGTACCAGAATGCATTCCCCACAGAATTTTAGAAATCCCCTCCTCTACAAAATTCTAAAAATCCTCTTGTCCACAGAATTCTTTGTGTCCTCTCTTTCTCCGAATTATAGTAATCACCTTTTCAACATCATTCCTGAAGTCTTCTACACCACAGAAATCCTAAAATCCTCTATTGCACAGCGTTCTAGAAATCCTCTATTAGGCAGAATTCTGTAAGTATCCTCTCCCTCTGAATTCTACAAATCCCCTATAACACAGAATTCTAAATGTCCTCCCTTCCTATGAATTCTTACAATCCCCTATTCTATGGAATTCTAGAAATCTATTCCCCACAATTCTAAAAATCTATTATTTCACAGAATTCTAGAAATCACCTCCATGACAGAATTCCAGAAGACCTCGTTTCACACAATTCTAAAAGTCCTCCCTTCCTCTGAATTCTAAAAATCCCCAATTTTACAGAATTTTAGAAATCTATTCCCAACAGTTCTAAAAATCTATTATTTCACCCAATTCTAGAAATCACCTCTTCCACAGAATTCTACAAGACCTCTTTTCCTCCCAATTCTAGAAATCCCTAGTCTATAGAATTGTAGATGTCCTACGATCTCAGAATCCTAGACATTTCCTATTGCACAGAATTCTAGAATTACACTATTCCACAGAATTCTATAAGTCCTTTCTATTTCATTTCTAGTGGTACCCTATTCTACAGTAATCTAGATATCCACTTTCACTGAATTCTACAAGTAATCTCTCCCACAGAATTCTATAAATTTCTTATCCACAAAATTCTAGAAACCCTCATGTCCATAGAATTCTTGAAGTCCTCTTTTTCCGAATTCTAGAAATCTCCTCTTCTATAACATTCCTGAAGTCTTCAACTCCACAGAAATCTTGAAATCCTCTATTGCACAGCATTCTAGAAATCCTCTATTACGCAGAATTCTGTAAGTCTCCTCTCCCTCTGAATTCTAAAAAGCCCCTATTCCACAGAATTCTAAAAGTCCTCCCTTCCTATGAATTCTTAAAATGCCCTATTCTACAGAATTCTAGAAATCTATTCCCCACAATTATAAAAATCTATTATTTCACAGAATTCTAGAAATCAACTCTTCCATAGAATTCTACACCTCTTTTCCTCCCAATTCTAGAAATCCCCTAGTCTATAGAATTCTAGATGTCCTTTCATCTCATAATCCTAAAAATTTCCTATTCCACAGAATTCTAGAATTACACTATTCCACAGAATTCTATAAGTCCTTTCTGTATCATTTCTAGTTGTACCCTATTCTACAGTAATCTAGAAATCCTCTATCACAGAATTCTACAAGTAATCTCTTCCACAGAATTCCAGAAAACCTTGTTTCTTCCCAATTCTAGAAATCCCCTATTCCGTGGAATTTTGATGTCCTGACATCTCAGAATCCTAGAAATTTCCTATTCCACAGATTTCTAGATTTGCACTATTCCACAGAAATCTAGAATTACGCTATTCCACAGAATTCTATATGTCCTTTCTATCTCATTTCTAGCGGTACCCTATTCTACAGTAATCTAGAAATCCACTTTCACAGAATTCTATGACTAATCTCTTCCACAGAATTCAAGAAATCTCCTAATCCACAAAATTCTAAAAATCCTCTTGTCCACCAAATTCTAGAGTCCTCTATGTCTCTGAATTCTAGAAATCCCCTCATCTACAGCATTCCTGAAGTGTTCTACTTCACAGAATTCTTGAAATCCTCTATTGCACAGCGTTCTAGAAATTCTCTATTGCGCAGAATTCTGTAAGTCTCCTCTCCCACTAAATTCTACAAATCCTTTATTCCACAGAATTCTAGAGTCCTCTCTCCGAATTCTAGAAATCCCCTCTTCTACAGCATTCCTGAAGTCTTCTACTCAACAGAAATCTTGAAATCCTCTATTGCACAGCGTTCTAGAAATACTCTATTACTCAGAATTTTGTAAGTCTCCTCTCCCTCTGAATTCTACAAATCCCCTTTTCCACAGAATTCTAAAAGTCCTCCCTTCCTATGAATTCTTAAAATCCCCTATTCTAAGGAAATCTAGAAATCTATTCCCCACTGAGGGGAACTGAAACCTAATACTTGTAGTAAAATGTAAAGGGAACTGGCCAACCTTGATGGCTCTGAATGGTCAGAGCTATTAACTCATTGACTCTTGATTTAGTCACTAGTGATAAAATCTAAAAAGATCTGTCTAACTGAAACCAAACATTGTCACTATTGTTAATATGCAAAAAGAGATGTCCAACCACAATGGCTCTGAAAGGTCAGAGCCAGGATCTCATTTTCTAGTTGAGATATTAGAACTTGAGACAACTTTAATTTGTTAATCGTATTGAAATTCTTGTTAATTTTCTGTTGCTGGAACTTTTCTCCCAAAGGGATGTCTTTGTCTCAGAATTTCAATAAAAGGAATGGCAAAATGCCAGATTGGTGGTTAGTGTTCCCACCAGAGGTTGACTCCCCACCTGGTCCCATTTTCCCAAATGAACTCTTTTCTTGTCTCTTCATTTTTAGTGTGTGGCCTTCTCCAGAAACCTGACCCTGAGTTTGGGCCCTGAACCATGCTGGTCCTGTTAAGGGAACGCACATCTGGCGCCTTCAATTCGGGACTTCTGGAGGAGATGATATTTTTCACCTAGAGCGAAGGAGGAAAAATAAACCGAGAAAAGGTGTGGAATGGTACACTGAGAAAATTTTGTGGAAAATTCAACAAAAAAGTTGAGGAAAATTCACCAGAAAAAGGTGAGGGAAAGCCCATGGCCAGCTGCAGTGTCGCGAACTGTAAGTAGGGTGGGAACATCTTTTGTAACCAGGCTAATGGGGAAGAATTAGGTTATAAATATAAAGTAAAATTTATTACAAAATTTGGCTTATATGCTTAAAGAATGTGGTTTCTTGTTCAAAGTAAAATCTTAGTTTGTCTTTGGAATTTAAAATCTGTAATAAGAAATAAAACTCCACCATTGAAATTTCCTCTAGTGGGGAGAAATTCAAAGCTGGCAGGAGAGGGCAAGCCTATCTGCTCTCCAGCAATGAGAATACTTAGTGCTTTGTTTAAAAGTTATAAAAGAACTTGCACATTAGGTGTTATCTTGGCCAAATTGGGTGCTAGTTATTTCTTCAGAAAGAAAAAAAGAAAGAAAAAAAATTTTGAGAATTGTCTTTATTTATTAAACATTAAAAAAAAATGTGTGGACAGATCTGTTGCTGAAACCTCCCAAAATAAGCTAAGGAATGGGGTATTTTGTATTTGAATGGCTACAAACTTACTCCAAATCCTGTGGCAAAAACAGATTTTTTGGAAGTTTGCTTATATATATAAAAAGTAAAGTTTAAATTTCCCTCTTAAAAAATCTAGAGGACAAAATTGAAACTCTTAATTGATTACGTCTTGTATTTTTCTTAGAAATGTAAAGTGTTATTAATCGAGGACATACAAAATATATTTGACTTACCAGCTTTAAAATTTCAAAGTATAAATTAAATTGGGAAAAATTATGTAGTTGTGGTAATTAAAATAACTAAAAGTATAATTTGTTTTGAGAAAATAAAATATGTGTTTTCTCTAATAATTAGGAATTCAAAACAAGTCACTTATTAGTGGTCTAATTAAAAAGGAGGATTAATTCTGAAATCTCAACCAAAAATTTTCTCTGCAAAAGCTAGTCTAATTGATATATTAAGATAATAATAAAAGGAATTATAATATTTAAATCATATATGGATATAGGTATTTGTTTGATGTTTTTTTCCATGATAAAATTTCAAGGCCTCAACAGAGATAATTCTTGGAAAGCTCCAAGGGCCCGGAGTAATGCAAGAAATTTATTCTCTCTATCTAGTATACTTGAAATTGCATGGAAAGCCTTATCAAATAAAAATTAATAAATATACATTAAATATTTTAGAAGGTTTATAGGCATGTATTGTTACGGGCATGGTAAAGAAGCCAGTACAGACTCCTGACACTTGAGAATGTCTTTCTTGCCATGTTAGCAGTAGTTATCTGTACGGTAATTTTACTTGGGACAAATGTGGAAGTGTTTAGGACTTATGTTCCTGACCATTCATGGGTAAAAGCCCTTATGTGGGCTGATCCCTTACTTAATGTAGTCACCAATAATTCTAAACACCTTGATCATTTAGGAAGAAAATGGGTGGAGCAAGGAAGTATAATTACATAGGTGTTGTCACCCAGCTTCCCTTTCTGTATGACATAATCAAACCACTGCTCCTTTGTGTGTAAAAAATTACATAGAGGTTTCTGGCTTGCACCAAAGTAGAGGAATATCACTACTTGCTCCTGAGAGAGGTGCAGAGAATGTAACTAAGATCTTGTCTATATAAAAAGAAATTGAGCTTGAGGCAGCCTTAATTTGTTAATCATATGTAAACTCTTGTTCATTTTCTGTTGTGGGAATTTTTCCACCCAAGCAATGTCTTTGTCTCAGAATCTCAATAAAAGGAATGGCAAAAGGCCATATTGGGGTGAGTCTTCCCACTAGAGGTTGACTCCCCGCCTGGCCTGCATTTTCCCAAATTAACACTTTTCCAGTCTCTTAATTTTTAGTGTGTGGCCTTCTCCAGAAACCGGACCCTGAGTGTGGGCCCTGAACCAAGCTGGTCATGTTAAGGGATCCCACATCTGGTGCCCAATGTGGGGCAGAGAACCTCACCCCTCCAATGTTGCAGGGGCTTGAATACTCGCCCCTTCTGAGGGAGGTCTTCTGCCCCATGGCTGCTTTGTGCTTCCCATGCCCAGCTCAGATCGGGACCCAGGCAACAAACAGAGATTTGGTGCAGCTCAGATTGAGATCCAGCTACAAACAAGAGACTTGGCTCAGCTCAGACGAGACCCAGGCAACAGAGAAGTGGCTGATGGCTACTGCCCTATATCTAAATCTAGCCTAAATCTAGGAGTGCTCAGGGCTTTCTCAAGGATGCATATAATCCTTTCCATTAATTTTTACAGAGTAAACTAAAATTGTTGTTAAAAGTATTAAATTTGACAGTAAAATAGTCAAGTTTTCAGATTAATTTAATTTGGCTAAGTGAAATGAGTTAATATTCAAGAAAATTTAATTGTATAATAAGCTGTTTGTAAAGTATTAACCAAAATTTCTATTGGTAGTTCATTTAATGGTAAAATTGTTTAAAATGCAATGTCATAGTTTTTGTGCATAAAATTAAAATTTAAAAAATTATCAAAACAGCATTATAAAAAAAAATTCTAAAAACCTCCTAATAATTAAATTAAATGTGGGGCAGTGAAAAAATACAATCTAAGAAAAAAATGTCCTATAAGTATATTACATTTAGAAAAATTTTTTTCATTTAAAAAACAATTTTAATTTGTAATGATAACAGTAAGATAGCCATATAAAACACAAGTAGTATTAAAATAAGTCAGGAAAATTATTTGGGCAAAAAGTATCCCAAGTAAAATTTATAGAAAAGATTCCATTATTAATTTTGGTTGATATATGTTTGTATATTTGCAGAAAACAATTGTATGACCATGTGGATTCCTGAAACAGGGGAATTAGCAGGAATCCTCCAGCCAAGAAGACAACAGGAGAAACAGTCCAGACATGGAAGACGCTGAGGACGTCTTGCCATGCCAGCAGTCAGCAGGTGTGCATTGCTGCATGTTGCCCGGGACCAAACCAGAGATGGTCGGACCTGCATCGCTATTGTTTGTACACCATCCAGATATCATTGCTGACATATAAATAAGGAACTTTGTGATTCAGATCTTTAGAACTGAGAACTTTAGGACTCAGAACTTTTGGACACTGAAACTTTTACTTAGAACTCTGGGACTTTGAAATTGGGACTCAAACATTTTGATCTTATATGTTTATTTCTGGACTGTACATGCAAGATTTTTTAAAGGAAGGAATTGGGGGCAGATGCTGGGACCAAAACCTAACACTGGTAATAAAATGTAAAGGGAACTGGCCAACCTTGATGTCTCTGAATGGTCAGAGCTATTAACTCATTGACTCTAGGTTGAGTCACTAGGGATAAAATGTAAAAAGAAGTGTCTAACTGAAACGAAACATTGTCACTATTGTTAATATGCAAAAAGAGATGGCCAACCTTAATGGCTCTGAAAGGTCAGATCAATTATCTCATTGTCTAGTTGAGATAGAGCTTGAGGCAACTTTAGTTTGTTAATCGTATGTAAATTCTTGTTAATTTTCTGTTGCTTGAACTTTTCCACCTAAGCAATGTCTTTGTCTCAGAATCTCAATAAAAGGAATGGCAAAAGCCAGATTGGGACGAGTCTTCCCACTAGAGGCTGACTCCCGGCCTGGACCCATTTTCCCAAATTAACTCTTTTCCAGTCTCTTCATTTATAGTGTAGGGCCTTCTCCAGAGACCTGACCCTGAGTGTGGGCCCTGAACCACGCTGGGCTTGTTTAGGGATCCCAGACCCCACAAGTCTGAAAATCTATTATTTCACAGAATTCTAGAAATCACCTCTTCCACAGAATTCTAGGAGACTTCGTTTCCTCCCAATTCTAGAAATCCCCTATTCTGTGGGATTCTAGATGTCCTGTCATCTCAGAATCCTAGAATTTGGTTATTCCACAGAATTCTAGAATTACACTATTCCATAGAATTCTATAAGTCCTTGCTTATCATTTCTATCGGTACCCTATTCTACAATATTCTAGAAGTCCTCTTTCACAGAATTCTAGAAATTTCCTACTCCACAAAATTCTAAAAATCCGCTTGTCCACAGAATTCTAGAAGTCCTCTCTTTCTCCAAATTCTAGAAATCCCCTCTTCTATAACATTCTAGAAGTTTTCTACTCCACAGAATTCTTGAAATCCTCCATTGCAAAGCGTTCTAGAAATCCTGTTTTAGGCAAAAGTCTGTAAGTCTTCCCGCCCTCTGAATTCTACAAATCCCCTATTCCACAGAATTCTAAAAGTCCTTTCTTCCTACGAATTCTTAAAATCCCCTATTCCATGGAATTCTAGAAATCTATTGCTCACAATACTAAAAATCTACTATTTCCCAGAATTCTAGAAATCAAATTCTAGAAGACCTCATTTTCTCCCAATTCTAGAAATCCCCTACTCTATAGAATTCTCAATCTCGTCTCATCTCAGAATCCTAGAAATTTCCTATTCCACAGAATTCTAGAATTAAACTACTCAACAGAATTCTATAAGTCCTTTCCTTCACATATCCAGCAATACCCTATTCTACAGTAATCTAGAAATCCTCTTTCAGAGAATTCTACAAGTAATCTCTTCCACAGAATTCTAGAAATCTCCTAATCCACAAAATTTTAAAAATCATCCGATCCACAGAATATTAGAGTCCTCTCTCCGAATTCTAGAAATTCACCTCTTCTACAGAATTACTAAATTCTTCTACTCCACAGTAATCTTGAAATCCTCTATTGCACAGCGTTCTAGAAATCCTCTATTATGCAGAACTCTGTAAGTGTCCTATCCCTCTGAATTCTACAAATCCCCTATTGCACATAATTCGAAAAGTCCTCCCTTCCTCTGAATTTTTAAAATCCCCTATACTACAGAATTCTAGAAATCTGTTCCCCACAATTCTAAAAATCTATTATTTCACAGAATTCTAGAAGACCTAGTTTCCTCCCAATTCTATAAATCCCCGATTCTGTGGGATTTTAGATGTCCTGTCATCTCAGAATCCTAGAAATTTACTATTCCACAGAATTATAGAATTATGCTATTCCACAGAATTCTATAACTCCTTTCTTTCTCATTTCTAGTGGTTTCCTATTCAACAGCATTCTACAATTCCTCTTTTACAGAATTCTACAAGTTTTCTCTTCCACAGAATTCTAGAAATCTCCTACTCTACAAAATTCTAGAAATCCTCTTTTCCACAAAATTCTAGAGTCCTCTCTTTCTCCGAATTCTAGAAATCCCCTCTTCTGCCGCATATAGAAGTCTTCTACTCCACAGAAATGTTGAAATCGTCTCTTACACAGCATTCTATAAATCTTCTATTATGCAGAATTCTGTAAGTCTTCTCTCACTCTGAATTCTAGTAATCCCCTACTCCACAGAATTCTATAAGTCCTCCCTTTCTCTGAATTCTAAAAATTCCCTATTCTACAGAATTCTAGAATTCTATTCCCCACTATTCTAAAAATCTATTACTTCATAGAATTCTAGAAATCACCTCTTCCAATGAATTCTAGAATACCTCTTTCCTCCCAATTCTGGAAATCTCCAATTCTATGGAATTCTAGCTGTCCTGTCATCTCAGAATCCTAGAAATTTCCTATTCTACAGAATTCTAGAATTACAATATTCCACAGAATTGTTTTATTTTATTTTTTTATTAAATTATTATCTGTGTACATATATTACCATTGCCACCCCCCCAAACATTCCCTCCCTCCCCTGAGTTTTGTGACCATTGCTTATACTTATATGCATGTGTACAAATTCTTCGGTTGATCTCTTATTTCCCCGATATTTCCCTGCCCTCCCTACAGTAATTAGACAGTCTACTTGTTGCTTTACTGTCGCTATATTTAACTTATGGTTCATCAGTTTATAATGTTCTTTATTATTCATAAATGTGCGAAGTTATGTGGTGTTTCTCTTTCATTGACTGGATTATTTCACTCAGCATGATATTCTCCAATTCCCTCCAGGTTGCTTCAAATGATGAGAATTCCTTCTTTTTTATGGCAGCATAGTATTCCATTGTGTAGATGTACCATATTTTTTGGATCCAATCATCTGCTGATGGACACCTAGGCTGTTTCCAAATCCTAGCTATTGTAAATTGTGCTGCTATGAACATAGGGGTGCATATATCCTTTCTGATTGGTGCTCCTATTTTCTTGGGATATACTCCTAGAAGTGGGATTACTGGGACAAATGGGAGTTTCATTTTCGGTTTCTTGAGGAAGCTCCATACTGTTCTCCACAGTGGTTGTACTAGACTGCATTCCCCCCACCAGTCCATGAGGGTTTTTTTTTCTCCAGAACCTCCCCAACACTTATTGTTTGTTGATTTGTTAATGTTGGCCATTCTGACAGGTGTGAGATGATATTGCATTGTTGTTTTGATTTGCATCTCTCTGATGATTAGTGACCTTGGGCAGTTTTCCATGTGCCTCTTGGCTTTCTTTCGGTCTTCTTTTGAGAAGATTCTATTTCGTTCTATTGCCCATTTTTTAATTGGCTCATTTATTTTCCTTATTCTAAGCTGAATAAGCTATTTGTAGATGTTGGAGATTAAACTTTTATCAGTAATATCATTTGAAAATATGTTCTCCCATACAGTGGGCTTTCTTGTTGTTTTGTTGATGGTTTATTTTGCTGTGAAAAAACTTTTTATTTTGATGTAGTCCCATTTGTTTATTTTCTCTTTAGCTTCCATTGCCCAAGGGGGACTATAAGTGAAGGAGTTCTTTTGGCATATGTCTGAGATTTTGCTGCCTGTGGATGCCTCTAATATTTTTATGGTTTCCTGTCTTAGGCTTAAGTCCTGTAACCATTTTGAATTTATTTTTGTGTATGGAGTAAGTTGGTGCTCTAGTTTCATTCTTTTGCATGTATCTGTCCAATTTTCTGAACACCATTTATTGAAAAATCTGTCTTGACTCCATTGTATGCTCATCCCTCCGTTGTCAAATATTAATTGAGCATATTGATTTGGGTTGATATCTGGATTCTCTATTCTATTCCATTGATCTATATGTCTGTTCTTGTGCCAATACCAGGCTGTTTTGAGAACAGTGGCTTTGTAATACAGCTTAAAATCTGGTATTGAGATCCCTCCTACTTTCCCCTTCTTTCTCAGGATTGCTGATGCTATTCGAGGTCTTTTATTGTTCCAAAAGAATTTTTGGAGAGTACTTTCTATGTCAGTGAAATATGCTGTTGGTATTTTGATGGGGAGTGCATTGAACCTATAAATTGCTTTGGGAAGTATGGACATTTTGATGATTTTGATTCTACCAATCCATGAACATGGTATGTTCTTCAATCTGTTTACATCTTCCTCTATCTCTTTTTTTCAGTGTTGTGTAGTTTTTCCGCATAGTTCTTTTACCTCCTTAGTTAAATTTCCTCCCAGGGATCTTAATTTTCTTGGTGCCATGGTAAATGGGAGTTCTTTTTTGGTCTCTGTTTCTGTAAATTCATTGTTGGTGTACAGAAATGCCATAGATTTCCTGTCATTAATTTTGTATCCAGCTACATTGCCAAATTCCTTTATTAAGTCTATTAGTTTATTGATGGAGTCTTTTGGGTTTTTTATGTACAATATCATGTCATCTGCAAATAAGGATAACTTTACTTCTTCTTTTCCGATTCGGATGCCTTTTATTTCCTCTTCTTGTCTAATTGCAATGGCAAGTACTTCCAGTACAATGTCAAACAGGAGTGGTGAGAGTGGGCATCCCTGTCTTGTTCCTGTTCTTAGAGAGAATGGCTTTAGTTTTTGCCCATTGAGTATGATGTTGGCTGTGGGTTTATCATATATAGCTTTTATTATGATGAGGTATGGTCCTTGTACTCCCACCTTGTTGAGAGTTTTTAATCAGTAAAGAGTGTTGGATTTTATCAAATGCTTTTTCTGCATCAATTGATATGACCATATGATTTTTATTTTTCAATGTGTTTATGTGATGTATCAGGTTTATTGATTTGTGGATATTGTACCATCATTGCATTCCTGCAATAAAACCTACTTGGTCATGGTGTATGATCTTCCTGATGTACTGCTGGAGCCGATTTGCTAGAATTTTGTTGAGTATTTTGGCATCTATGTTCATAAGGGATATTGGCCTATAATTCTCTTTCATTGAGTTGTCTTTATCTGGTTTTGGTATTAGGGTCATGTTGGCTTCATAAAAGGAGTTTGGAAGTGTTCCTTCCTCTTAAATTTTTTGGAATAGTCTGAGGAGGATAGGTTTAAGTTCTTCCTTGAATGTTTGGTAAAACTCTCATGTGAAGCCATCTGGCCCTGGGCTCTTGTTTGCTCGCAGCTTTTTGATGACTGTTTCAATTTCTTCTCAAGTAACTGGTCTGTTGAGATTTTTAGATACTTCCTGCTTGAGTTTTGGAAGGTTGTATTTTTCTAGGAATATGTCCATTTCTTCCAGGTTGTGCAATTTGTTGGAATAGAGTTGCTCATAGTATTTTCTAAATATCGTTTGTATTTCGGTGGGGTCTGTTGTTATTTCACCTCATTCGTTTCTGATTTTGTTTATTTGGGTCCTCTCTCTTTGTTTCTTGGTTAGCCTGGCTAGAGGTTCCTCAATCTTGTTTATCCTTTCAAAGAACCAGCTCTTGGTTTTGTTGATCTTGTGTATTGTTTCTTTGGTCTTTATGTCGTTTATCTCTGCCCTAATTTTTATTATTTCTTTCCTTCTGCTTACAGTGGGCTTTTCTTGTTGCTCTTTTTTTTTTTAACTCTTTGAGTTTTAGAGTTAGATAATTTGGTACTGTTTTTTCTTGTTTTTTGCAATAGGCTTGTAGAGATATGAACTTCCCTCTCAAGACTGCTTTTGCTGTGTCCCATAGATTTTGGATTGTTGTGTTTTCATTGTCATTTGTTGCCAGGATGTTTTTAATTTCTTTCTTGATTTCTCTGGTAATCCAGTCCTCATTTAATCGCATGCTGTTTAGTCTCCATGTGTTTGATTTCTTTGGATTATTTTTATTGTAGTTAATTTCCAGTTTTATGCCACTATGATCTGAAAAGATGCTTGATATGATTTCTATCTTCTTGAATTTGAAGAGACTTTGCCTATGTCCCAACATGTGGTCTATCTTTGAAGATCACCCATGTGCACTTGAGAAGAATGTGTATTCTGTGGCTTTGGTGTGGAATGTTCTGAAGATGTCGACTAATTCCATCTGGTCTAGTGAGTCATTTAGGATTCATATTTCTTTGAGTTTTCGTTTAGATGATTTGTCCAAATGTGACAATGGCGTATTAAAATCTCCTACTATTATTGTAATACAATCATTCTCTCCCTCAATGTCCTCCAGCAGTTTTTTTTATGTATTTGGTTGCTCCCACATTGGGTGCATATATGTTTACCAGGGTTATTTCTTCTTGTTGGATTGCTCCCTTTAGTATAATTAAGTGGCCTTCATTATCTCTTTTTATGTCCTTCACTTTGAGATCTAATTTGTTTGATATAAGTATTGATACCCCAGCCTTTTTTTCATTTCCGTTCGCATGGAAAATCTTTTTCCATCCCTTGACACTCAGCCTGTGTGCATTTTTTTCTGAAGTGTGTTTCTTGTAGACAGCAGATATATGGGTCTTGCTTTCTTATCCAATTTGTTACCCTATGTCTTTGATTGGAGCATTTAAACCATTTACATATCAAGATATTATTGATAAGTGGGTATTTGATGCCATTTTGATTTTATACCCCTGTGTTCCTTCTTTGGTTCCTATTTCTTTATTTTTACAGTAAACTTCCTTTAGTCTTTTTTTCTCTGTGAAGCTCTTGATTTCATTTTCAATCTTGATTGATAGACTTGCTGGGTACAGTATTCTTGGATTCAGACCCTTCCTTTGCATGACTTTGTATATTTCATCCCATTCCCTTCTGGCCTGATGAGTTTTTGTGGAGAAATCAGTTGCTAGTCTGATGGGGGTTCCTTTATATGTAACCTTCTGTCTCTCTCTGGCTGCTTTTAAGATTCTTGCTTTGTCGTTGTTATTTTGCACTTTAATTATAATGTGCCTAGCTGTTGGTCTCATGGGATTCATTTTGCTTGGGACTCTGAGAGCTTCTTGTATTTGTATGGGTTTTTTCTTCTCTATCTCAGGAAAGTTTTCTGTCCTTATATCTTGAAACAGTTTTTCTATGCCTTCCTCTCTTTTCTTTCCTTCTGGAACCCCTATTATTCTAATATTGTTTTGTTTTGTAATATCCCAAAGTTCCCGCTTTCTTCCTGCTTTTAAATTTTTTTTCTAAAAGCTGCTCTGATTGGGTATTTTTTCCCATCATGTCTTCTAGCTCAATGATTTGGTCCTCTGCTTCATGTAGCCTACTTTTGATGCTTCCTATTGAGTTCTTTACAGTAGCCATGTCATTTTTCATTTGTTCTTTGTTCTTCTTCATTTCCTCTTGGGTCTTACTCATATTGTCAAATTTGTCTTACATTCTTTTTAGCCATCCCATGATTACTACTCTGAATTCTTGCTCTGATAGGTTACTTGCCTCTAAATCGTTTACTTCCGTTTCTGGTGATGGCTGATTTCCTTTCATAGGCGGGGTGTTTCTTAGCCTCCCCCATGATCTTTCTTTTCAGGATGCCTGTTTATGTAGTTCTCCCTCTCCTGCTTAGATTTAAAGGTACAAAATACAACGCAACCAGGCACAACACACAAGGCACTGAACAGAAAAGTGTTTGCAATATTAACATCCTCCAATAAAGGTGACTAAAACTCAGCTAACAAAATCATAAAATCAAATAAAATGAACAAGCAAACTAATCTTGTAAAAAAGCATATAACTTTGATATAGTTAGCATTTAGCATACAACTACAAAGGTGTAGAGAGAAGGATTTTTTTTATGACAGCGACAATGTAGGTGTGAATGGGATTGGATTAGGCGTTTGGGGGTCACATACACAGGAAGTGTGAAATTTTAGGAGGGGGTAAATAGAAAAAATAGGGAAAATCTAGAGCAGTAAAGAGTTAAGATAAGCAGGGCACCAAAGGGAAAGGGTTAGGAAGAGAGTGATGGCATAAAGGTAGGGTTGAGTTAGAGTAGAGTGTTGGAGAACGAAAGGTATAGTCTGTTGAATATAATCCTAAAGGGGGAAAAAAGAGAAAAGAAAAAAAAGAAAAGAAAAAGAAAAAAAAAGTATATAATATGGCACTTAAAACATAATGATAAAAATGATCAAAAGAAAATAAGATAAAAAGATAAAAAAGGCAAAATTGTAGTAGTAATAATATTGATTACATAAAAAAGTGATTTAATTAAAAAGGTAAACTCAAGTGAGGAAAGATGAAAACATATCTTCTTAAGTAAACTTTGCAACTAATGTAACTTAAAAAATAAAACAAAACCAGAAAAAATTTAAAAAATTAGAAAGTCAAAATAAAAAATTAAATAAAATTTGCAGTAATGAAGGTCGTTCACTTCCTCTGTTGTTCTGTCTAGCTCACCAGTTCCCAGTCTAGGTGTTGTTGCAGTTCCCTGTGTTTCTTCCCTGTTGTAATTGGGTCTTGATTTTTCAACAGTACTAGAGTCCCTATGTACTCTAGCTTCTAGGTGGCGGTGTTTCTTGGTGGCAGAGAGCCATGGTTCTCAGGCCTTTCTATCTTTTTCCCCCTCTCTTTGTCCCTGATCTATGGAGGGGTGGGGGTTGGGCAGGAGGAGCCGACCACACTAGCCTGTAACTCTCTGTGAGTCAGGTCCAGACCTGCTTCTCCTTAGATATCCCCCCACTTAGGAGCCCTGAACACAGTCAGGGGTGCTTCCAGCCCAGCTCTGTGTTTCTAGAATTCCGTAGAATTGGGGATTTTTATAATTCAGAAGAAGGGAGGAGTTTTAGAATTCTGTGGAATAGGGGATTTGTAGAATGCAGAGGGAGAGAAGGCTTACAGACTTCTGCATACTAGAGGATTTCTAGAATGCTGTGCAATAGAGGACTTGAGGATATCTGTGGAGTAGAAGACTTCAGGAATGCTGTAGAATAGGGGATTTCTAGAATTCGGAGAAAGAGAGGACTCTAGAATTCTGTGGACAAGAGGATTTTTAGAATTTTGTGGAGTTGGAGATTTCTACAATTCTGTGTAGGAGATTACTTGTAGAATTCTGTGAAAGAGGATTTCTAGAATTCTATAGAATTCCATACTTCTAGAAATGAGAAAGAAAAGACTTGTAGAATTTTGTGGAATACTGTAATTCTAGAATTCTGTAGAATAGGTAATTTCTAGGATTCTGAGATGAGAGGACATCTAGAATTCTATAGCATAGGGGATTTTAAAAATTGGGAGGAAAGAAGATGTTCTAGAATTTTGTGGAAGAGGTGATTTCTAGAAGTCTATGAAGTAATAGATTTATAGAATTGTGGGGCATAGATTTCTAGAATTCCGTAGAATAGGAGATTTTTAGAATTCAGAGCAAGAGAGGACATTTAGAATTCTGTGGAATACGGGATTTGTAATATTCAGAGATGGAGGAGACTTACTGAATTCTGCATAATAGAGGATTTTTAGAACGCTGTGCAATAGAGGATTTCAAGATTTCTGTGGAGTAAAAGACTTCAGGAATGCTGCAGAAGATGTGATTTCTAGAATTTGGAGAAAGAGAGGACTCTAGAATTCTGTGGATAAGAGGATTTTTAGAATTTTGTGGTAGAGATTACTTGTAGAATTCTATGAAAGAGGGTTTCTAGAGTACTGTAGAATAGGGGATATCTACAAATGAGAAAGAAAGGGCTTATAGAATTCTGTGGAATAGTGTAATTCTAGAATTCTGTGCAATAGGACATTTCTAGGATTCTAAGATGACAGAACATCTAGATTTCTATTGAACAGTAGATTTCTAAACTTGGGAGGAAAGAGGTATTCTAGAATTCTTTGGAAGTGGTGATTTCTAGAATTCTGTGAAATAATTGATTTTTAGAATTGTGGGTAATAAGGTTCTAGAATTCCGTAGAATAGGGTATTTTTAAAATTCATAGGAAGGGAGGACTTTTATAATTCGTGGAATAGGGGATTTGTAGAATTCAGAGGGAGAGGAGACCTCCTAAATTCTGGGTAATAGAGGGTTCCTAGAACACTGTGCTATACAGGATTTCAAGATTTCTGTGGAGTAGAAGAATTCAGTGATGCTGTAGAAGACGTGATTTCTAGAATTCAGAGAAAGGTAGGACAGTAGAATTCTGTGGACAAGACGATTTGTAGAATTTTGTTGAGTAGGAGGTTTCTAGAATTCTGTGGAAGAGATTAATGTAGAATTCTGTGAAAGAGGATTTCTAGAATCCTGTAGAATAGGGTACCGGTGGAAATGAGAAAGAAAGGTCTTATAAAATTATGTGGAATAGAGTTATTCTAGAAATCTGTGGAATTGGAAAAATCTAGGATTCAGAGATGACAGGACTTGTAGAATTCCACAGAATAGGGGATTTCTAGAATTGGGAGAAAACGAGGTCTTTTAGAATTCTGTGGAAGAGATGATTTCTAGAATTCTGTGAAATAATAGATTTTTAGATTGTGGGCAATAGATTGCTAGAATTCCGTAGAATAGGGTATTTTTAGAATTCAGAGGAAGGGAGGATTTTTAGAATTCTTTGGAATAGGGGATTTATAGAATTCAGAGGGAGAGGAAACTTACAGAATTCTGCGTAATAGAGGATTTGTAGAACGCTGTGTAATAGAGGATTTCAAGATTTCTGTGTAGTAGAAGAATTTAGGAATGCTGTAGAAGAGGGGATTTCTAGAATTCGGAGAAAGCGAAGATTCTAGAATTTTGTAGACAAGACGATTTTTAGAATTTTGTGGAGTAGGAGATTTCTAGAATTCTATGGGAGAGATTACTTGTAGAATTCTGTGAAAAAGGATTTCTAGATTACTGTAGAATAAGGTACCTACAGAAATGAGAAAGGAAGGACTGATAGAATTCTGAGGAATAGTGCAATTCTAGAATTCAGTGGAATAGCTAATTTCTAGGATTCTGAAATGAGAGGACATCTAGAATTATATAGACTAGGGGATTTATAGAATTGGGAGGAAATGAGGTCTTCTAGAATTCTGTTGCAGAGGTGATTTCTAGAATTCTGTGAAATAATAGAGTTTTAGAATTGTGGGCAATAGGTTTCTAGAATTCCGTAGAATAGGGGATTTTAAGAATTCATAGGAAGGCTTTTTCTTTTGATGTAGTCCCATTTTTTCATTCTCTCTTTAGCTTCCATTGCCCTAGGGGCAGTATCAGTGTAGAAGTTCTTTTGGCATATATCTGAGATTTTTCTGCCTGTGGATGCCTCTAGTATTTTTATGGTTTCCCGTCTTATGTTTAAGTCCTGTAACCATTTTGAATTCTTTTTTGTGTATGGAGTAAGTTGGTGCTCTAGTTTCATCCTTTTGAAAGTTTCTGTCCAATTTTCCCAACAGCATTTACTGAAGAGACTCTTTTGACTCCATTGTATGCTCGTTCCTCCTTTGTCAAATATTAATTGAGCATATTGATTTGGATTGATATCTGGATTCTGTAATCTATTCCATTGATCTATATGACTGTTCTTGTGCCAGTGCCAGGATGTTTTGAGAACAGTGGCTTTGTAATACAGCTTGAAATCTGGTATTGAGATACCTGCTACTTTATTCTTCTTTCTCAGAATTGCTGCAGCTATTCGAGGTCTTTTATTGTTCCAAATGAACTTCTGGAGAGTCCTTTCTAGGTCTGTGAAGAATGTTGTTGGTATTTTAATAGGGAGTAGGCTGAACTTATAAATTGCTTTGGGAAGTATGGACATTTTGATGATGTTGACTACCAATCTATGAACATAGTATGTTCTTCCATCTGTTTACATCTTCCTCTATATCAAAATAAAAAGCTTTATTACACCAAAAGAAACCATCAACAAAACAACAAGAAGTCCCATGAAATGGAAGAACATATTTGCAAATGATATCACTGATAAAGGTTTAATCTCCAACATCTATAGACAGCTTACACAACTCAATGAAAGGAAAATAAATGATCCAATTAAGAAATGGGAAACGGACCTGAATAGAATCCTCTCCAAAGACGACAGAAGGAAGGCCAAGAGGCACATGAAAACATGCTCAAAGTCACTAATCATCTGAGAGATGCAAATCAAAACAACAATGTGATACCATCTCACACCTGTCAGAATGGCCAACATCAACAAAACAACAAAGGAAAAATGTTGGTGAGGTTGCGGAGAAAAAGGAACCCTCTCTCGTGCACTGCTGGTGGGATTGCAGGTTGGTGCAACCACTGTGGAGATCAGTATGGAGCTTCCTCAAAAAACTGAAAATGGAACTCCCATTGGACCCAGTAATCCCACTCCTAGGAATATACCCTAAGAAACACCAATTAGAAAGGATATATGCACCCCTATGTTCATAGCAGCACAATTTACAATAGCTAGGATTTGGAAACAGCCTAGGTGCCTGTCAGCAGATGAATGGATCAGAAAACAGTGGTACATCTGCACCATGGAATACTATGCGGCCATAAAAAGGAAGGAATTTTCATCATTTGCAGAAACCTGGATGGAATTGGAAAGCATCATGCTGAGTGAAATAAGCCAGTCAATGAAAGAGAAACACCACATGACTTCACTCATTTATGGATATTAAAGTTCATTATAAACTAATGAATAACAAGATAGATATAGAGACAGTAAAACAACAAGCAGACTATCAAATGACAGCGGGGGAGAGGAGTAGGGAGATCTGGGGGAGATAAGAGATCAACCGAAGTACTGGTATGCATACATAAAAGTACAACCAATGGACATAAAAGTCTGGGGAGGGAGGGCATATATGGGGGGGTTGCAATAGTAAGCTATGTACACATATAATACTTTAATAAATTTTTTAAAAAGAAGAAAAAAAATTAATAAAATATATTTAAAAAATAAATTCTCCATGTACTAATAGTAAAAAAAAAATAGTATAAAAAAAAGAATTTGTAGGAAGGGAGGACTTTTAGAATTTTGGGGATTAGAGGATTTGTAGAATTCAGAGGGAGAGAAGACTTACAGACTGCTGCATAATAGAGGATTTCTAGAACGCTGGGCAATAGAGGATTTGAGGATTTCTGTGGAGTAGAAGACTTCAGGAATGCTGTAGAAGAGGGGATTTCTAGAATTCAGAGAAAGAGAGGACTCTAGAATTCTGTGGACAAGAGGATTTCTATAATTCTTTGGACTAGGAGATTTCTAGAATTCTGTGGAAGAGATTACTTGTAGAATTCTGTGAAAGGGGATTACTAGAATATTGTAGAATAGGGTACAACTAAGAATGAGAAAAATGGACTTATAGAATTTTGTTGAATAGCGTAATAGTAGAATTCTGTGGAATAGGAAATTTCTAGGATTCTGAGATGACAGGAGAACTAGAATTCCACAGAATAGGGGATATCTAGAATTGGGAGAAAAGGAGGTCTTCTAGAATTCTGTGGAAGAGGTGATTTCCAGAATTCTGTTAATGAATAGATTTTTAGAATTGTGGGGAATAGCTTTCTAGAATTCCGTAGAATAGAGGATTTTTAGAATTCTGAGGAAGGGAGGACCTTTAGAATTCTGTGGATTAGGGGATTTGTAGAATTTAGAGGGAGAGGAGACTTACAGAATTCTGCGTAATAGAGAATTTCTAGAATGCTGTGAAATAGATGATTTCAATATTTCTGTGGAGTAGAAGATGTCTGGAAGGTTGTAGAAGAGGGGATTTCTAGAATTCATAAAAAGAGAGGACTTCCAGAATTCTGTGGACAAGCGGATTTTTAGAATTTTGTGGGGTAGGAGATTTCATGAATTCTGTGGAAGAGATTACTTGTAGAATTCTGTGAAAGTTGATTTCTAGAATATTGTAGAATAGGGTACCGCGATAGAAATAAGAAAGAAAGGACTTATAAAATTTTGTGGAATAGCGTAATTCTAGAATTCTGTGAGTGTAATGTTAGAATACTGTGAATTGGAAATTTCTAGAATTCATAGATGACAGGACATCTAGAATTCCACAGAATAGGCGATTTCTAGAATTGGGAGGAAAGGAATTCTTCTAAAATTCTGTGGAAGAGGTGATTTCTAGAATTCTGTGAAATAATAGATTTTTAGAATTGTGGGGAATAGATTTCTATAACTCCATAGAAGAAGAGATTTTTACAATTCAGAGGAAGGGAGGACATATAGAATTCTATGATATAGGGGATTTTTAGAATTTAGAGGGAGAGGAGACTTTCATAATTCTGTGTATTAGAGGATTTCTAGAACGGTGTGCAATAGAGGATGTCAAGATTTCTGTAGAGTAGAAGAATTCCGGAATGCTGTACAAGAGGGGATTTCTAGAATTCGGAGAAAGAGAGTAATCTAGAATTCTGTGGACAAGAGGTTTTTTAGAATTTTGTGCTGTAGGAGATTTCTAGAATTCTGTGGAAGAGATTAGTCATAGAATTCTGTGAAAGAAGATTTTTAGAATACTGTAGAATAGGGTACTGATAGTAATGAGAAAGGACAGATTGATAGAATTCTGAGGAATAGTGTAATTCTAGAATTCTGTGAAATAGAAAATTTCTAGGATTCTGAGATGACAAGAGAACTAGAATTCGACAGAATAGGGAATTTCTAGAATTGGGAGGAAAGGAGGTCTTCTAGAATTTTGTGGAAGCGGGGATGTCTAGAATTCTGTGAAATAATAGATTTTTTGAATTGTGGGGAATAGATTTCTACAGTTCGGTACAATAGGAGATTTTAAGAATTCATAGGAAGGAAGGACTTTTAGAATTCTGAGGAATAGGGGATTAGTAGAATTCAGAGGGAGAGAAGACTTACAGACTTCTGTGTAATAGAGCATTACTAGAACGGTGTGCAATAGAGGATTTTAGGATTTGTGTGGTGTAGCAGACTTCAGGAATGCTGTAGAAGAGGGGATTTCTAGAATTCAGAAAAAGAGAGGACTTTCAGAATTCTGTGGACAAGAACCCTCAGTGCTCTCTGCCTTTAGCCCTCTCTTGCAGGCAGGCAGGGACCACACCTCTCCCAGCTGAGCCCTCAGCTGCCTCCCTCCCTCCCACCTCCAGGAAGCCACCCTCCTCAGGTGGGAGTGTGAAGCGCCACATAACCAGAAGGGAGCGCCCTCCACAACTGGGCTCTCCTAGGGATTCATCATCTTCACCTCTCCAGCACAGCCTCCTCTCCTGGGGAAGCCAGTCAATGGGGGAAGGCTTAGTGGTGGCGAAGATTAAGTTCACGTGCCAAGACAGAGCCCTGGCCCTGACAGACATGTACCTACAGGTGGACACTTCTCAAGGGGGCCCAGAGCGCTGGCACTTGGCCAGGATCACGTTGGGTGCTGAGAGCCAGGCCTGTTAGAAGTGGCCATTCAGTCCACAGCCAAGTAGCCCTTCTTAGACTCTGGCCACCTCTGAGAGTGTGTATCCCATCTGGTATAGGGCCCACCACCCACCGCCCTACATCCACAGGCCTGTGCTTTGTCCACTGAGCCAAATCTGCTGCAGCCTGTTCCCCCTGTCAGTGTGTCAGAGGCTTCCCTGTTGTCCCCGCGCACCCCTGAACCCCCACCACATGTCCCTCCCTGAGCGCCGGGGTGTGGGGCTTCCAGAGGTGCAGGAGAATGGAGCACAGGTGACCCTGCGAGGGCGGCGGGGTACTGCCGCCTGAAAGGCGCGAGCAAGCCAGCAAGGGAGCTAGCAAGCTAGAGCCCTGTTCCCATCTTTGGAGGGCGGGATGGGGCACAGGGGTGCAGGAGAGGGCACTCCGGGTTTGGGAGTTGAGTTCAGACAGGAGGTTACTCCGCCCAGGCCCCAGCCCAGGCCACCAAAAGGGAGGCTGGAGCCAGCAGCAAAAAGGCCAGCTCCTCCCCTGAGCCAAAGCCAAAGCAAAAGCCCACCGCCAACCGCCCACGGTCCAGCGTCCATCGCCAATCGCCCAGCGCAGGGCTGGCCGGTTTGAAGTCAGGGACACCTGTCCTGCTCTCCAGAAAATGGTTTCCCGCATCATCCCTTGGGTGTAGGCGTTTGCTTTGGCAAAAGTCCAAAGCCCTGAGGGGTCTGCAAGTCAGCCTGCTTAAAGGAAAGCATACTGGCCATAGAGACTTGCACCCTTGAGGTCACTCGCTCAGTCACAGGACAGTACGGAATGTAGAGCTCTGGTAACCAGGCAACCTTGCATCCGGGAGACAGGCCCCTCTCCCCTCACTTGGCTGGCTGCAGGCCTGGGGAGAGAGCTGGTCTACGGTGGTCTCAGGGGGTGGGGTGTCTTTGGAACAGCTTCCCACAACAGCTGTCTTGCTCACTGCACACAGTAGCCCTGGTTTCCCCTCTGACGCCTGCTGTCACTCAGCAGTGTGCAGCCTCAGGTAAGGCATGCCGGCTTAGCGCTGGCCCATCCCATGGAGGCCAGGGCCGGGGTACTCGAGGTCATCCTGTGGGTCCTTGCCACTGTGTACATGCGTGTGGATGTGCGTGTGCATGTGCTTGTGGCAGTGTGTGCTGGGGTGCAAGAAAGTACAGGGGGGGTTCGTTTGCTGGGTCTCTCCAGCGCCTATATGAGGTCCTGGAGGGCACAAGAGGAAGTGAGTGCTGGCGAACAAGCGCCCCTACCCTCTGGAAATCCTAGGCGTGGCGGGGTCATGTTACTCCTTCCTGGCTGCAAGTCAATCCAGACAAAGCTGTGTGCCACCAGGTGAGGGGAAATGACTTTATGTAAGGGGTTTTCCCTACTGTGGGGAGACCCAGGCTGTTTTGGCTAAGGGCCTGGACTCCATCCAGGTGGTGCCTCTCAGTGCTCTCCCCTGGAGATCATGATGAGGTTGTGGAGACTCAGCTGGACCAGTCAAACTCCTTCCAAACCTTGTCCGGTGCTAGAGGCAGGACCCTGGGTAGGGCAGTCAGACTGGGCCCAGAGTTGACGGTGGGTACAGAGGCTGGTGTATGCCCACGGGATAATGCCCAAGGACAGCCAGATGTAAGATTCCCACCAGAGTTTTCACCTGTTCCACATCCATCCATCCATCCATCCTTCCATCCATGTATCCATCATGTATCTGAATCCTCTTGCAGGGTATTTATTTTCCCATTGATTCTTAGGGCGAGTGGAAGAGGTCCGGAGAGGCAGAGAGAAACATGGATGTGAGGGAGACACTTGGATTGGTTGCCTCCTGCAGGCGCCCTGAGGGGGCAGGGAGGGATCCAGCCTGCAAGGGAGGTAAGTGCCCTTGACCCCAAAGGAACAGGCAGGGCTTCCATCCACAGACCTGCACTTTGTCCACTAAGCCAAACCCACTGCAGCCTGTTCCCCCTGTCAGTGTGTCAGACGCCTCCCTGTTGTCCCCAGCCCACCCGCCATGAGCATGGGGGGGAGGCTTCCGATGGTGGGGGAGAATGGAGCACACGTGACCCTGTGAGGGCAGCGGGGTGCTTCCCCAGGAAATGCCGAGAGCCAGCTAGAGCCCTGTTCCCATCTTTGGAGAGCAGGACTGGGAGCTGGGATGGGGGGGGGGGCACTGGGGATGGAGGAAAGAGCACTCCCGGGGTCGGTTGGGCTGAGTTCAGACAGGAGGTTTCCTCCCCCTCTCCTCCAGGCCCCACCCAGGCCGTCAAAAGGGAGGCTGGGGCTGGCAGCAAAACGCCCTGCTCCTCCCCTGAACCAAAGCAAAAGCCTAAGGCACCCGGTATTCCCAGGCGGTCTCCCATCCAAGTACTAACTAGGCCCAACCCTGCTTAGCTTCCGAGATCAGACGAGATCGGGTACTTTCAGGGTGGTATGGCCATAGACTGGGGAGCTGGCCTCCAGGCTCCTCAAGAGCCCGTGCCACAGGGACTGTGGGCCCGCTGAGACCCGCAGCCACCCCCAGGCTGGCCCCGGGGCTCAGTGCCCTCAGCTCTCTCAGCTCTCAGCCCTCTGCCCCCCCCCCCCCCCCCGCCAGGCCTCTCACAGGCAGGGAGGGACCAAACCTCTCCCCTATGAGCCCTCAGCTGCCTCCCTCCCTCCCACCTGCAGCAAGCAACCCTCCTGTGGTAGGGGTGTGATGAGCCATGTAAGCAGATGGGAGTGCCCTCCACAACTGGGCTCTCCTAGGGATTCCTCCTCTTCACCTCCCCAGTGCAACCTCCTCTCCAGTCAATGGGGGAAGGCTTAGTGGTGGCCAAGAATACGTGCACGTGCCAAGGCAGCGCCCAGGGCTGGCCGGACGTGTACCTACGGGTGGACACTTCTCAAGGGGGCCCAGAGTGCTGGCACTCGGCCAGGATCACAGTGGGTGCTAAGAGCCTGGCCTGTTGGAAGTGGCCGTTCAGGCCACAGCCATGCAGCCCTTCTTAGACTCTGGCCACCTCTGAGTGTGTGCATCCCAGACGGTACACGGACCACGGCCCATGGCCCACCGCCCACCGCCCCCAGGGCTGGCGGGTTTGAAGTCAGGGACACCTGCCCAGCATGTGAAAGTACTATTATTACCCTGTAATCACTATCTTCCTTTCCAGGCTCTTTGAGGGCAAATTCTCAGTATTTTAACATGCTGGTGAGATCAGAACGTTCCCAAACGAATGTCACCTTCAGTGGAACACTTTCTCACATACATTTCCCTGCTGTGTTATTTAGAGATCTGGCAGGCTTTCCATTTTCATACAGGTACCATAAGGGCCTTTTGAGGACTTTACTGCTATTTGAACACCAGCTTGGCTATTGGTTACCTCTCTAACTTCTTGAAGTACTCAGATACTGTTGTACAGTTCTATGAAGAAGAGTTGTGAAATTTTTCACCAGGTTTCCCCGCACCACAAACACCAAGTCAATCTGACAGTTAAAATCAAAGGGAAACAGTACCACATCAAATTCTCAGCCTTTTACCTGGTTTTCCCCATGCCAACATTGTTTTATTCGGGTCTACATGCAGTTGAACATGCATTTCTAGTGTAGGATGCATCTGTCTAAAATTTTTGTGGCCTCTAGTTTTCAATTTGCAGTGTTACACTCAAGATCCAGTGATGGCATCTCTTTCACTGTGAAATCAAAGGCTGATAAATGATAACCTATCCTGTAACTCATATGCTAACCCAAAACCTAGCCCCCGAAGCTGGCAGTAACCCTCAAACTCAGTATGCCCTCTAGACCTCACATTGATGGCATCAGAACTTTCAGGTGGGCTGAGGCCCAAAGAATTATCACCTGGGTACTTGTTCCTGCTCACCTGACCCTGACCACTTGATGACGTTAGCACTAACTGTTTCAAAGGTTCTCAGCCTTCTTTGACAAAAGAGAAGTCATTGACACTGAGGGAGACAGGTAACCTATATCAACCTAGGTTCTCTGATGTTTCACCATGATTCTCCTGTCATTAAACAATGTGTTGCAGATAGCAAGGCTCTTTGTTAATGTCATCCTCGGGTTTTATGCTCGTTCTTAGACATTAACCTAACTTCAGTTTCTGAGTTTCCAAACTTGTATTAAGCACCTAGTGTCTGTAGGTGCATTTAATGTGAATGTAATGTGAATTAAATTTAAGTTTAATGTGAATTCCAATGTTAAATGATATATATATTTTTTTACATTACTATGAGCTCATGAAAGTACTATTATTATCCTGTAATGACTGTCATGCCTTTCCAGGCACTTTGAGGGCAAATTCTCAGTATTTTAACATGCTGGTGAGACGGGGACGTTCCCAAACGAATGTCACCTTCAGTGGAACACTCTATCATATACATTTACCTGCTCTGTTATTTGGAGATCTGGCAGGCTTTCCATTTTCATACAGGTACCAAAAAGGCCTTTTGAGGACTTTACCGCTATTTGAACACCAGCTTGGCTATTGGATACCTCTCTCACTTCTTGAAGTACTCAGATACTGTTGTACAGGTCTATGAAGAAGAGTTGTGAAATTTTTCACCAGCTGTCCCCGCCCCACAAACACCAAGTCACTCCGACAGTTAAAAGCAAAGGGAAACACTACCAAATCAAATTCTCAGACTTTTACCTGGTTTTCCCTGAGCCAACATTTTTTTATTTGGGTCTTACATCCAGTTGAACATGTATTTCTAGTGTAGGAGGCACCCTTGTAAAATTTTTGTGGCCTGTAGTTTTCAATTCGCAGTATTACACTCATGCTCCAGTAATGGCATCTCTTTTGTGAATTCAAAGGCTGATATATGATAATGTCTCCCAGAACTCATATGCTAAACCTAAACCTAGCCCCTGAAGCTGGCCCTACCCCTCAAACTGAATATGCCTCTAGACCTCACATTGATGGCATCAGAACTTCCTGGTGGGCTGAGGCCCAAAGATTTATCACCTGGGTACTTGTTCCTGCTCTCCTGGTCCTGACCACTTGATGACGTCAGCAGTTCCTGTTTCAGAGCCTCTCAGCCTTCTTTGACAAAAGAGAAGTCATTGACACTGAGAGAGACAGGTAACCTATATCAACCTAGGTTCTCTGATGTTTCAACACGATTCTCCTGTCACTAAACAATGTGTTGCACATAGCAAGGCTCTTTGTTGATGTCATCCTCGTGTTTAATGCTCATTCTTAGACATTAAGCTAACTTCAGTTTCTGAGTTTCCAGACTTCTATTAAGCACCTAGTGTCTGTAGCTGCTTTAATGTGAATTCTAATGTTAAATGACATTTTTTTTTTTTACATTACTACCAGCGCATGAAAGTACTATTATTATCCTGTAATAACTGTCATGCCTTTCCAGGCTCTTTGAGGGCAAATTCTCAGTATTTTAACATGGTGAGATGGGGACGTTCCCAAACGAATGTCATCTTCAGTGGAAAGCTCTATCATATACATTTACCTGCTCTGTTATTTGGAGATCTGGCAGGCTTTCCATTTTCATACAGGTACCATAAGGGCCTTTTGAGCACTTTACCACTATTTGAACACCAGATTGCTTATTGGTTACCACTCTTACTTCTTGAAGTAATCAGGTACTGTCGTACAGGCCTATGAAGAGGAGTTGTGAAATTTTTCACCAGCTTTCCCCGCGCCACAAACACCAAGTCACTCTGACAGTTAAAATCAAAGGGAAACACTACCACATCAAATCCTCAGTCTTTTACCTGGTTTTCCCCATGACAACATTGTTTTATTCGGGTCTTACATGCAGTTGTACATATATTTCTAGTGTAGGAGGCACACTTCTAAAATTTTGGTGGCATGTAATTTGGAATTCGCAGAGTTACACTCATGCTCCACTGATGGCATCTCTGTCACTGTGAATACAAAGGCTGATAACAGATAACGTCTCCTGGAACCCATATGCTAACCCTTAACTTCGCCCCTGAAGCTGGCCCTACACCTCAAACTGAGTATGCCCTCTAGACCTCTTGTTGATTGCATCAGAACTCCCAGGTGTTCTGAGGCCCAGATAATCAGCACCTGGGCACTTGTGCATGCTCTCCTGGCCCTGACCTCTTGATGACATCAGCAGTTCCTGTTTCAAAGCTTCTCAGCCTTCTTTGACAAAAGAGAAGTCATTGACACTGAGGGAGACAGGTAACCTATATCAACATAGGTTTTCTGATGTTTCAACACTATTCTCCTGTAATTAAACAATGTGTTACACATAGCAAGGCTATTTGTTTATGTAATCCTCGTGTTTTATGCTCATTCTTAGACATTAAGCTAACTTCACTTTGTGAGTTTCCAGAGTTCTATTATGCACCTCCAAGTGTCTGTAGCTGCTTTAATGTGAATTCCAATGTTAAACGACGTTTGTTTGTTTTTTTTTAATTACTACAAGAACGTGAAATTCCTATTATTACCCTGTAATGACTATCTTGCCTTTCCAGGCACTTTGAGGGCAAATTCTCAGTATTTTAACATGCTGGTGAGAACAGAACCTTCCCAAATGAATGTCACCTTAGTGGAACACTTTCTCACATACATTTCCCTGCTCTGATATTTGGAGATCTGGCAGGCTTTCCATTTTCATACAGGTACCATAAGGGCCTTCTAAGGACTTTACCGCTATTTGAACACCAGCTTGGCTATTGGTTACCTCTCTTACTTCTTGAAGTTCTCAGATACTGTTGTACAGGTCTATGAAGAAGAGTTGTGAAATTTTTCACCAGCTTTCCTCGCCCCACAAACACAAAGTCAATCTGACAGTTATAATCAAAGGGAAATAGTACCAGATCAAATTCTCAGCCTTTTACCTGGTTTTCCCCATGCCAACATTGTGTTATTTGGGTCTTACATACAGGTGAACATGTATTTCTAGTGTAGGAGGCACCCTTGTAAAATTTTTGTGGCCTGTAGTTTTCAATTCGCAGTGTTACACTCATGCTCCAGTAATTGCATCTCTTTTGTGAATTCAAAGGCTGATACATGATAATGTCTCCCGGAACTCATTGCTAAACCTAAACCTAGCCCCTGAAGCTGGCCCTACCCCTCAAACTGAATATGCCCTCTAGACCTCACGTTGATGGCATCATAACTCCCAGGTGGGCTAAGGCCCAGATAATCAGCACCTGGGCACTTGGGCCTGCTCTCCTGGCAATGACCACTTGATGTCGTCCGCACTTCCTGTTTCAAAGGTTCTCAGCCTTCTTTGACAAAAGACAAGTCATAGACACTGAGGGAGAAGGTAACCTATATCAGCCTAGGTTCTCTGATATTTCAACAAGATTCTCCTGTCATTAAACAATGTGTTGCAGATAGCAAGGCTCTTTGTTGATGTCATCCTCGGGTTTTATGCTCATTCTTAGACATTAAGCTAACTTCAGTTTGTGAGTTTCCAGAGTTCTATTATGCACCTCCAAGTGTCTGTAGCTGCTTTAATGTGAATTCAATGTTAAACGATGTCTTTTTTTGTTTTTTGGTTTTTTTTTTTTACATTACTAACACCGGGTGAAAGTAATATTATTACCCTGTAATACTATCTTACCTTTCCAGGCTCTTTGAAGGAAAATTCTCATTATTTTAACCTGCTGGTGAGATCAGGACATTCCCAAACAAATGTCACTTTCAGTGGAACACTCTCTCACATACATTTCCCTGTTCTGTTATTTGGAGATCTGGCAGGCTTTCCATTTTCATACAGGTAGCATAAGGGCCTTTTGAAGACTTTACCAATATTTGAACACCAGCTTGGCTATTGGTTACCTCTCTTACTTCTTGAAGTACTCTGGTACTGTCGTACAGGCCTATGAAGAGGAGTTGTGAAATTTTTCACCAGCTGTCCCCACCCCACAAACACCAAGTCAATCTGACAGTTAAAAGCAAAGGGAAACAGTACCACATCAAATTCTCAGCCTTTTACCTGGTTTTCCCCATGCCAACATTGTGTTATTCGGGTCTTACATCCAGTTGAACATGTATTTCTAGTGTAGGAGGCACCCTTGTAAAATTTTTGTGGCCTGTAGTTTTCAATTCGCAGTGTTACACTCATGCTCCAGTAATGGCATTTCTTTAACTGTGAATTCAAAGGCTGATACATTATAATGTCTCCCGGAACCCATATGCTAACCCTATACCTCGCCCCTGAAACTGACCCTACCCCTCAAACTGAGTATGCCCTCTAGACCTAATATCGATCACATCAGAACTCCCAGGTTGGCTCAGGCCCACATAATTATCACCCGTGCATATGGGCCTGCTCACCTGGCCCTGACCACTTGATGACATCAGCACTTCCTGTTTCAAAGCTTCTCAGCCTTCTTTGACAAAAGACAAGTCATTGGCACTGAGGTAGAGAAGTAACCTATATCAACTTAGGTTCTCTGAGGTTTCACTATCATTCTGTCATTAGACAATGTGTTGCCAATAGCAAGGATCTGTGTTGATGTCATGCTCTGGTTTTATGCTCATTCTTAGACATTAAGCTAACTTCAGTTTGTGAGTTTCCGGAGTTCTATTATGCAGCTCCTAGTGTCTGTAGCTGCTTTAATGTGAATTCCAATGTTAATCGACGTGTTTTTTTGTTTTTTGTTTGTTTGTTTGTTTGTTTGTTTTTTACATTACTACCAACACGTGAAAGTAATATTATTACCCTGTAATGAGTATCTTGCCTTTCCGGGCTCTTTGATAAAAAATTCTCAGTATTTTAACCTGCTGGTGAGATCAGGACATTCTCAAACATATGTCACTTTCAGTGGAACACTCTCTCACATACATTTCCCTGTTCTGTTATTTGGAGATCTGGCAGGCTTTCCATTTTCATACAGGTACCATAAGGGCCTTATGAGGACTTTACCAATATTTGAACAACAGCTTGGCTATTGGTTACCTCTCCTACTTCTTGAAGTACCCTGGTACTGTCGTACAGGCCTATGAAGAGGAGTTGTGAAATTTTTCACCAGCTTTCCCCGCCCCACAAACACCAAGTCAATCTGACAGTTAAAAGCAAAGGGAAACAGTACCACATCAAATTCTCAGCCTTTTACCTGGTTTTCTCCATGCCAACATTGTGTTATTCGGGTCTTACATCCAGTTGAACATGTATTTCTAGTGTAGGAGGCACCCTTGTAAAATTTTGTGGCCTGTAGTTTTCAATTCGAAGTGTTACACTCATGCTCCAGTAATGGCATCTCTTTCAATGTGAATTCAAAGGCTAATACATGATAATGTCTCCTGTAACTCATGTGCAAACCCTAAACCTAGCCCCTGAAGCTGGCCCTACCCCTCAAACTGAGTATGCCCTCTAGACATCACGTTTATGGCATCAGAACTCCAGGTGGGCTCAGGCCCAGATAATCAGCACCTGGGCACTTGGGCCTGCTCTCCTGGCATTGACCACTTGATGTCGTCAGAACTTCCTGTTTCAAAGCTTCTCAGCCTCCTTTGACAAAAGACAAATTATTGACACTGAGAGAGACAGGTAACCTATATCAACCAAGGTTCTCTGATGTTTCAACACGATTCTCCTGTCATTAAAAAACGTGTTGCAGATAGCAAGGCTCTTTGTTGATGTCATCCTTGGGTTTTATGCCCGTTCTTAGACATTAAGCTAACTTCAGTTTGTGAGTTTCCAGAGTTCTATTATGCACCTCCAAGTGTCTGTAGCTGCTTTAATGTGAATTCCAATGTTAAACAAAGGGTTGTTTTTTTTTTTTTTACATTACTACCAGCGTGTGAAAGTAATATTATTAACCTGTAATGATTATCTTGCCTTTCCAGGCTCTTTGAGGGCAAATTCTCAGTATTATAACATGCTGGTGAGATCGGGACGTTCCCAAACAAATGTCAGTTTCAGTGGAACACTCTCCCACATACATTTCCCTGCTCTGTTATTTGGTGATCTGGCAGGCTTTCCATTTTCATACAGGTACCATAAGGGCCTTTTGAGGACTTTACCGCTATTTGAACACCAGCTTGGCTATTGGTTACCTCTCTTACTTCTTGAAGTTCTCAGATACTGTTGTACAGGTCTATGAAGAAGAGTTGTGAAATTTTTCACCAGCTTTCCTCGCCCCACAAACACAAAGTCAATCTGACAGTTATAATCAAAGGGAAATAGTACCAGATCAAATTCTCAGCCTTTTACCTGGTTTTCCCCATGCCAACATTGTGTTATTTGGGTCTTACATACAGGTGAACATGTATTTCTAGTGTGGGAGGCACCCTTGTAAAAATTTTTGGCCTATAGTTTTCAATTCGCAGTGTTACACTCATGCTCCAGTAATGGCATTACTTTCACTGTGAATTCAAATGTTGATACATGATATTATCTCCCGGAACCCATATGCTAACCCTATACCTCGTCCCTGAAGCCGACCCTACCCCTCAAACTGAGTATGCCCTCTAGACCTCACATTGATGGCATCAGAACTCCCAGGTGGGCTCAGGCCCAAAGAATTATCACCTGGGCTCTTGTGCCTGCTCACCTGGCCCTGACCACTTGATGCCATCAGCACTTCCTCTTTCAAAAATTCTCAGCCTTCTTTGAAAAAAGGCAAGTCATTGGCACTGAGGTAGACAAGTAAACCTATATGAACCTAGGTTCTCAGGTTTCACCATGATTCTCTTGTCATTAGACAATATGTTGCGGATAGCAAGGTTCTTTGTTGATGTAATCCTCGTGTTTTATGCTCGTTCTTAGACATTAAGCTAACTTCAGTTTTTGAGTTTCCAGAGTTCTGTTAAGCATCTCCAAGTGTTTGTAGCTGCTTTAATTTGAATTCCAATGTTAAACGACGTTTTTCACATTACTACCAGCATGTGAAAGAACCATTGTTATACCGTAATGACTATGTTGCCTTTGCAGGCTCTTTGATGGCAAATTCTCAATATTTTAACATGCTGGTGAGATGGGGAAGTTCCCAAACGAATGTCACCCTCAATGCAACACTCTCTCACATACATTTTCCTGCTCCATTATTTGGAAATCTGGCAGGCTCTCCATTTTCATACAGGTATCATAAGGGCCTTTTGAGGATTTTACCGCTATTTGGACACAATCCTGGCTACTGTTTACCTCTTTTACTTCTTGAAGTACTCAGTTAGTGTAGGTCTATGAAGAGGAGTTGTGTAATTTTTCACCAGCTTCCCCCTGCCCACAAACACAAGTCAATTTGACAGTTAAAATCAAAGGGAAACAGTACCACATCAAATTCTAATCCTTTTACCGGGTTTTCCCAATCCGGGTCTTCGTCTAGTTTAACATGTAATTCTTGTGTAGGAAGCACACTTCTAAAATGTTTCTGGCCTGCAGTTTTCAATTTGCAGTGTTACACTCATGCTCCAGTGATGGCATCTCTTTCACATTGAATTCAAACGCTGATAAAAGATAATTTCTCCCGGAACCCATATGCTAACCCTAAACCTAAACCCTGAAGCTGGCCCAACACCTCAAACTGAGTATGCCCTCTAGACCTCACATGGATGGCATCAGAACTCTGCATTCCTGAAGTCTTCTATTCCACAGAAATCCTCTATTGCACAGAGTTCTAGAAATCCTCTATTATGCAGAATTCAGTAAGTCTCGTCTCCCTCTGAATTCTACAAATCCCTATTCCACAGAATCCTTAAAGTCCTCCCTTCCTCTGAATTCTAAAAATACCCTATTCTACGGAATTCTAGAAATCTATTACCCACAATTCTTAAAATCTATTACTTCACAGAATTATAGAAATCACCTCTTCCACAGAATTATAGACCTGTGTTCCTCCCAATTCTAGAAATCCCCTAGTCTATAGAATTCTAGATGTCCTTTCATCCCAGAATCCTAGAAATTTGCTAATACACAGAATTCTAGAATTAAAATATTCCATAGAATTCTATAAGTCCTTTCTTTTTCATTTCTAGCGGTACCCTATTCTACAGTATTCTAGAAATTCTTTTTCAAAGAATTATACAATTAGTCTCTCCCACAGAATTCTAGAAATGTTGTACTCCACAAAATTCTAGAAATCCTCTTGTCCACAGAATTCTAGAAGTCCTCTCTTTCTCTGAATTCTAGAAATCCCCTCTTCTATAACATTCTAGAAATTTTCTACTCCATAAAAATCTTAAAATCCTTAATTGCAAAGCATTCTAGAGATCCTCTGTTTCACAGAATTTTGTAAGTCTCCTCTCTCTATGAATTCTCCAAATCCCCTATTCCCCAGATTGTAAAAGTCCTCCCTTCCTACGAATTCTTAAAATCACCTATTCTACAGAATTCTAGAAATTTATTGCCCAAAATTCTAAAATTATTTTATTTCACAGAATTCTAGAAATCACCTCATCCACAGAATTCTAGTAGACCTCCTTTGCTCCCAATTCTAGACATCCCCTATTCTGTGGAATTCTAAAAGTCCTCTCATCTCAGAATGCTAGAAATTTCCTATTCCACAGAATTCTAGAATTATGCTATTCCACACAATTTTATAAGTCTTTCCTTTCCTATTTATAGCTGTACCCTATTCTACAGTATTCTAGAAATCCTCATTCACAGAATTCTATGACTAATCTGTTCCTCAGAATTCTAGAAATGTCCTACTCCACAAAATTCTAGAAATACTCTTTTCCAAAGAATTCTTTGTGTCCTCTTTTTCTCCGAATTATAGTAATCACTTCTTCTACAGCATTCCTGAAGTCTTCTACACCAGAAAATTCCTAACAACCTCTATTGCACAGCTTCTAGAAATCCTCTATTAGGCAGAATTCTCTAAGAATCCTCTCTCTCTGAATTCTACAAATCCCCTATCCCACAGAATTCTAAAAGTCCTCCCTTCCTATGAATTCTTAAAATCCCCTATTCTACAGAATTCTAGAAATGTATTCCGCACAATTCTAAAAATCTATTATTTCACAGAGTGCTGGAAATCACCTCTTCCATAGGATTCTAGAAGACCTCATTTTTGGACAATTCTAGAAATCCCATATTCTGTGGGTTTCTCGATATCCTGTCATCTCAGAATCCTAGAAATTTCCTATTGCACAGAATTCTAGAATTGCACTCTTCCACAGAATTCTATAAGTCTTTTCTTTCTCATTTGTATCAATACCCTACTCTACAGTATTCTAGAAATCCCCTTTCACAGAATTCTTCAAGCTATCTCTTCCACAGAATTCATGAAATCTCCTACTCCACAAAATTCTAAAAATCCTCTTGTCCACATAATTCTAGAGTCCTCTATTTCCCCAAATTCTAGAAATCCCCTCTTCTACAGCAGACATGAAGTCTTCTACTCCACAGAAATCTTGAAATCCTCTATAGCACAGCTTTCTAGAAATCCTCTATTACGCAGAATTTGTAAGTCTCCACTCCCTCTGAATTTTACAAATCCCCTATTCCACAGAATTCTAAAAGTCCACCCTTCCTCTAAATTCTAAAAATCCCCAATTCTCCGGAATTTTAAAAATCTATTCCCAACAGTTCTAAAAATCTATTATTGCACCAAATTCTAGAAGTCACCTTTTCCACAGAATTCTACAAGACCTCATTTCCTCCCAATTCTAGAAATCCCCTAGACTATAGAATTCTAGCTGTCCTAATGTAAGGTTCTAAGACCCCAGGTGAGTCTGATGGAGGGGGCGATGACCCCAAGTCAAACGCTGAGACCAAAAATTGATGCAAAAAGCAGGAGATTTTATTAGTACAAGCGCAGCGCAGGGGCTTCTCAGGCAGACAGCAACAGTGCTGGAGCGCCGAGTAACTGCAGAACATGAGTTTATAAAGGCAAAGACCACACGCAGGTGGGGTTACACAAAGAGGGGGAAGAAGAGAACCAGTAAATTCCAAGAAGGTTAGCTGGGCTCATTAATTATATGTTTTATGACAGGGTCTATGCTTAGTCAACAGTCCCCTTTGTCTCTCCCCTTCACATTCCTCTGGGTAAGTCCTCAGGGTAGGGAGTTTCTGGGGACTGATTTCATTTTTGCCTAATCTTCAACCTTAAAGAACTGACCTCATCCCTGTTAATCTTTAACCGTAAAGGTCACATCCTGGAATAGGCAGTGGGGAAGGTCAATTCCTCAATCTTGGGGTCCTACACTACCATCTGAGAATCCTAGAAATATCCTATAGCACAGAATTCTAGAATTACATTATTCTACAGAATTCTATAAGTCCTTTCTATCTCATTTCTAGTGGTACCCTAGTCTACAGTAATCTAGAAATCCACTTTCACAGAATTCTACAAGTAATCTCTCCCACAAAATTCTAGAAATCCTCTTGTCCACAGAATTCTGGAGTCCTCTCTTCTCTGAATTCTAGAAATACCCTCTTGTACAGCATTCCTGAATTCTTCTACTGCACAGAAATCTTGAAATCCTCTATTGCAGAGCGTTCTAGAAATCCTCTATTATGCAGAATTATGTAAGTCTCCTCTGCCTCTGAATTCTACAAATCCCTTTGTCAGGAATGGAAAAGTAACATTATCACTGGTAATAAAATGTAAAAGGAACTGGCCAACCTTGATGGCTCTGAATGGCCAGAGCTACTAACTCATTGACTCTAGGTTGAGTCACTAGTGATAAAATGTAAAAAGAACTGTCTAACAGAAACCAAACATTGTCACTATTGTTAATATGCAAAGAGAGATGGCCAACCTCAATGGCTCTGAAAGGTCAGAGAAATTAACTCATTGTGTAGTTGAGATAGTAGAGCTTGAGTCAACTTTAGTTTGTTAATCGTATGTAAATTCTAGTTAATTTTCTGCTGCTGGAACTTTTCTGACTAAGAGATGTCATGTCTCAGAATCTTAATAAAAGAAAGGGTAAAAGGCCAGATGGGGGTGAGTCTTCCCACTAGAGGCTTGACTCCTTACCTCACATGCATTTTCCCAAATTAACTCTTTTCCAGTCTCTTCATTTTTATTGTATGGCCTTCTCCAGAAACTAGACCCTGATTGTGGGCCCTGAACCATGCTGGTCGTGGGGAGGGTTCCTATATCTGTCGCCTTCAACGCGGGACTTCTGGAGGAGATGATATTTATCTCCTAGAGCAAAGGAGGAAAAATTCACCTGAAAAAGGTGTGAAAAATTTTACCTGAAAAAGGTGTGGAAAAATTCACCTGAAAAAGGTGTGGAAAAATTCACCTGAAAAAGGTGTGGAAAAATTCACCTGAAAAAGGTGAGGAAAATTCACCTGAAAAAGGTGAGGAAAATTCACCCGAAAAAGGTGAGGGAAATTCCAAGGCCAGCTGCAGCATTGCGAACTGTAAGTAGGGTGGGAACGTCTTTCTTAACCAGGCTAATGGGGAAGAATTAGGTTATAAATATACAGTAAATTTTATTACAAAATTTGGCTTATATGCTCAAAGAATGTGGTTTCTTGTTCAAATTAAAATCTTAGTTTTTGTTTGGAATTTAAAATCTGTATAAGAAATGAAACTCCACCATTGAAACCACTTCCGATGCAGAGAAATTCAAAGCTGGCAGGAGAGGGCAAGTCTATCTTCTCTCTGCAATGAGATTACTGAATGCTTTGTTTAAAAGTTATAAAAGAACTTGCAAGTTAGGTGTTATCTTGGCCAAAATGGGTGCTAGTTATTACTTCAGAAAGAAAAAATGAAAGATAAAATTTGAGATCTGTCTTTATTAAACATGAAAAAAATGTGTGGCCAGATCTGTTGCTGAAACCTCCCAAAATAAGGTAAGGAATGGGGTATTTTGTATTTGAATGGCTACAAACTTACTCCAAATTCTGTGTCAAAAAAAATATTTTTTGGAAGTTAGCTTATATAAAAAATAAAGAGGTAAAGTTTAAATTTGCCTCTTAAAAAAATCTAGAGGACAAAATTGAAACTCTTAATTGATTATGTCTTGTATTTTTCTTAGAAATGTAAAGTGTTATTAATCGAGGACATGCAAAATATATTTGACTTATCAGCTTTAAAAGTTCAAAGTATAAATTAAATTGGAAAACATTATGTGTAAGGGCGGGGAAGGACCCCTTTCCCCTTCTTAACTGACTTTTCCAGTAATCCCTGGTTAACTAACCTTTCCAGCAGACTCTGGTTTGGTGACCGTAGAGGTATTTTATCTGTTCCTGAAATCAGCCTGAGGGATCAGCCTGCTAAGACAGACCATCCAGCCTCCCTAACCGCAGGGCCATAGCTATATTATCTGTTTCTGGGAGGACTATTGCTGTATTTTATCTGTTTCTGGAATCGGCCTGCAAAAACAGACCATCTGGCCTCCTCGGGAAATGAGTCAACTGTCAACTATTATGAGCCAAATATTACCTGTTAACACAGTTCCCTGATTTACAGACCACCTGCGTGTGGTTTTTGCGTTTATAAACTCATGTCCTGCAGTTACTCGGCGCTCCCAGTCAGCCAGCACTGTAGCTGTCTGCCTGAGAAGCCTCTGCGCTGCGCTTGTACTAATAAAACCTCCTGCTTTTTGCATCAAGTTTTGGTCTCGGCGTTTGACTTGGGGTCGTCGCCCCCTCTGTCGGAATCACCGGGGGTCTTGGGACCTTACATTTGTAGTTGTGGTAATTAAAATGCTTAAAAGTATAACTTGTTTTTGAGAAAATAAAATGTGTGTTTTCTCTAATAATTAGGAATTCAAAATAAGTTGCTTATTATTGGCCTAATTAAAAAGGAGTATTAATTCTGTGATCTCAACCAAAAATTTTCTATGCAAAAGCTACTCTAATTGATATATTGAGATAATAATAAAAGGTATTATAATATTTAAATCATATACAGATATAGATATTTGTTTGTTTTTTTTTCCATGATAAAATTTCACGGCCTTAACAGAAATAATTCTTAGAAAGCCCCAAGGGTCCGGAGTAATACAAGAAATTTATTCTCTTTCTTAAAGTAAATACTTTTAAAACAGATCTAATATACTTGAAATTACATGGAAAGCATTATCAAATAAAAATAAAAATACTTTAGATATTTTAGAAGGTTTACAGGCATGTATTATTACTGGCAAAGGAAAGAATTTAATAAGTCAAATTGGATATCAACTTTTTAAGGAGCGGTCACTGCTCAGTCTCCTCACCCTCATGCTGATCCTTTACAATGGAAAGATGATAGACCTGTATGGGTGGATCAGTGGCCATTAACCAAGGAGAAATTAAGTCATATTCATGAATTAATACAAGAACAAATAGAGGCTGGCCACATAAAACCTTCCAATAGTCCCTGGAATACGCCTATATTTACAATCCCTAAAAAGGCGACAGGAAAATGGCAATTGTTACATGATCTTAGAGCAGTAAATGCTACTATGCATACCATGGGAGCTTTACAACCTGGACTGCCAGCGCCTTCACAAATCCCTTTAAATTGGTCCCTCATAGTAGTAGATCTTAAGGATTGTTTTTTCACAATACCCTTGGCACCTCCAGATAAAAAGAGATTTACATTTTCAGTGCCATCTATTAATAATATACATCCTATGAAAAGATATCAATGGAAGGTTTTACCTCAAGGAATGGCTAATAGCCCTACTTTGTGTCAAAAATATGTGGCTCAAGCTGTTCAGCCTTTAAGGGACAAATATTCCCAATGTTACATTATTCATTACATGGATGACTTCCTCTTAGCAAGCCCACGGGAAGAACAGACCTTTGCCATGTTTTCCCAATTAGAAGAGGAGCTCCCTAAATGGGGCTTAAGAATTGCTCCAGAGAAGGTACAAAAAGAAGTGCCTTTTCAATATCTGGGAACCATAATTGAAAGCCAAAGCATTAGGCCTCAGAAGGTGGAGATAAGAAAAGATTGTCTTAAAACTTTAAATGACTTTCAGAAATTATTAGGAGACATTAGCTGGTTAAGACCTTATCTGAAGATCTCTACAGGAGAAATGACGAATTTGTTTAGTTTACTTAGAGGTGACTCTAATTTTTCTTCTCAAAGAACTTTAACTGATGAAGCTGGGAATGAGTTGCTAAGGGTTGAGCAGGCAATTTCCTCAGCTCAAGTAGCACAGGAACAGCCCGAATTACCTTTATTAGGACAAATTAATCCTACTAAAAATAGTCCCACAGGAGTCATCTTTCAAAATAAAAATTCTCCTGCCATTATTGAATGGGTCTACCTAGGACATCAATCCTCTAAAACTGCAGTTACATATGTACAACTAATAGCCCTGCTATTATTTCTAATTAGGAAACTTTGTAAACAGCTTAGAGGGGAAGAGCCCCAGTGTATCTACCTCCCCCTAAATGGGAAGCAATTAGAAATGTTATTTCAAACTGATACAAATTGGCAAATTGGGTTAGGTGGATATTCAGGGGAACTTAGCTGTCATCTATTAAAGCATAAATTACTACAATTTTATATAAGACCTCCATTATTATATCAAAAAATACTAGGCAGGAACCTATTCCTGGAGCTTTAACTGTTTTTACTGATGGGTCATCAAATGGAAAAGCGGCCTATCATATAATAAATTCAAACCTAGTCATATGGACCAGTCATACTTCTGTACAAAGAACTGAACTAGAAGCTATTAAGGCTACATTGCAAGATTTCCAAGAGCCTCTTAATATTGTCTCTGATTCTTTTTATGCTGCAAATTTAGTAAATAGAATTGAAACTGCCCGATTGAAATGGCTTAGTGACCAAAGTTTATTTTTACTATTCCAACAAGTTCAGCAGATTGTACAACAGAGACAATATCCTTTTTATATTACTCTTATCAGGGCTCATAGTGTCTTACCTGGTCCTTTAACCAAAGGAAATGCACAGGCTGATCAACTGGTTGCTTTATTAAAAGAAGCCTTAGAATCTCATCAGCTTTTACATCAGCCTGCAAAAATGTTGTCTAAACAATTCTCAATCACTCGACAACAGGCAAAACAGATTATTAAGGAATGTCCAACTTGTATGTTACATCTACCTCAAGGGCCTAGCACAGGAGTCAACCCCAGAGGTTTGCTAAGGGGTCATATCTGGCAAATGGATGTAACGCATTATAATTCCTTTGGACGCCTTGGGGCATTACATGTCTCTGTAGATACCTTTTCAAAAGTCCTATGGGCTACTGCATCTACAGAAGAAATGGCAAAACAGGTTATTAATCATTGCCTGGCTTCTTTTGCCGTCATGGGAATTCCAAAAATTATTAAAACTAATAATGGGCCTGCTTACACAAGCTGTCAATTCCAGGAATTTTGTAAAAGGTGGAAAATTCAGCATATTACGGAAATACCATATAATTCCCAAGGACAGGCCATTATTGAATGACAGCATCAGCGGTTAAAATCCCAGCTTGAAAAACTAAAAATGGGATGATTGAGAAATCACCTGTAGGTAGGCTGCACCAAGCCTTGGTAACTTTAAATTCTTTTACTTGTGATGATGAAGGAAGGACGCCTATGGAAATACATTGGCATCAGAATAAAACAAAAGAAAATGGTCTAGCTAAATGGAAGGATCCTGAATCCGGTTTATGTAAGGGACTGATCCATTGTTAACCTTTGTCAGAGGGTATGCTTGTATATTCCCAGAGAATTTTTCCAAACCTGTGTGGATTCCTGCTAGAAATATTAAACTGCAACAGGAATCCAAGAGAGAGAATAGCCAGACTAATGAGGACCTTGTGCCTGGAGCCACACCATGCAGCTCCAGACAATCAACTACTCCAGCTACAGAGGGCAGTGACTCCAAGCAGTCCACTGAAGATGAGCTGGAGGAGGACGAGCCGGATAGCAAACAGCCCCGAGAACATGGGCATGGTAAAGAAGTCGGTACAGACACCGGTCATTTGAGAATGTCTTTCTTGCCATGTTAGCAGTAGTCATCTGTAAGGTTATTTTACTTGGGACAAATGTGGAAGTGTTTAGGACTTATGTTCCTGACCCTTCATGGGTAAAACACCCTTCATGGGTTGATCCCTTGCTTAATGTACTCACCAATAATTCTAAACACCTTGATCATTTAGGAAGAAAATGGGTGGACCAAGGAAGTTTAATTACATAGGTCTTGCCACCCAGCTTCCCTTATTGTATGACATAATCAAACCACTGTTCCTTTGTGTGTAAAATATTAAATAGAGGTTTCTGGCTTGCACCAAAGTAGAGAGAGGTGCAGAGAATGTAACTAAGATCTTGTCTATATAAAAAAAAATTGACAGCCAGTTTGAATTTGAATTGTCATTGGCTTAGAGCAAAAAGTATTCTTGCATGGTATTATCCTACAATGAAATTAATTTTTAATGTAATAGCATATTTTACAATTATTACAAACAAATTTAAATTTAACTTTTGAATGTTTGGCAGCAATTTAGAGGACATGAAAGGATTTAATCCCTTCCACTGTGTGGAAAGCCTCACTGGGATGGTACTTGAGCATTCTATATTGGCCTTTCTTGCCTTATTTGCAAAGAGGAACCTCTCCTCAAAATCCAATTGCCCACAGCTGTTGCTTGAGTTTTCAATTCATGCTGAGGTTAAAGCTTTAAGAAAGCTGGTACCATGGATCTGTTTCTAGCACAATCGTGTAAGTGGGCCTTCCCTGGAGAAGCAACCTGGGTTCCCAAAGATCAATGCAGGGGCCCCACCAGCAGGCGAGAGCATCCCAAGGCAGATACTGGGCATGAAGGCCATAGGGGCCATCAGGAGAGAACTTGGGGGTCAACAGAGGTGGGGTACAGAACCTCACCCCCCCCCCAATGTTGCAGGGGCTTGAATACTCGCCCCTTCTGAGGGAGGTCTCCTGCCCCATGGCTGCTTCCTGTTTCCCATGCCCAGCTCAGATCGGGACCCAGGAAACAAACGGATTTGGCCCAGTTCAGATTGAGATCTAGCTACAAATAAGAGACTTGGCCCAGCTCAGATTGGGACCTAGACAACAGAGAAGTGGCAATGGCTACTGCCCTATATCTAACTCTAGCCTAAATCTAAAAGTGCTCGGGCTTTCTCAAGGATGCATATAATCCTTTCCATTAATTTTTACAGAGTAAACTAAAATTGTTGTTAAAAGTATTAAATTTGACAGTAAAATAGTCAGGTTTTCAGATTAATTTAATTTGGCTAAGTGAAATGAGTTAATAATAAAGAAAGTTTAATTGTACAATGAGCTGTTCCTAAAGAATTAACAAAAATTTCTATTGATAGTTGATTTCATGGTAAAATTTTTTCACATGCAATGTCATAGTTTTTGTGCAAAAAATTTAAAATTAAAAGTTTCCAAAACAGCATTATAAAAAAATTTCCAAAAACCTCCTAATAATTAAATAAAAAGGGGGATAGTGTAAAAATACCATGTAAGAAAAAATGTCTTGTAAGTAAATTACATTTAGAAAAAATATTTTTTTCTTTTGAAAACCAATTTTAATTTGTAATGATAACAGTAAGATAGCCATATAAAACACAAATAGTATCAAAATAAGTCAGTAAAATTATTAGATCAAAAATATCCCAAGTAAAATTTATAGAAAAGATTCCATTATTAATTTGGGTGGAGATATGTTTATATATTTTCAGAAATCAACTCCAAGACCATTTGGATTCCTGCAACAGAGGAATTAGCAGAAATGCTCCAGCCATGAAGACAAGAGGAGAAACAGTCCAGACATGGAAGACCCTGAGGATGCCTTGCCATGCCAGCAGTCATCAGCTGTGCATTGCTGCAGGTTGCCCAGGACCAAACCAGAGATGGTCGGACCTGCATCGCCACTGTTTGCACACCATCCAGATATCATTGTGTAAGGTCCCAAGGCCCCCAGTGAGTCCGACGGAGGGGGCGACGACCCCATGACAAACGCCGAGACCGAAACTTGATGCAAAAAGGATGAGGATTTATTACAAGCGCAGCGCAGGGTCTCTCAGGCAGACAGCAACCCGAAGGAAATGCTGGCTGGCTGGCTGGAGTGCCGAGTAACTGCAGAACTTGAGTTTATAAAGGCAAAGACCACACGCAGGTGGGGTTACACATGGAGGGTGAAGAAGGGAACAAGGAAATAAACACCACACCCAGGTGGGGTTAAGTCCTCAGGGTAGGGAGTTTCTGGGGACTGATTTCATTCTTGCCTAATCTTCAACCATAAAGACCTGACCTCCTCCCTGTCTAATATTTAACCGTAAAGGTCACATCCTGGAACAGGCAGTGGAGAAAGTCAATTCCTCAATCGTGGGGTCCTACAATTGCTGACATACACATAAGGAACTTTGGGACTGAGAACTTTGGGACTGAGAACTTTAGGACTCAGAACTTTTGGACACTGAAACTTTTACTTAGAATGCTTGGACTTTGAAATTGGGACTCAAACATTTCGTTCTTATATGTTTATTTCTGGTCTGTAAATGCACGATTTTTTAAAGGAAGTAATTGGGGGGAGATGCCAGGAACCGAAACCTCACATTATCACTGGTAATAAAATGTAAAGGGAACTGGCCAACCTTGATGGCTCTGAATGGCCAGAGCTACTAACTCATTGACTCTAGGTTGAGTCACTAGTGATAAAATGTAAAAAGAACTGCCTAACCAAAACCAAACATTGTCAGTATTGTTAATATGGAAAAAGAGATGGCCAACCTCAATGGCTCTGAAAGGTCAGAGCAATTAACTCATTGTCTAGTTGAGATAGTAGAGCTTGAGGTAACTTTAGTTTGTTAATCATATGTAAATTCTTGTTAATTTTCTGCTGCTGGAACTTTTCCTCCGAAAAGATGTCATTGTCTCAGAATCTCAATAAAAGAAATGGTAAAAGGCCAGTTGGGGGTGAGTTTTCCCCCTAGAGGCTTGACTCCCCGCCTGGCCTGCATTTTCCCAAATTAACTCTTTCCCAGTCTCTTCAATGTTAGTGTATGGCCTTCTCCAGAAACCGGACCCTGAGTGTGGGACGTGGACCACACTGGTCGTGGTGAGGGTTTGAACATCCCTTATTACACAGAATTCTAATAGTCCTCCCTTCCTCTAAATTCTTAAAATCCCCTATTCTATGGAATTCTAGAAATCTATTCCCCACAATTCTAAAAATCTATTATTTCACATAATTCTAGAAATCACTTCTTCCACAGAATTCTTGACCTCTTTTCCTAGCAATTCAACAAATCCCCTAGTCTATAGAATTCTAAATGTCCACTCTTCTCAGAATCCTAGAAATTTTCTATTCCACAAAATTATAGAATTGCACCATTCAACAGAATTCTATAAGTCCTTTATTTCACATTTCTAGCAATACCCTATTCTACAGTAATCAAGAAATCCACTTTCACAGAAATATACAAGTAATCTCATCAACAGAATTCTAGAAATCTCCTACTACACAAAATTCTAAAACTCCTCTTGTCCACAGAATCCTAGTGTCCTGTTTTTCTCCAAATTCTGGAAATCAAGTCTTCTAAAGCATTCCTGAAGTCTTCTACTCCACAGAAATATTGAAATCATCTATTGCACAGCGCTCTAGAAATCCTCTATTACGCAGAATTCAGTAAGTCTCCTCTATCTCTGAATTCTACAAATCCACTATTCCACAGAATTCTAAAAGTCCTCCATTCTTCTGAATTCTAAAAATCCCCGATTCTACAGAGTTCTAGAAATCTTTTCCCCACAATTCTAAAAATCTATTATTTCACAGAATTCTAGAAGACCTATTTTCCTTCTAATTCTAGAAATCCCCTAGTCTATAGAATTCTAGATGTCCTTTCATCTCATAATCCTAGAAATTTCCTATTCCACAGAATTCTAGAATTACACTATTCCACAGAATTCTATAAGTCCTTTCTATATCATTTCTAGTTGTACCCTATTCTACAGTAATCTAGAAATCCTCTATCACAGAATTCTACAAGTAATCTCTTCCACAGAATTCCAGAAGACCTTGTTTCTTCCCAATTCTAAAAATCCCCTATTCTGTGGAATTTTCATGTCCTGACATCTCAGAATCCTAGAAATTTCATATTCCACAGATTTCTAGATTTGCGCTATTCCACAGAAATCTAGAATTACGCTATTCCACAGAATTCTAAAAGTCCTTTCTATCTCATTTCTAGCGGTACCCTATTCTACAGTATTCTAGAAATCCAATTTCCCAAAATTCTATGACTAATCTCTTCCACAGAATTCTAGAAATCTCCTACTCCACAAAATTCTAAAAATCCTCTTGTCCACAGAATTATAGCTTCCTCTATGTCTCCGAATTCTAGAAATCCCCTCATCTACAGCATTCCTGAAGTGTTCTACTGCACAGCAATCTTGAAATCCTCTATAGCACAGCGTTCTAGATATCCTCTATTACACAGAAGTCTGTAAGTCTTCTCTTTCTCTGAATTCTACAAATCCCCTTTCCACAGAATTCTAAAAGTCCTCACTTCTTCTGAATTCTAAAAATCAGGAGAGGAGATTTACTGAATTCTGCGTAATAGAGGATTTCTAGAAAGCTGTGCAATACAGGATTTCAAGATTTCTGTGGAGGAGAAGACTTCAGTAATGCGGTAGAAGAGGATATCTCTAGAATTCAGAGAAAGAGAGTACTCTAGAATGCTGTAGACAAGAGGATTTTTAGAATTTTGTCGAGAAGGTTTCTAGAATTCTGTGGAAGAGATTACTTGTAGAATTCTATGAAAGAGGATTTCTAGAGAACTGTAGAGTAGGGTACCACTAGAAATGAGAAAGAAAGGACTTATAGAATTCTGTAGGATTAGGAGATTTCTAGAATTCATTGGAGGAGATTACTTGCAGAATTCTATGAAAGAGGATTTCTAGATTACTGTAGAATAGGGTACTGCCGGAAATGAGAAAGAAAGAACTTACAGAATTCTGTAGAATTGTGTAATTCTAGAATTCTATGCAATAGGAAATTTCTAGGATTCTGAGATGACAGGCCATCAAGAATCCCACAGAATAGGTAATTTCTAGAATTCGGAGAAAACGAGGTCTTCTATATTCTCTGTAAGAGGTGAGTTCTAGAATTCTGAGAAATAAAAGATTTTTAGAATTGTGCGGAATATTTTTCTAGAATTCCGTAGAATAGGGTATTTTTGGAAATCAGACGAAGGGAGAACTTCTAGAATTCTGTGGAATAGGGGATTTATAGAATTCAGAGGGAGAGGAGACTTACAGAATTCTGCTTAATAGAGGATTTCTAGAACGCTGTGCAATAGAGGATTTCAAGATTTCTGTGGAGTAGAATTCAGGAATGCTGTAGAAGAGATTATCTCAACAATTTGGAGAAAGAGAGGAATCTAGAATTCTGTAGACAAGAGGATTTTTAGAATTTTGTGGAGTAGCAGATTTCTAGAATTCTGTGGAAGACACTACTTGTAGAATTCTGTGAAAGAGGACTTCTACATTACTGTAGAATAGGTTACCGCCGGAAATGAGAAAGAAAGAAGTTGTAGAATTCTGTGGAATAGTGTAATTCTAGAATCTGTGGAATAGGAAATTTCTAGGATTCTGAGATGATGGGCCATCTAGAATCCCACAGAATACGGGATTTCTAGAATTGTGAGGAAACCAGTTCTTCAAGAATTCTGTGGAAGAGGTGATTTCTAGAATTCTGTGAAATAATAGAGTTTTAGAATTGTGCTTAATAGATTTCTAAAATTCTGTAGAATAGGGTATTTTTAGAATTCAGAGGAAGGGAGGACTTTTAGAATTCTGTGGAATAGAGGATTTGTGGAATTCAGAGGGAGAGGAGACTTACAGAACTCTGCGTAGTAGAGGATTTCTAGAATGCTGTGCAATAGAGGCTTTCAAGATATCTGTGGAGTAGAACAATTCAGGAATTCTGTAGAAGATGGTATCTCTAGAATTCAGACAAAGAGAGGACTCTAGAATTTTGTAGAAAAGAGGGTTTTTAGAATTTTGTGGAGTAGCACATTTCTAGAATTCTGTGGAGGAGATTACTTGGAGAATTCTGTGAAAGAGGATTTCTAGATTACTGTAGAACAGGGTACCGCAGGAAATGAGAAAGAAAGAATTTATAGAATTCAGTGGAATAGTGTAATTCTGGAATTCTGGGGAATAGGAAATTTCTTGGATTCTGAGATGACAGGACACCTAGAATGCTGGAGAATACGGGATTTCTAGAATTGGGAGGCAACAAGGTCTTCTAGAATTCTGTGTAAAAGGTGAGTTCTAGAATTCTGTGAAATAAAACATTTTTAGAATTGTGCGGAATAGATTTCTAGAATTCCATAGAATAGGGAATTTTTGGAATTCAGAGGAAGGGTGGACATTTAGAATTCTGTGGAATAGGGGATATGTAGAATTCAGAGGGGAGGAGACTTACAGAATACTGCATAATAGAGAATTTGTAGATCGCTCTGCAGTAGAGAATTTCAAGTTTTCAGTGGAGTAGAAGAATTCAGGAATGCTGTAGAAGAGGTTATCTCTAGAATTCGGAGAAAAAGAGGACTCTAGAGTACTGTAGACAAGAGGATTTTTAGAATTTTGTGGAGTAGGAGATTTCTAGAATTCAGTGGAGTAGGTTACTTGCAGAATTCTATGAAAGAGGATTTCTAGATTACTGTAGAATGGGGTACTGCCGGAAATGAGAAAGAACTTATAGAATTCTGTGGAATAGTGTAATTCTAGAATTCTGTGGAATAGGAAATTTCTAGGATTCTGAGATGACAGGCCACCTAGAATCCCACAGAATAGGGGATTTCTAGAATTCGGAGAAAACGAGGTCTTCTCTATTCTGTGTAAGAGGTGAGTTCTAGAATTCTGAGAAATAATAGATTTTTAGAATTGTGTGGAATAGATTTCTAGAATTCCGTAGAATAGGGTATTTTTGGAAATCAGACGAAGGGAGAACTTTTAGAATTCTGTGGAATAGGGGATTTGTAGAATTCAGAGGGAGAGGAGACTCACAGAATTCTGCTTAATAGAGGATTTCTAGAACGCTGTGCAATAGAGGATTCCAAGTTTTCTGTGGAGTAGAAGAATTCAGGAATGCTGTAGAAGATGTTATCTCTAGAATTCAGAGAAAGAGAGGACTCTAGAATTCTGTAGACAAGAGGACTTTGAGAATTTTGTCGAGTAGCATATTTCTATCATTCTGTGGAAGACATTGCTAGTACAATTCTGTGGAAGAGGACTTCTACATTACTGTAGAATTGGGTACCGCTGGAAATGAGAAAGAAAGGACTTGTACAATTCTGTTGAATAGTGTAATTGTAGAATTCTGTAGAATAGGAAATTTCTAGGATTCTGAGATGACAGGCCACAGAATACAGGATTTCTCGAATTGTGAGGAAATCAGGTCTTCTAGAATTCTGTGGAAGAGGTGATTTCTAGAATTCTGTGAAATAATAGAGTTTTAGAATTGTGCGGAATAGATTTCTAGAATTCCGTAGAATAATGTATTTTTAGAATTCAGAGGAAGGGAGGACTTTTAGAATTCTGTCGAATAGGGGATTTGTAGAATTCAGAGAGAGAAGAGACTTACAGAACTCTGCGTAGTATAGGATTTCTAGAACACTGTGCAATAGAGGCTTTCAAGATTCCTGTGAAGTAGAACAATTCAGGAATTCTGTAGAAGATGGTATCTCTAGAATTCAGAGAAAGAGAGGACTCTAGAATTTTGTAGACAAGAGGATTTTAGAATTTTGTGGAGTAGCACATTTATAGTATTCTGTGGAGAAGATTATTTGGGAATTTTGTGAAAGAAACTTTCTAGATTACTGTAGAACAGGGTACCGCAGGAAATGAGAAAGAAAGAACCAATAGAATTTTGTGGAATAGTGTAATTCTGGAATTCTGTGGAACAAGACATTTCTTGGATTCTGAGATGACAGGACATCTGGAATCCCACAGAATAGGGAATTTCTAGAATTCGGAGGAAACAAAGTCTTTTAGAATTCTGTGGAAGAGGTGAATTTTAGAATTCTGGAAACAATAGAGTTTTAGAATTGTGCGGAATAAATTTCTAGAATTCCTTAGAATAGGGTATTTTTAGAATTCATAGGAAGGGTGGACATTTAGAATTCTGTGGCTTAGGGGATTTGTAGAATTCAGAGGGTGAGGAGACTTACAGAATTCTGCTTAATAGAGGATTTCTAGAACTCTGTGCTATAGAGAATTTCAAGTTTTCTGTGGAATAGAAGAATTCAGGAATGCTGTAGAAAAGGTTATCTGTAGAATTCGGAGAAAGAGAGGACTCTAGAATTCTGTAGACAAGAGGATTTTTAGAATTTTGTGGAGTAGCAGATTTCTAGAATTCTGTGGAAGACATTACTTGTAGAATTCTGTGAAAAAGGACATCTACATTACTGTAGAATTGGGTACCGCTGGAAATGAGAAAGAAAGGACTTGTACAATTCTGTTGAATAGTGTAATTCTAGAATTCTGTGGAATAGGAAATTTCTAGGATTCTGAGATGACAGGCCATCTAGAATCCCACAAAATACGGGATTTCTAGAATTGTGAGGAAATCAGGTCTTCTAGAATTCTGTGACATAATAGAGTTTTAGAATTGTGCTTAATAGATTTCTAGAATTCTGTAGAATAGGGTATTTTTAGAATTCAGAGGAAGGGAGGACTTTTAGAATTCTGTGGAATTGGGGATTTGTAGAATTCAGAGCGAGAAGAGACTTACAGAACTCTGCGTAGTAGAGGATTTCTAGAATGCTATGCAATATAGACTTTCTAGATTTCTGTGGAGTAGAACAGTTCAGGAATTCTGTAGAAGATGGTATGTCTAGAATTCGGAGACAGAGAGGACTCTAGAATTTTGTAGACAAGAGGGTTTTTAGAATTTTGTGGAGTAACACATTTCTAGAATTCTGTGGAGCAGATTATTTGGAGAATTTTGTGAAAGCAGATTTCTAGATTACTGTAAAATAGGGTGCCACCGGAAATGAGAAAGAAAGCACAAATAGAATTCTGTGGAATAGTGTAATTCTAGAATTCTATGGAATAGGAAATTTCTAGGAATCTGTGATGAGAGCACATAAGGGCCTTTTGAGGACTTTTCTACTATTTGAACACAAGCTTGGCTATTGTGTTCACCTCTCTTAGTTCTTTTTTTTTAAAATATGTTTTATTGATATTTTACAGAGGAAGGGAGAGAGATAGAGAGCCAGGAACGTCGATGAGAGAGAAAGATCGACCAGCTGCCTACTGCACATCCCCTATATGCCCGCAACCAAGGTGCATGCCATTGATCGGAATCGAACCCAGCACCTTATAGTCTGCAGACCAACGCTCTACCACTGAGTCAAATCAGTTTGGGAGACTTCTTGAAGTACTCAGATACTGTCCTACAGTCTTATGAAGAGGAGTTGTGAAATTTTTTACCAGCTTTCCCACCCCACAAACACCAAGCCAATTTGACAATTAAAATCAAAGGGAAACTGTACCACATCAAATTATCAGCCTTGTAACTGGTTTTACCAATTCCAACATTGTGTTATTCGGGTTTTACATCTAGTTGAACATGCATTTCTAGTGTAGGATGTACCATTCTAAAATGTTTGTGGCCTGTACTTTTCAATTCGCCGTGTTACACTCATGCTCCAGTGAGGGCATCTCTTTCACTGTGAATTGAAAGGCTGTTACGTGATAAACTCTCCCAGAACCCATATGCTAACCCTAACCCTAGCCCCTGAAGCTGGCCCTATCCCTCAAATTGAGTATGCCCTCTAGACCTCACATTGATGGCATCAAAACTCCCAGGTGGGCTCAGGCCCACATAATTGTTACCCGAGCACATGGGCCTGCTCACCTTCCCCTGACCACTTGATGACAACAGCACTGCCTGTTTCAAAGCTTCTCAGCATTCTTTGAAAAAAGACAAGTCACTAGCACTGAGGTAGACCGGTAACCTATAGCAACCTAGTTTCTCTAATTTTTCAACACCATCATTAAACAATCTCTTACCCATAGCAAGGCTCTTTGTTGATGTAATCATCATGTTTTATGCTCGTTCTTAGACATTAATCTAACTTCAGTTTGTGAGTTTCCAGAGTCCTGTAAGCACCTCCAAGGGTCTGTAGCTGCTTTCATGTGAATCCCAATGTGATATGACGTTTTTTTTTTACATTACTACCAGCACGGCAAAGTACTATTATTACCCTGTGATGACTATCGTTCCTTTCCAGGCCCTTTGAAGGCAAATTCTCAGTATTTTCACATGCTGATGAGATGGGGAAGTTCCCAAACTAATGTCCCCTTCAGTGGAAAATCTCTCACATACATTGTCCTGCTCTGTTATTGGAGATCTGGCAGGTTTTTCATTTTCATACAGGTATCATAAGGGCCTTTTGAGCACTTTAATACTATTTGAACAGAAGCTTGGCTTTTGTTTACCTCTCTTACTTCTTGAAGTACTCAGATAGTTTCATACAGGTCTAGGAAGAGGAGTTGTGAAGTTTTTCAACAGCTTTCCCCTTCCCACAAACACTGAGCCAATTTGACAGTTAAAATCAAAGGGAAATAGTTCCATATCAAATTCTCAGCCTTGTACCTGGTTTTTCCAATGCCAACATTGTGTTCTTCAGGTCTTACATCAACTTGAACATGTATTTCTAGTGTAGGAAGCACCCTTCTAAAATGTTTGTGGCCTGTAGTTTTCAATTCTCAGTGTTCTACTCATGCTCCAGTGAGGGCATCTCGTTCAATGTGAATTCAAAGGCTGATACATGGTAACCTCTGCCAGAACCCATATGCTAACCCTAACCCTCCACCCTGAAACTGGCCCTATCCCTCAAACTGAGTATGTCCTCTAGACTTCACATTGATGGTATCAGAACTCCCTGGTGGGCTCAGGCCCAAATAATTATCACCTGGGCACTTGTGCCTGTGCACCGGGTCCTGACCACTTCATGACGTCAGCACTTACTGATTCAAAGCTTCTCAGCCTTCTTTGACAAAAGACAAGTCACTGGCACTGAGGTAGACAGGTAACCTACATCAACCTCGGTTCTCTGATGTTTCAACACCATTCTCCTGTCATTAAACAATGTGTTGCAGATAGCAAGGCTCTTTGTTGATGTAATCCTCGTGTTTTATGCTCGTTCTTAGACATTAAGCTAACTTCAGTTTGTGAGTTTACAGAGTTCTGTTAAGCACCTCCAAGTATCTGTATCTCCTGTCATGTCAATTCCAATGTGAAACGACATTTTTTACATTATAATAAGCACCGGAAAGAACTATTATGACCCTTTGATGACGATCGTGCCTTTCCAGCCCCTTTGAAGGCAAATTCTCAGTATTTTCACATGCTGGTGAGATGGGGACATTCCCAAACAAATGCCACCATCCTTGGAACACTCTCTCAAATACATTTTCCTGCTCTGTTATTTGGAGATCTGGCAGGTTTTCCATTTTCATACGGGTATCATAGGGGCCTTTTTGAGGACTTTATCACTATTTGAACACAAGCTTGGCTATTGTTTACCTCTCATACTTTTGGAGGTACTCAGATACTGTTGTACATGTCTATGAAGAGAGGTTGTGAAATTTTACACCTGTTTTCCCGGCCCAACAAACACCAAGCCAATTTGACAGTTAACATCAAAGGGAAACAGTACCGAATCTAATTCTCTTCCTTTTACCTAGTTTTCTCAATGCCAACATTGTGTTATATGGGTCTTACATCTAGTTGAACATGTATTTCTAATGTTGTAAGCACCCTTCTAAAATGTTTGTGGCCTGTAGTTTTCAATTCGCAGTGTTACACTCATGCTCCAGTGAGGGCATCTCTTTCACTGTGAATTGAAAGGCTGATACGTGATAAACTCTCCCAGAACCCATATGCTAACCCTAAACTGAGCTCCTATCCCTCAAGCTGAGTATGCCCTCTAGACCTCATATTGATGGCATCAGAACACCCAGGTATGCTCATGCCCAAATAATGATCACCTGGGCACGTGGGCCGTCTCGCCTGCCCCTGACCACTTGATGATATCAGCACTGCCTGTTGCCCTGAGCCAACCTGGGAGTTCTTATGCCATATAGGTGAGGTCTAGAGGGCATACTCAGTTTGAGGGATAGAGCCAGCTTCAGGGGCTAGGGTAGGGTTAGCACATGGGTTCCTGGAGAGGTTATCATGTATCAGACTAACCCTAACCCTAACCCTAACCCTAACCCTAACCCTAACCCTAACCCTAACCCTAACCCCAACCCCAACCCCAGCCCCAACCCCAACCCCAACCCTAACCCTAACCCTAACCCTAACCCGCAGGGCTGAAGGGTTTGATGTCAGGGACACGTGCCCTGGTCTCCTGAAAATGCTTTCCCGCATCATCCCTAGGGGGTCCTTAGGGATCTTGTAGGCTCTTGCTTTGGCAAAACTCCAAAGCCCTGAGGGGTCTGCAGTTCAGCCTGCTTAAAGGAAAGCATACAGGCCATAGAGCCCTGCATCCTTGAGGTCATTCGATCAGTCACAGGACAGTACGGAATATAGAACTCTGGTAACCAGGAAACATTGCATCTGGGAGACAGACCCCTCTCCCCTCACTTGGCTGGCCACAGGCCTGAGGAGAGAGCTGGTCTGCAGGTGGTCTCTTGGGGTGGGGTGTCTTCGGAAGAGCTTCCCACAACAGCTGTCTCGCTCACCACACACAGTGCCCCTGGTCTCCGCTCTGACACCTGCTGTAACTCGGCAGTGTGCAGCCTCAGGTAAGCCGTGAACTCCCAGGTTGGCTCAGGCCCACATAATTATCACCCGTGCATATGGGCCTGCTCACCTGGCCCTGACCACTTGATGACATCAGCACTTCCTGTTTCCAAGCTTCTCAGCCTTCTTTGAAAAAAGACAAGTCACTGGCACTGAGGTAGACGGGTAACCTATAGAAACCTAGTTTCTCTGATGTTTCAACACCATTCTCCTGTCATTAAACAATATGTTGCTGTTAGCAAGGCTCTTTGTTGATGTAATCCTATTGTTTTATACTCATTCTTAGACATTAAGCTTACTTCAGTTTGTGAGTTTCCAGAGTTCTCTAAGCACCTCCAAAGGTCTGTAGCTGCTTTCATATGAATTCCAATGTGAAATGAAGTGTTTTTTTTTTTCTTACATTACTACTAGCAGGGAACAGAATTATTATAACATACGTTGTCCTGCTCTGTTATTTGGAGATCTGGCAGGTTTTCCATTTTCATACAGTTATTATAAGGGCCTTTTGAGAACTTTACTACTATTTGAACACAAGCTTGGCTATTGTTCACCTCTCTTAGTTCTTTTTAAAAAAATATATTTTATTGATATTTTACAGAGGAAGGGAGAGAGATAGAGAGCCAGGAACGTCCATGAGAGAGAAACATGGACAAGCTTCCTCCTGTACATCCACTACCAGGGATGTGCCAGCAACCAAGGTACATGCCATTGACCAGAATGGAACCCAGCACCTTTCAATCCACAGACCGACGCTCTACCACTGAGCCAAACTGGTTTCAGCGAGTTCTTGAAGTACTCAGATACTGTGGTACAGTCCTATGAAGAGTTGTGAAATTTTTCACCAGCTTTCCCCACCCCACAAACACCAAGCCAATTTGACAATTAAAATCAAAGGGAAACTGTATCACATCAAATTATCAGCCTTGTAACTGGTTTTACCAATGCCAACATTGTGTTATGTGGGTCTTACATCTAGTTGAACATGTATTTCTAGTGTAGGAAGCACCCTTCTAAAATGTTTGTGGCCTGTAGTTTTCAATTCGCCATGTTACATTCCAGTGAGGGCATCTAGTTCAATGTGAATTCAAAGGCTGATACATGATAACCTCTGCCAGAATCCATATGCTAACCCTAACCGTAGCCCCTGAAGCTGGCCTTATACCTCAAACTGAGTATGTCCTACAGACCTGACATTGATGGCATCAGAACTCTCAGGTCGGCTCAGGCCCAAACAATTATCTCATGGGCACTTGTGCCTGCGCACTGGGTCCTGACCACTTGATGACGTCAGCACTTACTGTTTCAAAGCTTCTCAGCCTCCTTAGACAAAAGAGAAGTCATTGGCACTGAGGTAGACAGGTAACCAAATCAAAGTAGGTTCTCTGGTGTTTCCACATGATTCTCCTCTCATTAAACAATGTGTTGCATATAGCAAGGATTTTTGTTGATGTAATTGTCATGTTTCATGCTCGTTCTTAGACATTAAGCTAACTTCAGTTTGTGAGTTTACAGAGTTCTGTTAAGCACCTCCAAGTGTCTATAGCTCCTTTGATGTGAATTCCAATGTGAAACGACGTGTTGTACATTACTATCAGTGCTTGAAAGAATTATTATTATGCTGTAATGACTATCATGCCTTTCCATGCTCTTTGAAGGCAAATTCTCAGTATTTTAACATGCTGGTGAGATGGGGACGTTCCCAATTGAATGTCACCTTCACTCGAACACTCTGGCACATACATTTTCTGTTATTTGGAGATCTGGCAGGCTTTCCATTTTCATACAGGTACCATAAGGTCCTTTTGAGGACTTTACCGCTGCTTGAACAAACGCTTGGCTATTGTTTACCTCTCTTACTTCTTGAAGTACTCAGATACTGTTGTACAGTTCTAGGAAGAGTAGTTGTGAATTTTTTCACCAGCTTTCCCTGCCCCACAAACACCAAGTCAATTTGACAGTTAAAATCGAAGGGAAACAGTACCACACCAAATTCTCAGCCTTTTCCCTGGTTTTCCCCATGCCAACATTTTGTTATTCGTGTCTTACATCCAGGCAAACATGTATTTCTAGTGTAGGAAGCACCCTTCTAAAATTTCTGGGGCTTGTAGTTTTCAATTCGCAGTGTTACACTCATGCTCCAGTGATAGCATCTCTTTTACTGTGAATTCAAAGGCTGATACATCATTACCTCTCCAGGACCCATAAGCTTACCCTAAACCTCGCCCCCGAAGCTGGTCCTACCCCTCAAACTGAGTATGCCCTGTAGACCTCACATTGATGGCATCAGAACTCCCAGGTGGGCTCAGGTCCAAAGAATTATCACCTGGGTACTTGTGCTGTTCATCAGACCCTTACCACTTGATGACATCAGCACTTCTTTTTTCAAAGCTTCTCAGCCTTCTTTGACAAAAGACAAGTCATTGGCACTGAGGTAGAGAGGTAACCTATATCAAACTAGGTTCTCTGATGTTTCCACACGATTCTCCTTTCATTAAAGTATGTGTTTCAGGTAGCAGGGCTCTTTGTTGATGTAATCCTCGTGTTTCATGCTCATACTTAGACATTAAGCTACCTTCAGTTTGTGAGTTTCCAGAGTTCTGATTGGCACCTCCCAGTGTCTAGCTGCTTTAATGTGAATTCCAATGATAAACGAAGTTGTGTTTTTTTTTGTTTTTTTGTTTTCTTTTTACATTACTACCAGCGTTTGAAAGAACTATTATTACCCTGTAATTACAATCGTGGATTTCCAGGCTCTTTGAGGGTAAATTCTCAGTATTTTAACATGCTGGTGAGATGTGGATGTTCCCAAATGAATGTCAAATTCAGTGGAACACTCTCTCACATACATTTGCTTGCTCTGTTATTTGGAGATCTGGCAGGCTTTCCATTTTCATACAGGTATCATAAGGGTCTTTTGAGGACTTTACCGCTACTTGAACAAAAGCTTGGCTATTGTTTACCTCTCTTACTTCTTGAAGTACTCAGATACTGTTGTACCGTTCTAGGAAGAGTAGTTGTGAATTTTTTCACCAGTTTACCCTGGCCCACAAACACCAAGTCAATCTGACAGTTAAAATCAAAGGGAAACACTACCACATCATGTTCTCAGTCTTTTACATGGTTTTCACCATGCCAACATTGTTTTATGCGGTTCTTACATGCAGTTGAACATTTACTTCTAGTGTAGGAGGCACCCTTCTAAAATGTTCGTGGCCTGTAGTTTTCAATTTGCAGTGTTACACTCTTGCTCGAGTGATGGCATTTCTTTCACTGTGAATTCAAAGGCTGATACATGATAATATCTCCCGGAACTATGTGCTAACCCTAAACCTCGCCCGTGAAGCTGGCCCTACCCCTCAAACTGAGTGTGCCCTCTAGACCTCACGTTCATGGCATCAGAACTCCCAGATGGGCTCAGGCCCAGATAAACAACACCAGGGCACTTGTGCATGCTCGCCTGTCCCTTAGCACTTGATGACTTCAGCACTTCCTGTTTCAAAGCTTCTCAGACTTCTTTGACAAAAGACAAGTCATTGACACTGAGGGAAACAGGTAATGTATATCAACCTAGGTTCTGTGATGTTTCAAAACGATTTTCCTGTCATTAAACAATGTGTTGCAGATAGTCAGGCTCTTTGTTGATGTCATCCTCGTGTTTCATGCTCGTTCTTAGACATTAAGCTAACTTCAGTTTGTGAGTTTCCAGAGTTCTATTGAGCACCTCCAAGTGTCTGTAGCTTCTTTAATGCAAATTCCAATGTTAAACGATGTTTTTTACATTACTACCAGCACGTGAAAGAACTATTATTATCCTGTAATGATTATTGTACCTTTCCAGGCTCTTTGAAGGCAAATTCTCAGTATTTTAACATGCTGGTGAGATGGGCACGTTCCCAAACGAATGTCACCTTCAGTGGAACACTCTCTCACATACATTGTCCTGCTCTGTTATTTGGAGATCTGGCAGGCTCTCCATTTCCATACAGGTATCATAAGGGCCTTTTGAGGATTTTACCGCTATTTGGACACAAAGTTGGCTACTGTTTACCTCTCTTACTTCTTGAAGTACTCAGTTACTTTTGTACAGGTCTATGAAGAGGAGTTGTGAAATTTTTCACCAGCTTTCCCTGCCCCACAAACACCAAGTCAATTTGACAGATAAAATCAAAGGGAAACATTACCAAACCAAATTCTCAGCCTTTTACCTGGTTTTCCCAATTCCGGTCTTACATCTAGTTGAACATGTAATTCTTGTGTAGGAAGCACCCTTCTAAAATGTTTCTGGCCTGTAGTTTTTAATTAGCATTGTTACACTCATGCTCCAGTAATGGCATCTCTTTCACTGTGAATTCAAAGGCTGATACATGATAATCTTTCCTGGAACCCATATGCTAACCCTAAACATAGCCCCTCATGCTGGCCCTACCACTCAAACTGAGTATGCCCTCTAGCCCTCACATTGATGGCATCATAACTCTGCATTCCTGAAGTCTTCTACTCCACAGAAATCTTGAAATCCTCTGTTGCACAGCGTTTTTGAATTCCGCTATTATGCAGAATACAGTAAGTCTCCTCTATCTCTGAATTCTACAAATCCCCTATTCCACAGACTTGTAAAAGTCCTCCTTTCCTTTGAATTCTAAAAATCACCAAGTCTACAGAATTCTAGATATCTATTCCCGACAATTCTAAAAATCAATTATTTCACAGAATTCTAGAAATCACCTCTTCCATAGAATTCTAGATGACCTCATTTGCTCCCAATTCTAGAAATGCCATTATTCTGTGGAATTGTAGATGTAATGTATTCTCAGAAACCTAGAAATGTGCTATTCCACAGAATTCTAGAATAATACTATTCCACAGAATTCTATAAGTCCTTTGTTTCTTATTTCTAGCCGCAGCCTATTCTACAATATTCTAGAAATCCTTTTACAAAATTCTACGACTAATCTCTTCCACATAATTCTAGAAATCTCCTTCACCAAAAAATTCTAAAAATCCTCTTGTCCACAGAATTCTAATGTCTTCTCTTTCTCCGAATTCTAGAAATCCCCTCTTTTACAGCATTCTTGAATTCTTCTACTCCACAGAAATCTTGAAATCCTCTCACGCACAGCGTTCTAAAAATGCTCTGTTACGCAGAAGTTTCTAAGTCTTCTCTCTCTCTGAATTCTACAAATACCCTATTTCAAAGAATTCTACTTGTCCTCCCTTCCTCTGAATTCCAACGATCTCATATGCTATGTTATTCTAGAAATTTATTCCCCACAATACTAAAAATCTATTATTTCACAGAATTCTAGAAACCACCTCTTCCACGGAATTCTAGAAGACCTCGATTCCTCCCAATTCTAGAAATCCCCTATGCTGTAGAATTCTATATGTACTGTTCTCAGAATCCTAGAAATTTGCTATTCCACAGAATTCTAGAATTACACAATTCCACAGAATTCTATAATTCCTTTCTTTCTCATTTTTAGCGGTACCCTATTCTACAGTATTCTAGAAATCCTCTTTCACAGACTTCTACGAGCTATCTACTCTACAGAATTCTAGAAATCCTCTTGTCCCCAGAATTCTAGAGTCCTCTCTTTCTCTGAATTCTAGAAGTCCCCTCTTCTACAGCATTCCTGAATTTTTCTACTCCACCGAAATCTTCAAATCCTCTGTTTCACAGCATTCTAGAAATCCTCTGTTACGCAAAATTCTGTAAGTATCCTCTCCCTCTGAATTCTACAAATCCCCTATTTCACAGAATTCTAAAAGTCTTCCCTTCTTATTAATTATTAAAATCCCCACTTCTCTGGAAATCTATTTCCCACAATTCCAAAAATCTATTATTTCAGAGAATTCTAGAAATCACCTCTTCCATAGAATTCTAGAAGACCTCGTTTCCTCTCAATTCTAGAAATCCGCTATTCTGTGGAATTGTAGATGTCCTGTCATCTGCCTGGAGCCACAAGTAACTGCAGAACATGAGTTTATAAAGGCAAAGACCACATGCAGGTGGGGTTACACATGGAGGGGGAAGAAGGGAACAAGGAAATTCCAAGAAGGAGAGCTGGGCTCGTTAATTACATGTTTTATGACAGGGTCTATGCTTAGTCAACAGTCCCCTTTGTCTCTCCCCTTCCCATTCCTCTGGGTAATTCCTCAGGGTAGGGAGTTTCTGGGGACTGATTTCATTCTTGCCTAATCTTCAACCGTAAAGAACTGACCTCCTCCCTGTCTAATCTTTAACCGTAAAGGTCACATCCTGGAACAGGCAGTGAGGAAGGTCAATTCCTCCATCTTGGGGCCCTACATTCCCCCCTTTTCTTTTCAGGGAAGTTCCAATCTTGGAACTATAGGTCTCCATTTTGAGAGAGGGGCAGGTTCCTCTGCTAGGGACCCGATCTATTTTTCTAATTCACCTATAGATTTCTCTAGGGTACTTAAATCCTGGTCTATTTGTTGACTTAATTCTTGCTAGCACATTTAGCTTTACTAAGCCTCAGACTTTTTCACTGGCTAGCAAAAATGTTTTTACCACAGTTCCCATTGAAGTCCAATTCCCCTCCTGCCAGCATCAAGTCTCCTCCTGGCCCATGTGGAGCTCAGGCTAGGGATCTCATGGGTGAGGCCGCTGGTTACCAGGATCCAGGCCGTTTTCTGTGCAGGAGCGGGAAGTGGTGTAATCAGGTCTGGGTGCCGTCTACTTCAAAAGCCGTGGGCCTTTGCAGGTTGGGGTTAGTCTTTGGGCTTTACCCACACAGAGTCTCCGGGCAGGAAGGGGTGTACAGGGTCCATGGTGGGCACTGGCAGTGCATCTGCAATAAGCTTATGGGTGGCTCTCTGGGTAAACTGAAGAGCCTGTAAGGACTTGAGCAAGGGAACGGTTACAAATTTTAGCTTTTAGTTTCTCCCTGACCCTGGGAAGGATGGAGAGGAAGTTTACCATACATGATCTCAAAAAGGGGGAACCCATCCCAGTAGAGGGCACATCTGCTCCATAAGAGGGAGAGGGGCAGAGGGTTGGTCCAATTTTCACCGGTTTCTAGGACAAATTTAATTAAACTTTTTAGAGTCCTGCTCATGCCTGTTCTAAGGCTTCAGCTATACAAAGGCTGGGCTGTTATCTGATCCTATGATTACTGGCAGCGCAAACCTAGAGGCAGTTTCTGTCCTAGTGGGGTATGCTTCAACCTGACCTGAGGTGTTTACAAAAAACAAAAACAAAAAACAAAAGAATTAGCATGTACTTATACCTTAATGTTGGTGGCTTAATCTCTGCGAAATGCACCTCACAATGCTCTCTTGGGGAATCTCCTTGGGGCTTGAATTTCCAGGGGGACCATCTTACCTTGCTTAGTATTTACCTGTGCACAGACAGTACTTCTAGTGACTATGCCTTTAATTACCTTATCTAAGCTTGGTAGCACCTGTCTTACAGAAGTTTAGAAGACATGGAGACACCTAAGTGGGTAACCTGGTGTAACTGGGCAACTAATGTCTGACCTGAAGCCTCTGGGACCAACAGTCTTTCATCTGGTAGAGTCCACCAACCATCTGGTCCTTTGATGACTTGCTTTCTGTTCAGCCAATTCCTCTTTTTGCTTGGTGCAGGTCGGGGTCACAGAATTCTACTTGTCCGGCAGGGTTACTAAGACTTATAAAGGCCCCACTGGTTTTGGGGCTTCTTCCTTAGTAGTTTGGTCTGCGGCTCTATTTCCTCTGGCTTTAATTGTCTCCCCTTTCTGATGTCTTTTGCAGTGCACTATTGCAGCTGCCTTTGGGAGTCAGATGGCCTCAAATAAGGCTAAAATAATGTCCTTTTCTGGCTGGAGTTGGTAACCCTCTTTCCCGGGGGATGGCACTGTGTCCCCATCAAAGGGCCTGGATTAAGGCCAAAAGTTCAGGAACTGTGCCCAAACTATGTGGTCCATGGTGACTACTGCTGCTCCGGCATATCAGATCCCATCCTGTACGTAACTGCTCCCATCCGTGAACAGTACCTCGTCTGGTGATGATGGCAGGACATCTGTCAGTACTGCGTCTGTTACCTCTATGCAGTCATGAATGGGTTCCTCTGGATCATCTGGAAGCAGGCTGGCAGGGTTGATGGCCAGTGTCTTATGGAACCGGACACAGGGCTGGCCCAGGAGAAGAGCTTGGCACTGGGTGATTCTGGTGTTTGACATCCATCTCTCTGGAGCACTCAAACGAGGGCCTCAACGGCATGGGGTGTTGTCAGGGGTAGCTCCTGGCCCAGAGTCTGCTTATCTGCCTCCTTCACCAGTAATTCTGTGGGGGCCACTGCCCAGGGCACACTGGCCCCTCTGCTGCCACAGGGTCTAGCTTCTTAGACAGAAAGGCATCAGGTCTCTTCCAGGGACCTAGAGTCTGAGTGAGAACCCCTTTTTAATGCCCCTTACCTCAGTCCCTTGGTGACACCTGGCAAGGCTAGGGCAGGTGCTGAGATGAGAGCCTTCTTTAGCTCCTCAAAGGCCAGTTGTTTCACTTTGGTCCAGTTCAGTGGCTGTGTTCCCCCAGTGCATGTTCTTTCCCAGGTCTATGGTCCTTCTCGATATCCCAGGAAAACAGGCAGTTTGTCTGGTGGCTCTCTGGACTGATATCTTCTTAGAGGTCCCATTGGCTCTGTCAAGACTGAATAAACTGCCCCAGTGTTCACCAGTAAGTTAATAGGTTTGCCTCTCACTTGTAAGGTTACCCGTGGGGGCTTAATGGAAAGGAGCCCCGGTCCTGTTAGTCCTTTTCCTCTATGTTAAAAAACTCCTGAAGTCTAAGTCTCCCTTTCTTGCCTCTCTAGCTAATCTGATAGGACATCCTCCCTTGTAGTGCCTTTATTTCTTACAATAGGCACACTAATTCTTATTTACTGCTGGCCTTTTCCTCCTTTCAACCTTTCTCTGTTCCCCTTCTCATCACATGCACAACCTTCACAAAAATCTTTACTATTCTAAATTAGCCTTCAAACTTTCTCTCTATGTCTCTCAAAAATGCAAAACCATGCCTTAAACCTTCCATTATTAAAAAAAATATTTAGAAAAGGAGAGAGGGAAGAGAGAGCAGGCTTAGCCCCCTGTTCTCAGGCCTCCAGCCGCATGAAATTTAAAGTGACACATTTTTCCTACAGATAAGGATCTCAGTTTCTGATAAGCCTGAAAAGAGGAATGGGGGAATTTCTAACTGCACTTTTAAGCTCCTTAAGCCCCCTAACAGAACACAGTGAAAAGCGTCCAAGCAGTCACAGGAGTTTTGGGTCTCACATTGGGGTACAGGGGGGTCACAAAAGAATTTTCCTCCTAGTCAGCCGCCCCCTCCAGCTACTCTAAACAATCCCGGGAGGGAATGGGCACCAGGTGGGTGGAGACAGGGAGCGGCGCAGGTCCCCAGTGGCGAAGGCGCTGCCTCCACAGAGGCATTTTCACTTGCCTCCTGCTGATAAAGGTGGTGCAGGGGAACCGGTGACCCTTACACTGAAATCAGAGTCCCTGAATGTTCTGAAAAGTTCTTCTGCTCAACTGTTTCCATTAATATTATTGATTTTAAAACCATAACTTAAGAGTTGACATACATACACGAGGACCTAGTTGCCTCAAAATATTTTCCTTTCTTTCTAAATATTTTACAAAGTACTGTAATCATTAATCACATCAAATTTAAATGACCAATTGAGACAAACAGTTCTGAAATCGTTCCTCCACCACTGATGATAACTGGGTGGCGGCAGGTGTCTGAAATAAGATTCATTTAGTTTTTGAGCTTGCTGGGCAGACTTGGTGACTTTGCCAGCACAAGCTTCCTTCTTGTAAACAGTTAACTTAAGAATTTGATATCTGCTTTTAACTTTTGTACCACAAATGTTACAACTTCATACCTTCAAATTAATAAACATACATAGAACTTTTGTTAGGCCGGCCGTTTTCCTTCTGGGAGAAAGCAAGCACCCCTGGGGGAAAAAAGAGTTCCCCGTGACCATTTGGGGCGGTTTGCTAGCCATCAGAGCACTTAGTTTTAAACAAATCAAAAGTTTCCTTCCTTCTCCTTTTTTTCTCACAGATTTTCACACTTACATGAATAAATAATTATACCCAAGCAGACAAACAAAATATCAAACAAACATCTGAACTTATACCCTTTCAATAAACAAGTAACATTATAGTGTTTTAGCAAAACAGAAAAGGCACTCATGTTGGACAAAGAAACCAAGACTAATACTCTAGGAACCATGAGGGGAAAGTTATCTTACAGACCAGCATTGACCTGGGAAAAAGTGTGGTTAAGTCAAAAGCATTAATATAAGACAGAGACAAAGAACAAAAAGCGACGCAACAAGACACCTGGCCCACACGAACCTACACAGATACAGACTACCAGACCAGATGAGGGATGATATCCCTCCCAGATACCAGACGAGGGATGATATCCCTCCCAGACACCAGCCGGCCGGACACGCAAGTGCCCGTTGCCGGCCAGCTACCAGAAGTGACCAAGACCACTCGGTCACCACCCATCCCTGGGGCGTCCCCCAGGGTGACAGCTTTTCTGGTCGAAGACCCTTCAACCAGAGGTGCCAACTCCTCACGGAACCGAAGCCCTGTCCCAGACAAGGGATATCCCTCCCAGATTCCAGAGAACACCAAAAACAAACAGAGGATAAGACAAACACTGAGCGACTCCGGAGTCTGCTTACCTCCAAGACCGATCTTGGCGTGTGAGGGGTGGTCGTCCCCTCCCGGGCGCACCCCCAAATGTAAGGTCCCAAGACCCCCGGTGAGTCCGAAGGAGTGGGCGACGACCCCAAGTCAAACGCCGAGACCGAAACTTGATGCAAAAAGCATGAGGTTTTAATACAAGCGCAGCGCAGGGGCTTCTCAGGCAGACAGCAACAGCGCTGTCTGCCTGGAGCCCCGAGTAACTGCAGAACATGAGTTTATAAAGGCAAAGACCACACACAGGTGGGGTTACACATGGAGGGGGAAGAAGGGAACAAGGAAATAAACACCACACGCAGGTGGGGCTACACATGGAGGGGGAAGAAGGGAACAAGGAAATTCCAAGAATGAGAGCTGGGCTCATTAATTACATGTTTTATGACAGGGTCTATGCTTAGTCTACAGTCCCCTTTGTCTGTCCCCTTCCCATTCCTCTGGGTAAGTCCTCAGGGTAGGGAGTTTCTGGGGAATGATTTCATTCTTGCCTAATCTTCAACCGTAAAGAACTGACCTCCTCCCTGTCTAATCTTTAACCATGAAGGTCACATCCTGGAACAGGCAATGGGGAAGGTCAATTCCTCCATCTTGGGGCCCTACAAAATGAGTTAATATTCAAGAAAATTTAATTGTACAATAAGCTGTTCCTAAAGTATTAACCAAAATTTCTATTGCTAGTTCATTTCATGGTAAAATTGTTTAACATGCAATATCATAGTTTTTATGCATAAAATTAAAATTTAAAAAATTATTAAAACAGCATTATAAAAAAATTCCAAAAACCTCCTAATAATTAAATAAAAAAGTGGGACAGTGGAAAAATACAATGTAAAAAAAAATGTCCTGTAAGTAAATTACATTTAGAAAAAAAAATTTTTCTTTTAAAAAACAATTTTAATTTGTAATGATAACAGTAAGATAGCCATATAAAACACAAATAGTATCAAAATAAATCAGGAAAATTATTTGGGCAAAAAGTATCCCAAGTAAAATTTATACAAAACATTCTATTATTAATTTTCGAGATATGTTTGTATATTTTCAGAAAACAACTCTAAGACCATGTGGATTCCTGAAACAGAGGAATTCGCAGGAATGCTCCAGCCAAGAAGACAAGAGGAGAAACAGTCCAGACATGGAAGACGCTGAGGACGTCTTGCCATGCCAGCAGTCAGCAGCTGTGCATTGCTGCAGGTTGCCCAGGACCAAACCAGAGATGGTCGGACCTGCATCGCCACTGTTTGTCCACCATCCAGATATCATTGAGGACATATACACATAAGGAAATTTGGGACTCAGAACTTTGGAACTGAGAACTTTTGGACTCAGAACTTTTGGACACTGAAATTTTACTTAGAACTCTTGGACTTTGAAATTGGGATTCAAATATTTCGATCTTATATGTTTATTTCTGGTCTGTAAATGCAAGATTTTTTAAAGGAAGGAATTGGGGGGAGATGCCGGGAACCAAAACCTAACACTGGTAATAAAATGTAAAAGGGAACTGGCCAACCTTGATGGCTCTGAATGGTCAGAGCTATTAACTCATTGACTCTAGGTTGAGTCACTAGTGATAAAATGTAAAAAGAACTGTCTAGCCGAAACCAAATATTGTCACTATTGTTAATATGCCAACCTTAATGGCTCTGAAAGGTCAGAGCAATTAATTCATTGTCTAGTTGAGATAGTAGAGCTTGAGGCAACTGTAATTTGTTTGTCGTATGTAAATTCTTGTTAATTTTGCATTGCTGGAACTTTTCCACCTAAGTAATGTCTTTGTCTCAGAATCTCAAAAAAGGAATAGCAAAAGGCCAGATTGGGATGAGTCTTCCTACTAGAGGCTGACTCTCGGCCTGGCCCCATTTTCCCAAATTAACTCTTTTCCAGTCTCTTCATTTATAGTGTAGGGCCTTCTCCAGATACCTGACCCTGAGTGTGGGCCCTGAACCATGCTGGTATTGTTTAGGGATCCCACACCCCACTAGTCTGAAAGTCTATTATTTCACACAATTCTAGAAATCACCTCTTCCACAGAATTCTAGGAGACCTTGTTTCCTCCCAATTCTAGAAATCCCCTATTCTGTGGAATTCTAGATGTCCTGTCATCTTAGAATCCAAGAAATTGGCTATTCCACAGAATTCTAGAATTACGCTATTCCACAGAATTCTATAAGTCCTTGCTTATCATTTCTATCGGTACCCTATTCTACAGTATTCTAGAAATCCTCTTTCACTGAATTCTACGACTAATCTCTCCCACAGAATTCTAGAAATTTCCTACTCCACAAAATTCTAGAAATCCCCTATTCCACAGAATTCTAAAAGTCCTCTCTTCCTATGAATTCTCAAAATCCCCTATTGCATGGAATTCTAGACATCTATTGCCCACAATACTAAAAATCTATTATTTCCCAGAATTCTAGAAATCAAATTCTAGAATACCTAATTTCCTCCCAATTCTAGAAATCCCCTACTCTATAGAATTCTTGATGTCCTCTCATCTCAGAATCCTAGAAATTTCCTATTCCACAGAATTTTATAATTACACTACTCAACAGAATTCTATAAGTACTTTCCTTCACATATCTAGCGATACCCTATTCTACAGTAATCTAGAAATCCTCTTTCAGAGAATTCTGCAAGAAATCTCTTCCACAGAATTCTAGAAATCTCCTAATCCACAGAATTCTAAAAATCATCTGATCCACAGAATATTAGAGTCCTCTCTCCAAATTCTAGAAATTCCCCTCTTCTACAGAATTCCTAAATTCTTCTACTCCACAGTAATCTTGAAATCCTCTATTGCACAGCGTTCTAGAAATCCTCTATTATGCAGAATTCTGTAAGTGTCCTATCCCTCTGAATTCTACAAATCCCCTATTCCACAGATTTCTAAAAGTCCTCCTCTGCTCTAAATTTTTAAAATTCCCTATTCAGTATAGGGGGAGGAGAAAATGGCGGAAGAGCAGATGGGTGGTTTCTGAGTCTTGTCCCGAGGAAGAGAGTGAGAGCAGCTGAGGATCGTGCTAGGAGTGCTCGTCAACAAGCCAGGAGACTGGCAAACACCAGAGGAAATTTGGGGTCTGCTGATCAGGGAGCCCCCAACAGTTGACCACACATGGCTGGGTCCCTTACCGGAGATACTTGCCGGCGCGGACGGGAAATCTAGCCATTTTGGAAGGGAGGAGGTTCGAGTAGGAGGCCTCAAGGAACACCAACTGATCTTAGTTGGCGCGAACCCTTGATCTCAGAGGAGCCCAGATTTCGCCACGATCTGGTGGGTGAGTTCCCCTCGGCCTGGTAGTTCTGACTGAATTCCACCCCCGCACACCAGCTCTCGTGAACCAGCTCGCCTGGCGCCAGGCGCACAGAGGCTGAAGGACTAGTCCTGGATTCGCAGGAAGCCACAGGGTTTTCAGCTGGAGGCGCGCCTGTCTGTGGACAGGGCTCTTAAGACTAGGGATATCTAAGGAGCAGCACATCTGGATCTGAGTCCAACAAGTATCTGCAGAATTACAGGTGAGTGCAGCCAGCTCCAGACCGCCCCACACCCAGCCCTCCATAGATTAGAGACACAGAGAAGGGGAAAAAATAGAAAGGCTTTAGAGTCCTGGAAGTCATCCAGAAACACTGCCACCCAGAGGCTAAAGCACAGATGGTCTCTAGATTGGCTTAAAAATCAGGTCTTGTAATCAACACGGAGGAACAGTTAAACACAGTGAACTGCAACTACCACCCAGACTGGGAACAGGCATGCGAGACATAGCAACACAGAAAGTGAATGACCTTCACTACTGCAAATTCTGTTTAATTTTTAATTTTCAATTTTTATTTTTTAACTGTTGAATTTTTTGTTTTTTACCTACTTTAATTGCAAAGTTTACTCAAGAAATTTTTTTCATCTGCCATCACTTGATTTTACCTTTTTAATTAATTCATTTTTATAGGTAATCAACATTATTACTACTACTATTTTACGTTTTTTATCTTTTTTATCTTATTTTCTTTTGTTTATTTTTATTACTACTTTTTAAGTGTCATATTATAATCCTTTTTTTTGCTTTCTTTTTTTCCCTTTTTCCTCTTTTTCTTTTTTTCTCTATTTCCCCCCTTCGGGATTACTATTCTAAAAACTATTCGTACCTTGCCTTCTCCAACGCTCTATTCTACCTCAAACCTACCTTTATGATATCTCTCTATTCCTAACCCTTTACCTTTGGTGTCCTGCTTATCTTAACCCTTTACTGCTCTAGATTTTCCTTACTCTTTCTGTTTACCCCCTCCAAAATTTTCACCTGACCTCTGTATATATAATTCCCAACCCCCTGCTCCAATCCCATTCACACCTACCTTGTCACTGCCCCCCCACCAAAAAAAAGCCTTCTCTTTACCCCCTTGTTGTTGTATGTTGAATGCTAACTATATCAAAGGTTTATGCTATTTTTCTGTAAGATTGGTTTGCTTATTCTTTTTATTCGATTGTATGTTTTTGTTATCTGGGTTCTAGTCCCCTTTATTGGAGGATATTAATATTGCAAACACATTTCTGTTCAGTGCCTTGTGTGTTGTACCTGGTTGTGTTGTATTTTGTGCCTTTAAATCAAAGCAGGAGGGAGAGAACTATGTAACCAGGCACCCTATAAAGAGAGAACATGGGGAGACTAAGAAACAACCCGCCTATGAAAGAAAATCAACCATCACCAGAAAAGAAAGTAAACGAGTTAGAGGCAAGCAACCTACCAGAGCAAGAATTCAGAGTAATGATCATAAGTTGGCTAAAAAGAATGGAAGACAAATTTCACAATATGAATAAGACCCAAGAGGAAATGAAGAAGACCCAAGAGGAAATGAAGGTGACCCAAGAAGAAATGAAAAATGACATCGCTACTATGAAGAACTCAATAGAAAGCATCAAGAGTAGACTAGAAGAAGCAGAAGACCGCATCAATGAGCTAGAAGACAATATGGAAAAAAATACCCAATTACAGCAGTTGCTAGAAAAAAAAATCAAAAAACAGGAGGAGAGCCTATGGGAGCTTTGGGACAATACAAAACAAAACAATATTAGAATAATAGGTGTCCCAGAAGGAAAGGAAACTGAGTAAGATATGGAAAAAGTATTTCAAGAAATAATGACAGAAAACTTTCCTGAGATAGAGAAGAAAAAACCAACACATATCCAAGATGCTCGAAGAGTCCCCAACAAAATGAACCCCCAAAGATCAACACCCAGACACATTATAATTAAACTGGCAAAAAACATTGACAAAACCGGAATATTAAAAGCAGCCAGAGAGAGACAGAAAGTTACATATAAAGGAACCCCCATCAGACTAGCAACTGATTTCTCAACAGAAACTCATCAGGCCAGAAGGGAATGGGATGACATATACAAAGTCATGCAAAGGAAGGGTCTGAACCCAAGAATACTGTAACCCGCAAGAGTGTCAATAAAGTTGAAGGTGAAATCAGGAGCTTCACTGACAAAAACAGACTAAAGGAATTTATCTCCAACAAACCAGCAATGCAAGAAATGCAAAAGGGTCTACTGTAATAATAAAGAAATAGGAAGCGAAGTACGAACACAGGGGGATAGAATAAAAATGGCATCAAATACCTACCTATCAATAATTATCTTAAATGTAAATGGTTTAAATGCTCCAATTAAAAGACATAGGGTAACAGATTGGATAAGAAAGCAAGACCCATACATCTGCTGTCTACAAGAAACCCACCTCAGAAAAACAGACGCCCATAGACTGAAGGTGAAAGGATGGAAAAAGATTTTCCAGGCAAACGGAAATGAAAAAAAAAGCTGGGGTAGCAATACTTATATTTGACAAACTAGATCTCAAAGTGAAGGACATAACAAGAGATAAGGAAGGCCACTTCATAATACTAAAGGGAGTAATCCAAAAGGAAGAAATAACCCTGGTAAACATATATGCACCCAATACGGGAGCACCCAAATACATAAAGAAACTGCTGGAGGACATTAAGGGAGATATTAATAGCAATGCAATCATAGTAGGAGATTTCAATACTCCATTGTCACCTCTGGACTAATCATCTAAACAAAAAGTCAGTAAAGAAACGTAAATTCTAAATGATGTATTAGACCAGATGGAATTAATTGACATCTTCAGAACATTTCATCCCAAAGCCACAGAATATACATTCTTCTCAAGTGCACACGGGTCATTCTCAAAGATAGACCCCATGTTGGTACATAGGCAAAGTCTCTTCAAATTCAAGAAGATAGAAATCTTATCAAGCATTTTCCCTGATCACAGTGCCATAAAATTGGAAATCAACTACAATAATAATAAGCCAAAAAAATGAAACACCTGGAGACTAAATAGCACGCTATTGAACAAAGACTGGGTTACCAGAGAAATCAAGGAAGAAATCAAAATCATCATGGGAACTAATGACAATGAAAACACAACAATCTAAAATCTATGGGACATACCAAAAGCTGTTTTGAGAGGGAAGTTCATATCCCTACAAGCCTATTGCAAAAAACAAGAAAGAATGGTAACAAATTATCTAACCATACAACTAAAACAGTTAGAAAAAGAACAGCAAGAAAGGCCCAATGTAAGCGGAAGGAAGGAAATAATAAAAATCAGAGCGGAGATTAATGACATAGAGACCAAAGACACAATACATAAGATCAATAAAACCAAGAGCTGGTTCTTTGAACGGATAAAAAAGATTGATGAGCCTCTAGCCAGGCTAACGAAGAAACAAAGACAGAGGACCCAAATAAACAAAATTAGAAATGAAAGAGGTGAAATAACAACAGACCCCACCGAAATACAAATGATTGTTACAAAATACTATGAACAACTCTATTCCAACAAACTGGACAACCTGGAGGAAATAGACATATTCCTAGAAAAATACAACCTTTCAAAACTCAAGCAGGAAGAATCTAAAAATCACAATAGACCAGTAACTTGGGAAGAAATTAAAGCAGTCATCAAAAAGCTTCCAGCAAACAAAAGCCCAGGGCCAGATGGCTTCACAGGAGAGTTTTACCAAACATTCAAGGAAGAACTAAAACCTATCCTCCTCAGACTTTTCCAAAAAATTCAAGAGGAAGGAACACTGCCAAACTCCTTTTATGAAGCCAGCATCACCCTAATAAGAAAACCAGATAAAGACAATTCAATGAAAGAGAATTACAGGCCAATATCCCTCATGAACATAGATGCCAAAATACTCAACAAAATTCTAGGAAATCGGCTCCAGCAGTATATCAGGAAGATCATACACCATGACCAAGTAGGTTTTCCAGGAATTCAAGGATGGTACAATATTCGCAAATCAATAAACGTGATACATCACATAAACAAATTGAGAGATAAAAATCATATAGTCATATCTATCGATGCAGAAAAGGCATTTGATAAAATCCAACACCCTTTCCTGATAAAAACTCTCAACAAGGTGGGAGTACAAGGATCACACCTCAACATAATAAAAGCTATATATGATAAACCCACAGCCAACATCATGCTCAATGGGCAAAAACTAAAACCATTCTCTCTAAGAACAGGAACAAGACAGGGATGCCCACTCTCACCACTCCTCTTTGACATAGTACTAGAAGTACTCGCCATTGCAATTAGACAAGAAGAGGAAATAAAATGCATCAAAATTGGAAAAGAAGAAGTATTTGCAGATGACATGATATTGTACATAAAAAACCCAAGAGACTCCATCAAAAAGCTAATAGACTTAATAAAGGAATTTGGCAATGTAGCAGAATACAAAATCAATGCCAAGAAATCTATGGCATTTCTCTACACCAATAGTGAGCTAACAGAAACAGAGACTAAAAAAGCAATCCCGTTTACCATCGCACCAAAAAAATTAAGATATCTAGGAATAAACTTAACCAAGGAGGTAAAAGACCTATATGCAGAAAACTACAGGACGCTGAAAAAAGAAATAGAGAAAGATGTAAACAGATGGAAGAATATACCATGTTCATGGATTGGTAGAATCAACATCATCAAAATGTCCATACTTCCTAAAGCAATATATAAGTTCAATGCACTCCCCATGAAAATACCATGGACATACTTCACAGACCTAGAAAGAACTCTCCAAAAATTCATGTGGAACAAGAAAAGACCCCGAATAGCCTCAGCAATCTTGAGAAATAAGAGTAAAGTAGGAGGAATCTCAATACCAGATTTCAAGCTGTATTACAAAGCCACTGTTCTCAAAACAGCCTGGTACTGGCACAAGAACAGACATATTGATCAATGGAATAGATTAGAAAATCCAGACATCAACCCAAATCAATATGCTCAATTAATATTTGACAAAGGAGGCAGGAACATACAATGGAGTCAAGACAGTCTTTTTAATAAATGGTGTTGGGAAAATTGGACAGATACATGCAAAAGAATGAAACTAGATCACCAACTTACACCATACATAAAAATAAACTCAAAATGGATACAGGACTTAAACATAAGACGGGAAACCATAAAAATACTAGAGGCATCCACAGGCAGCAAAATCTCAGAAATATGCCAAAAGAACTTCCTCACTGATACTAACCCTAGGCCAATGGAAGGTAAAGAGAAAATAAACAAATGGGACTACATCAAAATAAAAAGTTTTTTACATCAAAAGAAACCATCAACAAAAAAACAAGAAAACCCACTGTATGGTAGAACATATTTGCAAACGATATCACTGATAAAGGTTTAATCTCCAACATCTACAGACAGCTTATACAACTCAATAAAAGGAAAATGAATGACCCAATTAAAAAATGGGCAATGGACCTAAATAGAATCCTCTCAAAAGAAGACAGAAGGAAGGCCAAGAGGCACATGTCACAAGTCACTAATTATCCGAGAGATGCAAATCAAAACAACAATGCGGTACCATCTTACACCTGTCAGAATGGCCAACATCAACAAAATAACAGGCAACAAATGTTGGCGAGGTTGCGAAGAAAAAGGAACCCTCGTGCACTGCTGGTGGGATTGTAGGTTGGTGCAACCACTGTGGAAAACAGTATGGAGCTTCCTCAAAAAACTGAAAATGGAACTCCCATTTGACCCAGTAATCCCACTACTAGGAATATACCCCAAGAAACTAGAAAGACCAATCAGAAAGGATATATGCACCCCTATGTTCATAGCAGCACAATTTACAATAGCTAGGATTTGGAAACAGCCTAGGTGCCCGTCAGCAGATGAATGGATCAGAAAACTATGGTACATCTACACCATGGAATACTATGCTGCCATAAAAAAGAAGGAATTCTCATCATTTGCAGTAACCTGGATGGAATTGGAGAGCATCATGCTGAGTGAAATAAGCCAGTCAATGAAAGAGAAACACTACATGACCTCACTCATTTATGGATATTAAAGAACATTATAAGCGAATGAACAGAAAGATAGATATAGTGACAGTAAAACAACAGGCAGACTGTCAAATGACAGCGGGGGGGGCAAGGTAGGAAGATCTGGGGGAGATAAGAGATCAACCGAAGGTCCGGTATAATTGCATATAAGAATAACCAATGGACACAAAACTCTGGGGAAGGAGGGCATCAATGGGGGGGGGGGGCAATGATAAGCTATGTACACAGATAATACCTTAATAAAAAATAATTTAAAAAAATTAATAAAAATCCCCTATTCTACAGAATTCTAGAAATCTGTTCCCCATAATTCTAAAAATTTATTATTTCACAGAATTCTAGGAATCACCTCTTCCACAGAATTCTAGAAGACCTCGTTTCCTCCTAATTCTATAAATCCCCTATTCTGTGGAATTCTAGTTGTCCTGTCATCTCAGAATCCTAGAAATTTACTATTATACAGAATTCTAGAATTATGCTATTCCACAGAATTCTATGTCCTTTCTTTCTCATTTCTAGCGGTTCCCTATTCTATAGTATTCTACAAATCCTCTTTTACAGAATTCTACAATTTCTCATCCACCGAATTCCAGAAATCTACTACACAAAATTCTAGAAATCCTCTTTTTCATAGAATTCTAGAGTCCTCTCTTTCTCCGAATTCTAGAAATCCCCTCTTCTGCCGCATATAGAAGTCTACTCCACAGAAATGTTGAAATCGTCTCTTGCACAGCATTCTATAAATCTTCTCTTATGCAGAATTCTGTAACTCTTCTCTCCCTCTAAATTCTAGTAATCCCCTACTACACAGAATTCTAAAAGTCCTCCCTTCCTCTGAATTCTAAAAATTCCCTATTCTACAGAATTCTAGAATCCTATTCTCCACTATTCTAAAAATCTATTACTTCACAGAATTCTAGAAATCACCTCTTCCACAGAATTCTAGAATACCTCTTTCCTCCCAATTCTAGAAATCTCCAATTCTATGGAATTCTAGGTGTCCTGTCATCTCAGAATTCTAGAAATTTTCTATTCTACCGAATTCTAGAATTACAATATTCCACAGAATTGTTTTATTTTATTTTTTTATTAAATTATTATCTATGTACATATATTACCATCCCCCCCCCAAACATTCCCTCCCTCCCCTGAGTTTTGTGTCCATTGGTTATACTTATATGCATGTGTACAAGTCCTTCAGTTGATCTCTTTTTTCCCCAATATTTCCCTGCCCTCCCTACTGTAATTAGACAGTTTTCTTGTTGATTTACTGTCGCTATATTTAACTTATGGTTTATAATGTTCTTTATTATTCATAAATGAGCGAAGTAATGTGGTGTTTCTCTTTCATTGACTGGCTTATTTAACTTAGCATGCTATTCTCCAATTCCATCCAGGTTGCTGCAAATGGTGAGAATTCCTTTTTTATGGCAGCATAGTATTCCATTGTGTAGATGGGCCATAGTTTTTTGATCCAGTCATCTGCTGATGGAAACCTAGGCTGTTTCTAAATCCTAGATATTGTAAATTGTGCTTCTATGAACATAGGGGTGCATCTATCCTTTCTGGTTGGTGCTCCTGTTTTCTTGGGATATATTCCTAGGAGTGGGATTACTGGGTCAAATGGGAGTTCCATTTTCAGTTTCTTGAGGAAGCTCCATACTGTTCTCCATAGTGGTTGTACTAGTATGCATTGCCCCCACCAGTTTATGAGGGTTCCTTTTTCTCCAGAACCTTGCCAACACTTATTGTTTGTTGATTTGTTAATGTTGCCATTCTGACAGGTGTGAGATGGTATTGCATTGTTGTTTTGATTTGCATCTCTCGGATAAGTAGTGACCTTGGGCAGTTTTCCATGTGCCTCTTGGCTTTCCTTCTGTCTTCTTTTGAGAAGATTCTATTTAGTTCTATTGCCCATTTTTTAATTGGCTTATTTAATTTCCTTTTACTGAGTTGAATAAGCTGTTTGTAGATGTTGGAGATTAAACCTTTATCAGTAATATAATTTGCAAATATGTTCTCCCATACAGTGGGCTTTCTTGTTGTTTTGTTGATGGTTTCTTTTGCTGTGAAAAAACTTTTTATTTTCATGTAGTCCCATTTGTTTATTTTCTCTTTAGCTTCCATTGCCCAAGGGGCAATATCAGTGAAGAAGTTCTTTTGGCATATGTCTGAGATTTTGCTGCCTGTGGATGCCTCTAGTATTTCTATGGTTTCCCGTCTTATGGTTAAGTCCTGTAACCATTTCAAATTTATTTTTGTGTATGGAGTAAGTTGGTACTCTAGTTTCATTCTTTTGCATGTATCTGTCCAATTTTCTGAACAGCATTTATTGAAAACTCTGTCTTGACTCCATTGTATGCTCATCCCTCCTTTGTCAAATATTAATTGAGCATATCGATTTGGGTTGATATCTGGATTCTCTATTCTATTCCATTGATCTATATGTCTATTCTTGTGCCAATACCAGGCTCTTTTGAAAACTGGCTTTGTAATACAGCTAGAAATCTGGTATTGAGATCCCTCCTACTTTACTCTTCTTTCTCAGGATAGCTGATCCTATTCGAGATCTTTTATTGTTCCAAATGAATTTTTGGAGAGTTCTTTCTAGGTCAGTGAAATATGCCCTTTGTATTTTGATGGGGAGTGCATTGAATTTATAAATTGCTTTGGGAAGTATGGACATTTTGATGATGTTGATTCTACCAATCCATGAACATAGAATCTTCTTCCATCTGTTTACATCTTCCTCTATCTCTTTTTTCAGTGTGGTGTAGTTTTTCCGCATAGTTCTTTTACCTCCTTAGTGAAATTTACTACCAGGGATCGTAATTTTCTTGGTGCGATGGTAAATGGGATTGCTTTTTTGGTTTCTGTTTCTGTAAATTCATTGTTGGTGTACAGAAATGCCATAGATTTCCTGTCGTTAATTTTGTATCCAGCTACATTGCCAATTTCATTTATTAAGTCTATTAGTTTTTTTGATGGAGTCTTTTGGGTTTTTTATGTACAATATCATGTCATCTGCAAATAAGGATAACTTTACTTCTTCTTTTCCGAATTGGATGCCTTTTATTTCCTCTTCTTGTCTAATTGCAATGGCAAGTACTTCCAGTACAATGTCAAACAGGAGTGGTGAGAGTGGGCATCCCTGTCTTGTTCCTGTTCTAAGAGGGAATGGTTTTAGTTTTTGCCCATTGAGCATGATGTTGGCTGTGGGTTTATCATATATAGCTTTTATTGTGATGAGGTATGGTCCTTGTACTCCCACCTTGTTGAGAGTTTTTAATCAGTAAAGAGTGTTGGATTTTATCAAATGCTTTTTCTGCATCAATTGATATGACCATATGATATGATTTTTATCTTTCAATTTGTTTATGTGATGTATCACGTTTATTGATTTGTGGATATTGTACCATGATTGCATTCCTGGAATAAAACCTACTTGGTCATGGTGTATGATCTTCCTGATGTACTGCTGGAGCCGATTTCCTAGAATATTGTTGAGTATTTTGGCATCTATGTTCATAAGGGATATTGGCCGGTAATTCTCTTTCATTGAGTTGTCTTTATCTGGTTTTGGTATTAGGGTGATGTTGGCTTCATAAAAGGAGTTTGGAAGTGTTCCTTCCTCTTGAATTTTTTGGAATAGTCTGAGGAGGATTAAGTTCTTCCTTGAATGTTTGGTAAAACTCTCCTGTGAAGCCATCTGGCCCTGGGCTTATGTTTGCTCGCAGCTTTTTGATGACTGTTTCAATTTCTTCCCAAGTAACTGGTCTGTTGAGATTTTTAGATTCTTCCTGATTGAGTTTTGGAAGGTTGTATTTTTCTAGGAATATGTCCATTACTTCCAGGTTGTGCAATTTGTTGGAATAGAGTTGCTCATTGTGTTTTGTAACAATCCTTTGTATTTCGGTCGGGTCTGTTGTTATTTCACCTCTTTCGTTTCTTATTTTGTTTATTTGTGTGTTATTTCTCTCTTTGTTTCTTGGTTGGCCTGGCTAAAGGTTCATCAATCTTGTTTATCCTTTCAAAGAACCAGCTCTTGGTTTTGTTAATCTTGTGTATTGTTTCTTTGGTCTCTATGTCGTTTATCTCTGCTCTAATTTTTATTATTTCTTTCCTTCTGCTTACAGTGGGCTTTTCTTGTTGCTCTTTTTCTAACTCTTTGAGTTTTAGAGTTAGATAATCTGTTACCTTTTTTCCTAGTTTTTTTGCAATAGGCTTGTAGAGATATGAACTTCCCTCTCAAGACTGCTTTTGCTGTGTCCCATAGATTTTGGATTGTTGTGTCTTCATTGTCATTTGTTGCCAGGATGTTTTTAATTTCTTCCTTGATTTCTTTGGTAATCCAGTCCTCGTTTAATAGCATGCTGTTTAGTCTCCATGTGTTTGATTTCTTTGGATTATTTTTATTGTAGTTAATTTCCAGTTTTATGCCACTATGATCTGAGAAGATGCTTGATTTGATTTCTATCTTCTTGAATTTGAAGAGACTTTGCCTATGTCCCAACATGTGGTCTATCTTTGAAAATGACCCATGTGCACTTGGGAAGAATGTGTATTCTGTGGCTTTGGTGTGGAATGTTCTGAAGATGTCTACTCATTCCATCTGGTCTAGTGAGTCACTTAGGATTCATATTTAGTTGCTGAATTTTTGTTTAGGTGATTTGTCCAAATGTGACAGTGGGGTATTAAAATCTCCTACTATGATTGTATTACAATCAATCTCTCCCTTAATGTCCTCCTGCAGTTTTTTTTTTTTAATGTATTTGGGTGCTCCTGTATTGGGTGTATATATGTTTACCAGGGTTATTTCTTCTTGTTGGATTGCTCCCTTTAGTATAATGAAATGGCCTTCATTATCTCTTTTTATGTCCTTCACTTTGAGATCTAATTTGTCTGATATAAGTATTGCTACCCCAGCCTTTTTTTCATTTCTGATCGCCTGGAAAATCTTTTTCCATCCCTTCACACTCAGCCTGTGTGCACCTTTTTTTCTGAAATGTGTTTCTTGTAGACAGCAGATATATGGGTCTTACTTTCTTATCCAATCTGTTACCCTATGTCTTTTGATAGGAGCATTTAAACCATTTACATATCAAGTTATTATTGATAAGTGGCTATTTGATGCCATTTTTATTCTATACACCTGTGTTCCTTCATTGCTCCCTATTTCTTTATTTTTACAGTAAACCCCTTAGGATTTCTTACATTGCTGGTTTGGTGGAGATAAATTCCTTAAGTGTTTTTTTTTGTCTGTGAAGCTCTTGATTTCATTTTCAATCTTGATTGATAGCCTTGCTTGGTACAGTATTCTTGGATTCAGACCCTTCCTTTGCATGACTTTGTATATTTCATCCCATTCCCTTCTGGCCTGATGAGTTTTTGTGGAGAAATCATTTGCTAGTCTGATGGGGGTTCCTTTATATGTAACTTTCTGTCTCTCTCTGGCTGCTTTTAAAATTCTTGCTCTGTCGTTGTTATTTGGCACTTTAATTATAATGTGCCTAGCTGTTGGTCTCATGGGATTCATTTTGCTTGGGACTCTGTGAGCTTCTTGTATTTGTATGGTTTTTTTTCTTCTCTATCTCAGGAAAGTTTTCTATCATTATATCTTGAAACAGTTTTTCTATGCCTTCCCCTGTTTCCTTTCCTTCTGGAACCCCTATTATTCTAATATTGTTTTGTTTTGTAATGTCCCAAATTTCCCGTAGGCTCTCTTCCTGCTTTAAATTTTTTTTTTCTAAAAGCTGCTGTGATTGGGTATTTTTTCCCATCTTGTCTTCTACCTCACTGATTCGGTCCTCTGCTTCATCTAGCCTACTTTTGATGCTTTCTATTGAGTTCTTTACAGTAGCTATGTCATTTTTCATTTCTTCTTTTTTCTTCTTCATTTCCTCTTGGGTCTTACTCATATTGTCAAATTTGTCTTCCATTGTTTTTATCCATCCCATGATTACTACTCTGAATTCTTGCTCTGATAGGTTGCTTGCCTCTAAATCGTTTACTTCCTTTTCTGGTGATGGCTAATTTTCTTTCATAGGCGGGTTGTTTCTTAGCCTCCCCCATGATCTTTCTTTTTAGGATGCCTGTTTATGTAGTTCTCTCTCTCCTGCTTAGATTTTAAGGGACAAAATACAACACAACGAGGCACAACACACAAGGCACTGAACAGAAAAGCATTTACAATATTAATATCCGCCAATAAAGGTGACTAAAACTCAGCTAACAAAATCATACAAATCAAATAAAATGAATAAGCAAACTAATCTTGCAAAAAACCATAAAACTTTGATATAGTTAGCATTTAGCATACAACTACAAAGGTGTGGAGAGGATTTTTTTTTTTTATGACAGCATCAAGGTAGGTGTGAATGGGCTTGGAGTAGGAGGTTGGGGGTCACATATACACAGGAAGTGTTAAATTTTAGGAGAGGGTAAATAGAAAAAATAGGGAAAATCTAGAGCAGTAAAGAGTTAAGATAAGCAGGGCACCAAAGGGAAAGGGTTAGGAAGAGAGTGATGGCATAAAGGTAGGGTTGAGTTAGAGTAGAGTGTTGGAGAACGAAAGGTAAAGTCTGTTGAATATAATCACAAAGGGGGGAAAAAGAGAAAAGAAAAAAAAAGAAAAGGAAAAGAAAAAAGTATATAATATGTCACTTAAAAGATAATGATAAAAATGAACAAAAGAAAATAAGATAAAAAGATAAAAAGGCAAAATATTAGTAGTAATAATATTGATTACATAAAAAAGTGAATTAATTAAAAAGGTAAACTCAAGTGAGGGAAGATGAAAAAAATATCTTCTTAAGTAAACTTTGCAACTATTGTAACTTAAAAAACAAACAAAACAAAAACAGAAAAAATTAAAAAATTAGAAAGTCAAAATAAAAAATTAAATAAAATTTGCAGTAATGAAGGTCGTTCACTTCCTCTGTTGTTCTGTCTATCTCATCAGTTCCTAGTCGGGCGTTATTGCAGTTCCCTATGTTTCTTCCCTGGTGTAATCGGGTCTTGAGTTTTAAGCACTTCTAGAGTCCATATGTGCTCTAGCTTCTAGGTGGCGGTGTTTCTTGGTGGCAGAGAGCCATGGTTCTGAGGCCTTTCTATCATTTTTCCCCTCTCTGTGTCCCTGATCTATGGAGGAGTGAAGGTTGGGCAGGAGGAGCTGACCACACTAGCCTGTAACTCTCTCTGAGTCAGATCCAGACCTGCTGCTCCTTAGATATCCCCCCATTAGGAGCCCTGAACACAGTCAGGGGTGCTTCCAGCCCAGCTATGTGTTTCTAGAATTCCGTAGAATCGGGGATTTTTATAATTCAGAAGAAGGGAGGAGGTTTAGAATTCTGTGGAATAGGGGATTTGTAGAATTCAGAGGGAGAGAAGGCTTACAGACTTCTGCACAAGAGAGGATTTCTAGAACGATGTGCAATATATGATTTTAGGATTTCTGTGGAGTAGAAGATTTCAGGAATGCTGTAGAAGAGGGGGTTTCTAGAATTCGGAGAAAGAGAGGACTCTAGAATTCATTGGACAAGAGTATTTTTAGAATTTTGTGGAGTTGGAGATTTCTACAATTCTGTATAGGAGATTACTTGTAGAATTCTGTGAAAGAGGATTTCTAGAATTCTATAGAATTCCATACTTCTAGAAATGAGAAAAAAAAAGACTTGTAGAATTTTGTGGAATAGTGTATTTCTAGAATTCTGTGGAATAGGAAATTTCTAGGATTCTGAGATGAGAGGACATCTAGAATTCTATAGCATAGGGGATTTTAAGTATTGGGAGGAAAGATGGTGTTCTAGAATTCTTTGGAAGAGGTGATTTCTAGAAGTCTATGAAGTAATAGATTTATAGAATTGTGTGGCATAGATTCCTAGAATTCCATAGAATAGGAGATTTTTAGAATTCAGACCAAGAGAGGACATTTAGAATTCTGTGGAATAGGGGATTTGTAGAAATCAGAGATAGAGGAGCCTTACTGAATTCTGCGTAATAGAGGAATTCTAGAACGCTGTGCAATAGAGAATTTCAAGATTTCTGTGGTGTAGAAGAATTCAGGAATGCTGTAGAAGAGGGGATTTATAGAAATAGGAGAAAGAGAGGACTCTAGAATTCTGTGGATAAGAGGATTTTTAGAATTTTGTGGAGTAGAAGGTTTCTAGAATTCTGTGAAAGAGCATTTCAAGAATACTATAGAATTGGGTATTGATAGAAAAGAAAAAGAAAGAAGTTATAGAATTCTGTGGAATAGTGTATTCCATAATTTTGTGGAATAGCAAATTTCTAGGATTCTGAGATGACAGGACAACTAGAATCCCACAGAATAGGTGATTTCTAGAATTCGGAAGAAACGAGGTCTTCTAGAATTCTGTGGAAGAGGTGATTTCTAGAATTCTGTGAAGTAATCGATTTTCAGAAGAATTGTAGGGAACATATTTCTAGAATTCCGTAGAATAAGAGATTTTTATTATTCAGGGGAAGGGAGTACATTTAGAATTCTGTAGAATAAGGGATTAGTAAAATTCAGAGGTAGAGGAGACTTACAGAATTCTGCGTAATAGAGGATTTCTAGAACGCTGTGCAAGAGAGGTTTACAAGATTTCTGTGGAATAAAAGACTGCAGGAATGCTGTAGAAGAAGGCATCTCTAGAATTTGCATAAAGAGAGGACTCTAGAATTCTGTGGTTAAGAGTATTTTTAGAATTTTGTGGAGTAGGAGATTTCTAGAATTGGGAGTAAAGTAGGTCTTCTAGAATTCGGTGGAAGAGGTGATTTCTAGAATTCTGTGAAGTAATAGATTTTGAGAGGAATTGTGGGGAATAGATTTCTACAATTCCGTAAAATAGGAGATTTTTATTATTAAGGGGAAGGGAGGACATTTAGAATTCTGTGAAATAGGGGATTAGTTGAATTCAGAGGGAGAGGAGACTTACAGAATTCTGCATAATAGAGGATTTCTAGAACACTGTGCAATAGAGGATTTCAAGATTTCTGTGGAGTAAAAGAATGATTTAGAAGAAGGCATCTCTAGAATTCGGAGAAAGAGAGGACTCTAGATTTCTGTGGACAAGAGGATTTTTAGAATTTTGTAGAATAGGATATTTCATGAATTCTGTGGGAGAGATTACTTGTAGAATTCTGTGAGAGAGGATTTCTAGAATAATATAGAATTCTTTGGAACAGTGTTATTCTAGAATTCTTTGAATAAGAAATTTCTAGGATTCTGAGATGACCGGACATCTATAACTAAACAGATCAGGGGATTTCTAGAATTGGGAGGAAATGAGGATTTCTAGAAATCTGTGGAAGATATGATTTTTAGAATTCTGTGAAATAATAGATTTTTAGAATTGTGGGGAATAGATTTCTAGAATGCAGTACAATAGGGATTTTGAGAATTCAGCGGAAGGGAGGACTGTTAGAATTCTGTGGAATAGAGGATTTGTAGAATTCAGAGGGAGAGGAGACTTACAGAACTCTGCATAGTAGAGGATTTCTAGAACGCTGTGCAATAGAGGATTTCAAGGTTTCTGTAGAGAAGAAAAATTACGGAATGCTGCAGAAGTTGGTATCTCTAGAACTGGGAGAGAGAGAGGACTCTAGAATACTGTAGAAAAGAGGATATTTAGAATTTTGTGGAGTAAGAGATTTCTAGAATTCTGTGGAGGAGATTACTTGCAGAATTCTATGAAAGAGGATATCTAGATTACTGTAGAATAGGGTACCTTCAGAATTGAGAAAGAAAGAACTTATACAATTATGTGGAAGAGTGTAATTCTTTTATTCTGTGGAATAGGAAATTTCTAGGATTCTGATATGAAAGGCCATCTAGAATCCCACAGAATATGGGATTTCTAGAATTCAGAGGAAACGAGGTCTTCTAGAATTCTGTGTAACAGGTGTGTTCTAGAATTCTGAGAAATAATAGATTTTAGGAATTGTCCGGAATAGATTTCTAGAATTCTGTAGAATAGGGTAATGCAGAATTCAGAGGAAGGGAGAACTTTTGTTATTCTGTGGAATTGCGGATTAGTGGAATTCAAGAGGGAGAGGAGATATACAGAATTCTGCATAATTGATGATTTCTAGAAAGAGGTGCAATAGAGTATTTCAACATTTCTGTGGAGTAGAAGAATTCAGGAATGTTGTAGAAGAGGGTATCTCTAGAATTCGGAGAAAGAGAGGACTCTAGAATTCTGTAGACAAGATGATTTTTAGAATTTTGTAGAGTAACAGATTTCTAGAATTCTGTGGAAGAGATTACTTGTAGAATTCTGTGAAAGAGGATTTCTAGATTACTGTAGAAAAGGGTACCCCTGGCAATGAGAAAGAAAGAAGTTATAGAATTCTGTGGAATAGGAAATTTCTAGGATTCTGAGATGAGAGGACATCTAGAATCCCACAGGATAGGGGATTTCTAGAATTCGGAGGCAACCAGGTCTTCTAGAATTCTGTTGAAGAGGTAATTTCTAGAATTCTGTGAAATAATAGATTTTTAGGGTTTACCGAATAGATTTCTAGAATTCCGTATAATAGGGGAATTTTAGAAATCAGAGGAAGGGAGGACTTTTAGAAATCTATGGAATGGGGGATTTGTAGAATTCTTGGGGAGAGGAGACTTACAGAACTCTGTGTAGTAGAGGATTTCTAGAATACTGAGCAATACAGGATTTCATCATTTTGGTGGAGTAGAAGAATTCAGGAATGCTGTAGAAGAGGGTATCACCAGAATTCAGAGAAAGAGAGGACTCTAGAATACTGTACACAAGAGGATTTTTAGAATTTTGTGGAGTAGGAGATTTCTAGAATTCTGTGGAGGAGATTACTTAGAGAATTCTGTGAAAGAGGATTTCTAGATTACTGTAGAACAGGGTACTGCAGGAAATGAAAAAGTAATAACCAATAGAATTCTGCAGAATAGTTTAATTCTAGAATTCTGTGGAATAGGAAATTTCTAGGATATTGAGATGAAAGGATATCTAGAATCCCACAGAATATGGGATTTCAAGAATTTGGAGGAAACGAGGTCTTCTAGAATTTTGTGGAAGAGGTGATTTCTTGAATTCTGTGAAATAATAGATTTTTTGAATTGTGCAGAATAGAATTGTAGAATTCGTAGAATAGGGTATTTTTAGAATTCAGAGGAAGTGAGGACTTTTATAATTCTGTGGAATAGTGTATTTGTCGAATTCCGGGGGACATGAGACTTACAGAATTCTGCTTAATAGAGGATTTCTAGAATGCTCTGCAATAGAGGATTTCAAGATTTCTGTGCAGTAGAAGAATTCAGGAATGCTGGTGAAGAGTGTATCTCTAGAATTCGGAGAAAGTGAGGACTCTGGAATTCTGCAGACAAGATGATTTTTAGAATTTTATGGAGTAGGATACTTCTAGAATTCTGTGGAAGAGATTATTTGTAGAAATCTGTGAAAGAGGATTTCTAGATTACTATAGAATAGTGTACCGCCGGAAATGAGCAAGAAAGATATTATAGAATTCTGTGGAATAGTGTAATTCTATTACTCTGTGGAATAGGAAATTTTTAGGATTTTGAGATGACAGGACATGTAGCATCCCGCAAAAAAGGGAATTTCTCGAATTCGGAGGATATGAGGTCTTTTAGAATTCTGATTTCTAAAATTCTGTGAAATAATAGATTTTTACAACTGTGCAGAATAGATTTCTAGAATTCCGGAGAATAGGATATTTTTGGAAATCAGAGGAAGGGAGGACTTTTATAATTCTGTGGAATAGGGGATTTGTAGAATTCAGAGGGAGAGGAGACTTATAGAATTCTGCGTAATTGAGGATTTCTAGAACGCTGTGCAATAGATGATTTGAAGATTTCTGTGGAGTAGAAGAATTCAGGAATGCTGTAGGAGAGGGTATCTCTAGAATTTGTAGAAAGAGAGGACTCTAGAATTCTGTAGACAAGAGGATTTTTAGAAGTTTGTCCAGTAACACATTTCTAGAATTCTGGGGAAGAGATACTTGTAGAATTCTGTGAAAGAGGATTTCTAGGTTACTGTAGAAAAGGGTACCTCCGGCAATGAGAAAGAAAGAAGTTATAAAATTCTGTGGAATGGTGTAATTCTAGAATTCTGTGGAATAGGAAATTTCTAGGATATTGAGATGAAAGGATATCTAGAATCCCATAGAATATGGGATTTCAAGAATTTGGAGGAAACGAGGTCTTCTAGAATTTTGTGGAAGAGGTGATTTCTAGAATTCTGTGAAATAATATATTTTTTGAATTGTGCAGAATAGATTTGTAGAATTCCATAGAATAGGGTATTTTTAGAATTCAGAGGAAGTGAGGACTTTTATAATTCTGTGGAATAGTGTATTTCTCGAATTCTGAGGGAGACGAGACTTACAGAATTCTGCTTAATAGAGGATTTCTAGAACGCTCTGCAATAGAGGATTTCAAGATTTCTGTGCAGTAGAAGAATTCAGGAATGCTGGTGAAGAGTGTATCTCTAGAATTCGGAGAAAGTGAGGACTCTGGAATTCTGCAGACAAGATGATTTTTAGAATTTTATGGAGTAGATTTCTATAATTCTGTGGAAGAGATTATTTGTAGAATTCCGTGAAAGAGGATTTCTAGATTACTATAGAATAATGTACCGCTGGAAATGAGAAACAAAGAAGTTATAGAATTCTTTGGAATTGTGTAATTCTAGAATTTCTACTCCACAGAGGACTTTTGTTATTCTGTGGAATAGGGGATTTGTAGAATTCAGAGGGAGAGGAGACTTACACAATTCTGCATAATAGAGGATTTCTTAAAGCTGTGCCATAGATGAATTCAAGATTTCTGTGGATTAGAAGAAACAAGGAATCCTGTAAAAGAGGGTATCTCTAGAATTCGGAGAAAGAGAGGACTCTAGAATTCTGTAGACAAGGGCATTTTTTCAATTTTGTGGAGTAGGAGATTTCAAGAATTCTGTGGAAGAGATTGCTTGTAGAATTCTGTGAAAGAGGATTTCTAGATTACTGTAGAATAGGGTATAAGCAGAAATGAGAAGGAAAGGACTTATAGAATTATGTGGAATACAGCAATTCTAGCATTCTGTGGCATAGGAAATTTTTAGGATTCTGAGATGACAGGACATCTAGAATCCCACAGAATATGGGATTTCTAGAATTGTGAGGAAACTAGGTGTTCTAGAATTCTGTGGAGGTGCTGATTTCTAGAATACTGTGAAATAATAAGGTTTTAGAATTGTGCGGAAAAGATATCTAGAATTCCGTAGAATAGGGCATTTTCAGAATTCAGAGGAAGGGAGGACTTTTAGAATTCTATGGAATGGGTGATTTGTAGAATTCAGAGGGAGAGGAGAATTACAGAATTCTGCGTAATAGAGGATTTCTAGAATGCTGTGCAATAGAGGATTTCAAGTTTTCTGTGGAGTACAACAATTCAGGAATGCTGGTGAAGAATGTATCTCTAGAATACAGAGAAAGTGAGGAGTCTGGAATTCTGCAGATAAAATGAACTTTAGAATTTTATGGAGTAGGAGATTTCTAGGATTCTGTGGAAGAGGTACTTGTAGAATTCTGTTAAAGAGGATTTTTAGATTACTGTAGAATAAGGTACCGCCAGAAATGAGAAAGAAAGAACTTATAGAATTCTGTGGAATAGTGTAATTCTGGAATTCTGGGGAATAGGAAATTTCTTGGATTCTGAGATGAGAGGACATCTAGAATCCCACAGAATAGGGGATTTCTAGAACTGGGAGGAAACGAGGTCTTCTTGAATTCTGTGTAACAGGTGAGTTCTAGAATTCTGTGAAATAATAGATTTTTAGAATTGTGCGTGATAGATTTCTAGAATTCCGTAGAATAGGGTACTTTTAGAATTCCGAGGAAGGGAGAACTTTTAGAAGTTTGTGGAATAGGGGATTTCTAGAATTCAGAAGGGAGTAGACTTACAGAATTCTGCGTAATAGAGAATTTGTAGAATGCTGTGCAATAGAGGATTTCAAGATTTCTGTGTAGTAGAAGAATTCAGGAATGCTGCTGAAGAGTGTATCCCTAGAATTTGGAGAAAGTGAGGACTCTGGAATTCTGTAGACTAGATGATTTTTAGAATTTTATGGAGTAGGATATTTCTAGAATTCTGTGGAAGAGATTACTTGTAGAATTCTGTGAAAGAGGATTTCTAGATTACTATAGAATAGGGTACCGAAGGAAATGAGAAATAAAGAAGTTATAGAATTCTGTGGAATAGTGTAATTCTATTATTCTGTGGAATAAGAAATTTCTAGGATGTTAAGATGACAGGACATCTAGCATCCCACAGAATAAGGGATTTATAGAATTCGGAGGATATGAGGTCTTTTAGAATTGTGATTTCTAGAATTCTGTGAAATAATAGATTTTAAGAACTGTGCGGAATAGATTTCTAGAATTCTGTAGAATAGGGTATATTTGGAATTAAGAGGGAGGGAGGACTTTTAGAATTCTGTGGAATAGGGGATTTGTAGAATTCAGATGGGAGGTGACTTACAGAATTCTGCGTAATAGAGAATTTGTAGAACGTTGTGCAATAGAGGAAGTCAAGCTTTCTGTGGTGTAGAAGAATTCAGGAATGCTGTAGAAGAGGGTATATCTAGAATTCAGAGGACTCTAGAATTCTGTAGAGAAGAGGATTTTTCGAATTTTGTGGAGTAGCAGATTTCTAGAATTCTGTGGAAGAGATTACTTGTAGAATTCTGTGAAAGAGGACTTCTATATTACTGTAGAATAGGGTACCGCCGGAAATGAGAAAGAAAGCACTAATAGAATTCTGTATAATAGTGTAATTCTAGAATTCTATGGAATAGGAAATTTCTAGGAATCTGTGATGAGAGCCCATATAGAATCCCACAGAATAGGGGATTTCTAGAATTCGGAGGAAACGAGGTCTTCTAGAATTCTGTGGAAGAGGTGATTTCTAGAATTCTGTGAAATAATAGATTTTTAGATTTGTGCCGAAGTATTTCTAGAATTCCGTAGAATAGGGTATTTTTGTAATACAGAAGAAGGCAGGACTTTTACAATTCTGTGGAATAGGGAATAGGTAGACTTCAGAGGGAGAGGAGACTTACAGAATTCTGCGTAATAGAGGATTTCTTGAACACTGTGTAATAGAGGATTTGAAGAGTTCTGTGGAGTAGAAGAATTCAGGAATGCTGTAGGAGAGGGTATCTCTAGAATTCAGAGAAAGAGAGGACTCTAGAATTCTGTAGACAAGAGGATTTTTAGAATTTTGTGTTATACCTGCTCTGTTATTTGGAGATCTAGCAGGTTTTCCATTTTCATATCATTAGGGACTTTTGAGGACTTTACTATTATTTGAACAGAAGCTTGGCTATTGTTTTCCTCTCTTACTTCTTGAAGTACTCAGATACTGTACTATTTTGTGGAGTAGCATTTTTCTAGAATTCTCTGGAAGAAGTAGTTGTAGAATTCTGTGAAAGATGATTTCTAGATTACTGTTGAGTAGGGTACCGACGGAAATGTTAAAGAAAGAACTTATAGAATTCTATGGAATAGTGTAATTCTAGAATTCTGTGGAATATGAAATTTCTAGGATTCTGAGATGACAGGACATCTAGAATCATAAGGGCCTTTTGAGGACTTTGCTACATTTGAACACAAGCTTCGCTATTGTTCACCTCTCTAAGTTCTTTTTCAAAACTATATATTTTATTGATATTTTACAGAGGAAAGGAGAGAGATAGAGAGCCAGGAACGTCGATGATAGAAAAACATTGACCAGCTGCCTCCTGCACATCCCCTACTGGGGATGTGCCTGCAACCTAAACCTAGCCCCTGAAGCTGGCCCTATCCCTAAAACTGAGTGTGCCCTCTGGACCTCACATTGATGGCATCAGAACTCCCAGGTGGGCTCAGGCCCACATAATTATCACCGGGGCACGAGGGCCAGCTCACCTGGCCCTGACCACTGGATAATGTCAGCACTTCCTGTTTCAAAGCTTCTCAGCCTTCTTTGAAAAAAGACAAGTCACTGACACTGAGGTAGACCGGTAACCTATAGCAACCTAGTTTCTCTAATGTTTCAACACCATCATTAAACAATGTGTTATCCATAGCAATTCTCCTTGTTGATGTAATCCTCGTGTTTTATGCTCTTTCTTAGACATTAATCTAAATTCAGTTTGTGAGTTTCCAGAGTTCTGTAAAGCACCTCCAAGGGTCTGTAGCTGCTTTCATGTTTATTCCAATATGAAATGACAATTTTTTTACATTACTACCAGCAAGGAAAAGAACTATTATTACCCTGTGATGACTATCGTTCCTTTCCAGGCCCTTTGAAGGCAAATTCTCAGTATTTTCACATGCTGATGAGATGGGGGATTTCCCAAACGAATGTCCCCTTCAGTGGAACACTCTCGTACATACATTGTCCTGCTCTGTTATTGGAGATCTGGCAGGTTTTCCATTTTCATATAGGTATCATAAGGGCCTTTTGAGGACTTTACTACTATTTGAACAGAAGCTTGGCTATTGTTTACCTCTCTTACTTCTTGAAGTACTCAGATACTGTAGTACAGGTCTAGGAAGAAGAGTTGTGAAGTTTTTTAACAGCTTTCCACATCCCACAAACGCCAAGCCAATTTGACAGTTAAAATCAAAGGGAAACAGTACCATATCAAATTCACATTCTTGTACCTGGTTTTGCCAATGCCAACATTGTGTTTTTTGGGTCTTACATCTAGTTGAACATGCATTTCTAGTGTAGGAAGTACCATTCTAAAATATTTGTCGCCTGTAGATTTCAATTCGCCGTGTTACACTCATGCTCCAGTGAAGGCATCTCTTTCACGGTGAATTCAAAGGCTGATACATGATAACCTTTCCCAGCACCCATATGCTAACCCTAACCCTAGCCCCTGAAGCTGGCCCTATCCCTCAAACTGAGTATGCCCTCTAGACCTCACATTGATGGCATAAGAACTCCCAGGTGGGCCTAACCCTATCCCTAACTGTAACCCTAACCCTAACCCTAACCCACAGGGCTGGCGGGTTTGAATTCAGGGACACGTGCCCTGGTCTCCAGAAAATGCTTTCCCGCATCATCCCTCGGGTGTCCGTAGGGATCTTGTAGGCTCTTGCTTTGGCAAAAGTCCAAAACCCTGAGCCTTCTGCAGGTCAGCCTGCTTAAAGGAAAGCATACAGGCCATAGAGCCCTGCACCCTTGAGGTGACTTGCTCAGTCACAGAACTGTACAGAATGTAGAACTCTGGTCACCAGGCAACCTTGCGTCCAGGAGACAGGCCCATCTCCCCTCACTTGGCTGGCCATAGGCCTGGGGAGAGAGCTGGTCTGCAGGTGGTCACAGGGTGTAGGGTGTCTTTGGAAGAGCTTCCCACAACAGCTGTCTCACTCACCCCACACAGTGGTCCTGGTCTCACCTCCGACACCTGCTGTCACTGAGCAGTGTGCAGCCTCAGGTAAGGCATGAACTTCCTCCCAGGTTGGCTCATGCCCACATAATTATCACCGGGGCACGTGGGCCTGCTCACCTGGCCCTGGCCACTTGATTACATCAGCACTTCCTGTTTCAGAGCTTTTCAGCCTTCTTTGAAAAAAGAGAAGTCACTGGCACTGAGGTAGACAGGTAACCTATAGCAACCTAGTTTCTCTGATGTTTCAACACCATTCTCCTGTCATTAAACAATGTGTTGCTGTTAGCAAGGCTCTTCGTTGATGTAATCCTCATGTTTTATATTCATTCTCAGTCATTAAGCTTACTTCAGTTTGTGAGTTTCCAGAGTTCTGTAAGCACCTCCAACGGTCTGTAGCTGCTTTCAAATGAATTCCAATGTGAAATGACTTTTTTTTTTTTTGTTTTTTTTTGTTTGTTTGTTTTTTACATTACTACCAGCAAGGGAAAGAATTATCATCACAAACATTGTCCTGCTCTGTTCTTTGGAGATCTGGCAGGTTTTCCATTTTCATACAGTTATCATAAGGGCCTTTTGAGTACTTTACTACTATTTGAACAGAAGCTTGGATATTGTTCACCTCTCATAGTTCTTTTTTTAAAATATATTTTATTGATATTTTAGAGAGGAAGGGAGAGAGATAGGTAGCCATGAACGTCTATGAGAGAGAAACATGGACCAGCTGCCTCCTGCACGTCCCCTACTGGGGATGTGCCCACAACCAAGGTACATGCCATTGACTGGAATCAAACCCAGCACCTTTCAATCCACAGACTGAAGCTCTACCACTGAGCCAAACCGGTTTCGGCGACTTCTTGAAGTACTCAGATACTGTTGTACAGTCCTATGAAGAGGAGTTGTGAAATTTTTCACCAGCTTTCCCCACCCCACAAACACCAAGCCAATTTGACAGGTAAAATCAAAGGGAAACAGTACCATATCTAATTCTCTGCCTTTTACCTGGTTTTCTCAATGCCAACATTGTGTTATGTGGGTCTTACATCTAGTTGAACATGTATTTCTAGTGTTGTAAGCACCCTTCTAAAATGTTTGTGGCCTGTACTTTTCAATTCGCAGTGTTACACCCATGCTCCAGTGATGGGATCTCTTTCAACATGAAGTCAAAGGCTGATACATGATCACCTCTACCGGATCCCATATGCTAACCCTAAACCGAGCCCCTATCCCTCAAGCTGAGTATGACCTCTAGACCTCACATTGATGGCATCAGAACTCCAAGGTAGGCTCAAGCCTAAATAATGATCACCTGGGCACGTGGGCCTGTTCGCCTGCCCCTGACCACTTGATGATGTCAGCACTTCCTGTTGGCCTGAGCCAATCTGGGAGTTCTGATGCCATCAATGTGAGGTCTAGAGGGCATAGTCAGTATGAGGGATAGAGACAACTTCAGGGGCTAGCATTAGGGTTAGCACATGGGTTCCGGAGAGGTTATCATGTATCAGCCTAACCCTAACCCTAACCCTAATCCTAACCCTAACTCTCAGGGCTGGCGGGTTTGAAGTCAGGGAACGTGCCCAGGTCTCCAGAATATGCTTTCCCGCATCATCCCTCAGATGTCCTTAGTATCTTGTAGGCTCTTGGTTTGGCAAAAGTCCAAAGCACTGAGGGGTCTGCAGGTCAGCCTGCTTAAAGGAAAGCAAAGAGGCCATAGAGCCCTGCACCCTTGCGGTCACTCGCTCAGTCACAGGACAGTACGGAATGTAGAACTCTGGTCACTAAAGCAACCTTGCATCTGGGAGACAGGCCCCTCTACCCTCACTTGGCTGGCCACAGGACTGGGGAGAAAGCTGGCCTGCAGGTGGTCTCAGTGGGTGGGGTGTCTTTGGAAGAGCTTCCCACAACAGCTGTCTCACTCACCGCACACAGTGGCCCTCGTCTCCCCTCCTACACCTGCTGTCACTCAGCAGTGTGCAGCCTCAGGTAAGGCATGATCTCCCAGGTTGGCTCAGGCCCACATAATTATCACCCGGGCACGTGGGCCTGCTCACCTGGCCCTGACCACTTGTTGATGTCTGCACTTAATGTTTCAAAGCTTCTCAGCCTTCTTTGAAAAAAGACAAGTTACTGGCACTGAGGTAGACAGGTAACCTATAGCAACCTACTTTCTCTAATGTTTCAACATCTTTCTCCTGTCATTAAACAATGTGTTGCTATTAGCAAGGCTTTTTGTTGATGTAATCCTCGTGTTTTATACTCATTCTTAGACATTAAGCTTACTTCACTTTGTGAGTTTCCAGAGTTCTGTAAGCACCTCCAACGGTCTGTAGCTGCTTTTACATGAATTCCAAAGTGAAATGACAAGGTTTTTTTTTACATTACTACCAGCACAGGAAAGAATTATTATCACATACATTGTCCTGCTCTGTTATTTGGAGATCTGGTAGGTTTTCCATTTTCATACAGTTATCATAAGGGCCATTTGAGGACTTTACTACTATTTGAACACAAGCTTGGCTATTTTTCACCTCTCTTAGTTCTTTTTAAAAATATATATTTTATTGATATTTTACAGAGGAAGGGAGAGAGATAGAGAGCCAGGAACATCGATGAGAGAGAAACATCGAGCATGTTCCAAGCAAGGTACAGGCCATTGACTGGAATCAAACCCAGCACCTTTCAGTCCACAGACCGACGCTCTACCACTGAGCCACACCGGTTTTGGGGACTTCTTGGGATACTCAGATACTGTGGTACAGTCCTATGAAGAGGAGTTGTGAAATTTTTCACCAGCTTTCCCCACCCCACAAACACCAAGCCAATTTGACAATTAAAATCAAAGGGAAACTATACCACATCAAATTATCAGTCTTGTAACTTTTTTTAACAATGCCAACATTGTGTTATTCGGGTCTTACATCTAGTTGAACATGCATTTCTAGTGCAGGAAGTACCATTCTAACATCTTTGTGGCCTGTAGTTTTCAATTCGCCGTGTTACACTCATGCTCCAGTGAGGGCATCTCTTTCACCGTGAATTCAAAGGCTGATACATGATAAACTCTCCCAGAACCCATATGCTAACCCTAACCCTAGCCCCTGAAGCTGGCCCTATCCCTCAAACTGAGTATGCCCTCTAGACATCACATTGCTGGTATCAGAACACCCGGGTGAGCTCAGGCCCACATGATTATCAACCGGGCACAGTGGCCTGATTATTGTACCTTTCCAGGCTCTTTGAAGGCAAATTCTCAGTATTTTAACATGCTGGTGAGTTGGGCACGTTCCCAAACGAATGTCACCTTCAGTGGAACACTCTCTCACATACATTTTCCTGCTCTGTTATTTGGAGATCTGGCAGGCTTTCCATTTTCATACAGGTATCATAAGTGCCTTTTGAGGACTTTACCGCTATTTGGACACAAAGTTGGCTCCTGTTTACGTCTCTTACTTCTTGAAGTACTCAGTTACGGTTGTACAGGTCTATGAAGAGGAGTTGTGAAATTTTTCACCAGCTTTCCCTGCCCCACATACACCAAGTCAATTTGACAGTTAAAATCAAAGGAAACAGTACCACACCAAATTCTCAGCCTTTTACCTGGTTTTACCAATTCGGGTCTTACATCTAGTTGAACATGTAATTCTTGTGTAGGAAGCACCCTTCTAAAATGTTTCTGGCCTGTAGTTTTTAATTAGCATTGTTACACTCATGCTCCAGTAATGGCATCTCTTTCACTGTGAATTCAAAGGCTGATACATGATAATCTTTCCTGGAACCCATATGCTAACCCTAAACCTAGCCCCTCAAGTTGGCCCTACCACTCAAACTGAGTATGCCCTCTAGATCTCACATGGATGGCATCATAACTCTGCATTCCTGAAGTCTTCTACTCCACAGAAATCTTGAAATCCTCTGTTGCACAGCGTTTTTGAATTCCGCTATTATGCAGAATACAGTAAGTCTCCTCTATCTCTGAATTCTACAAATCCCCTATTCCACAGACTTGTAAAAGTCCTCCTTTCCTTTGAATTCTAAAAATCACCAATTCTACATAATTCTAGAAATCTATTCCTTACAATTCTAAAAATCAATTATTTCACAGAATTCTAGAAATCACCTCTTTCAAAGAATTCTAGATGACTTCATTTCCTCCCAATTCTAGAAATGCCATTATTCTGTGGAATTGTAGATGTTTTGTCATCTCAGAAACCTAGAAATGTGCTATTCCACAGAATTGTAGAATAATACTATTCCACAGAATTCTATAAGTCTTTGTTTCTTATTTCTAGCCATAGCCTATACTACAATATTCTAGAAATCCTTTCACCGAATTCTACGACTACTCTCTTCCACAGAATTCTAGAAATCTCCTACACCAAAAAATTCTAAAAATCCTCTTGTCCAAAGAATTCTAAAGTGTTCTCTTTCGCCGAATTCTAGAAATCCCCTATTCCACAGAATTCTAAAAGTTCTTCCTTCCTCTGAATTCTAAAAATGCCCTATTCTACAGAATTCTAGAAATCTATTCCCCACAATTTTAAAACTCTTATTATTTCACAGTATTCTAGAAATCACCTCTTCCACACAATTCTAGAAGACCTCATTTCCTCCCAATTTTAGAAATTCCCTATTCTTTGGAATTCTAGATATCCTGTCATCTAGGAATCCTAGAAATTTCCTGTTGCACAGAATTCTAGAATTACACTATTCCACAGAATTCTATATGTCCTTTCTTTCTCATTTCTATTGACTCCCTATTATACAGTATTCTAGAAATCCTCTTTCACAGAATTTTATAAGTAATCTCTGCTACAGAATTCTAGAAATCTCCTACTCCACAAAATTCTAAAAATCCTCTTGTACACAGAATTCTAGAAGTCCTCTCTTTCTCTGAATTCTAGAAATCCCCTCTTCTATAGCATTCCTGAATTCTTCTACTCCACAGAAATCTTGAAATCCTCTATTGCACAGCATTCTAGAAATCCTCCATTCTGCCAAATTCCGTAAGTCTCCTCTCCCTCTGAATTCTCCAATTCCCCTATTCCACAGAATTCTAAAAATCCTCCCTTCCTACGAATTCGAAAAAATTTCCTATTTCACGGAATTCTAGAAAGCTATTCCCCAGAATTCTAAAAATCTATTATTTCACAGAATTCTAGATATCACCTCTTCCATAGAATTCTAGAAGATCTCATTACCACCCAATTCTAGAAATCCACTATTCTGTGGAATTCTAGATGTCCTGTCATCTCAGAATCCTAGAAATTTCCTACTCCAGAGAATTCTAAAATTACACTATTCCACAGAATTCTATAAGTCCTTTCTTTCGTATTTCTAGTGATACCCTATTCTACAGTAATCTAGAAATCCTCTTTCAAAGATTTCTACAAGTAATTTCTCACACAGAATTCTAGAAATCTCCTAATCCACAAAATTCTAAAAATCCTCTTGTCCACACAATTCTAGAGCCCTCTCTCCGAATTCTAGAAATTCCCTCTTCTAAAGCATTCCTAAAGTCTTCTACTCCATAGAAATCCTAAAATCCTCTGTTACACAGCGTTCTGGAAATCCTCTATTACATAGAAGCCTGTAAGTCTTCTCTTTCTCTCAATTCTACAAATCCTGTATTCCAGAGAATTCTAAAGGTCCTCCCTTCCTCGGAATTCTAAAAGTACTCTATTCTACGCAATTCTAGAAATCTGTTCCCCACAATTCTACAAATCTATTATTTCACAGAATTCTAGAAATCACCTGTTCCACAGAATTCTAGAAGACCTCCTTTCCTCCCAATTCTAGAAATACCCTATTCTGAGGAATTCTAGATGTCCTCTCATCTCAGAATCCTAGAAATTTCCTATTCCACAGAATACTAGAATTACACTAATCCACAGAATTCTGTAAGTCCTTTCTGTCTCATTTCTAGAAGTATCGTATTGTAAAGAATTCTAGAAATCCTCTTTCACAGAATTCTACAAGTAATCTCTCCCACAGATTTCTAGAAATTCGCTTGTCCACAGAATTCTGGAAGTCCTCTCTTTTTCCGAATTCTAGAAATGCCCTCTTCTATCACCTTCCAGAAGTCTGCTACTCCACAGAAATGTTGAAATCCTCTATTGCACAGCATTCTAGAAATCCTCCATTACGCCAAATTATGTAAGTCTTCTCTCCCTCTGAATTCTACAAATCCCTTATTCCATAGATTTCTCAAGGTCCTCCCTTCCTATGAATTCTTAAAATCCACTATTTCATGGAATTCTAGAAATTTATTCCCCACAATTCTAAAAATCTATTATTTCACAGAATTCTAGAAATCACCTCTTCCACAGAATTCTAGAAGGCCTCCTTTCCTCACAATTCTAGAAATTCCCTACTCTGTAGAATTCTAAATGCCCTGTCATCTCAGAATCCTAGAAATCTCCTATTCCAAAGAAAACTAGAATTACCCTATTCCACAGAATTCTATTAGTCTTTTCTTTCTCGTTTCTAGCGGTACCCTATTCTACAGTATTCTAGAAATCCTGTTTCACAAAATTCTATGACCAATCTCTTCAACAGAATTCTAGAAATCCCCTCTTCTATCACCTTCCAGAAATCTTCTACTTCACAGAAATATTGAAATCATCTATTTCACAGCGTTCTAGAAATCCTTTATTACGCAGAATTCTGTAAGTCTCCTCTCCATCTGAATTCTACAAATCCCCTATTCCACAGAATTCTAAAGGTTCTCCCTACCTCGGAATTCTAAAAATCCTCTATTCTATGGAATTCTAGAAAGCTATTCGGCACAATTCAAAAAATCTATTATTTCACAGAATTTTAGAAGACCTGCTTTCCTCCCGATTCTAGAAATCCCCTATTCTGTGGAATTCTAAAAGTCCTGTCTTCTCAGAATCCTAGAAATCTCCTATTCCACAGAAATCTAGAATTACCCTATACCACAGAATTCTATTAGTCTTTTCTTTCTCATTTCTAGCTGTACCCTATTCTACAGTATTCTAGAAATCCCGTTTCACAAAATTCTATGACCAATCTCTTCAACAGAATTCTAGAAATCTCCTCCTCCACAAAATTCTAAAAATCCTATTGTCCACACAATTCTAGAGTCCTCTCTTTCTCAGAATTCTAGAAATCCCATCTGATACAGCATTCCTGAAGTCTTCTACACCACGGAAATCCTAAAATCCTCTATTACACAGCTTTCTGGAAATCCTCTATTACACAGAAGTCTGTAAATCTTCTCTCCCTCTGAATTCTACAAATCCCCTATTCCACAGAATTCTAAAGTCTTCCCTTCTTCCTAATTCTAAAAATCCCCTATTCTCTGGAGTTCCAGAAATCTATTCTCCACAATTCTAAAAATCTATTATGTCACAGAATTCTGGAAATCACCTCTTCCACAGAATTTTAGAAGACCTCTCTTCCTCCCATTTCAGAAATCCCTGATTCTATAGAATTCTAGATCTCCTATCATCTTAGAATCCTAGAAATTTCATATTGCACAGAATTCTAGAATTACACTATTCCACAGATTTCTATAAGTACTTTCTATCACATTTCTAGTGGTACCCTATTCTACAGTAATCTAGAAATCCTCTTTCACAGAATTCTACAAGTAATCTCCTCCACAGAATTCTAGAAATCTCCTACTCCACAAAATTCTAAAAATCCTCTTGTCCATAGAATTCTAGAGTCTTCTCTTTCTACGATTTCTAGAAATGCCCTCTTCTATCACCTTCCAAAATCTTCTACTCCACAGAAATATTGAAATCCTCTATTTCACAGCATTCTAGAAGTCCTTTATTATGCAGAATTCTGTAAGTCTCCTCTCCCTCTGAATTCTACAAATCCCCTATTCCACATAATTCTAAAGGTCATCCCTTCCTATGAATTTTTAACATCCACTATTTCACGGAATTCAAGAAATCTATTCCCCACAATTCTAAAAATCTATTATTTCACAGAATTCTAGAAATCACCTCTTCCACAGAATTCTAGAAGACCTTCTTTCCTCCCAATTCTAGAAATACCCTATTCTGTGGAATTCTAGATGTCCTCTCATCTCAGAATCCTAGAAATTTCCTATTCCACAGAATACTAGAATTACACTAATCCACAGAATCCTGTAAGTCCTTTCTTTCTCATTTCTAGAAGTATAATATGGTACTTCTAGAAATGAGAAAGAAAGGACTTACAGAATCCTAGAAATCTCCTATTCCACAGAAATCTAGAATTACACTATTCCACAGAATTCTATTAGTCTTTTGTTTCTCATTTCTAGCGGTACCCTATTCTACAGTATTCTAGAAATCCCGTTTCACAAAATTCTATGACCAATCTCTTCAACAGAATTCTAGAAACCTCCTCCACAAAATTCTAAAAATCCTCTTGTCCACCCAATTCTAGAGTCCTCTCTTTCTCCGAATTCTAGAAATCCCATCTGATGCAGCATTCCTGAAGTCTTCTACAACACGGAAATTCTAAAATCCTCTCTTACACAGCTTTCTGGAAATCCTCTATTACACAGAAGTCTGTAAATCTTCTCTCCCTCTGAATTCTACAAATCCCCTATTCCACAGAATTCAAAAGTCTTCCCTTCTTCCTAATTCTAAAAATCCCCTATTCTCCGGAGTTCTAGAAATCTATTCCCCACAATTCTAAAAATCTAATATTTCACAGATTTCTGGAAATCACCTCTTCCACAGAATTTTAGAAGACCTCTTTTCCTCCCAATTCGGAAATCCCTGATTCTATAGAATCCACAGGTCCTATCATCTATCATCTCAGAATCCTAGAAATTTCATATTGCACAGAATTCTAGAATTACACTATTCCACAGATTTCTATAAGTCCTTTCTATCTCATTTCTAGTTGTACCCTATTCTACAGTAATCTAGAAATCCTCTTTCACAGAATTCTACAAGTAATCTCCTCCACAGAATTCTAGAAATCTCCTACTCCACAAAATTCTAAAAAGCCTCTTGTCCATAGAATTCTAGAGTCCTCTCTTTCTCCGATTTCTAGAAATCTCCTCTTCTATCACCTTCCAGAAATCTTCTATTATTATTGTATTTAATTTCCAGTTTTAAACCACTATGATCTGAAAAGATGCTTGATATGATTTCTATATTCTTGAATTTGAAGAGACTTTGCCTATGTCCCCACATGTGGTCTATCTTTGAAAATGACCCATGTGCACTTGAGAAGAATGTGTATTCTCTGGCTTTGCGGTGAAATGTTCTGAAGACGTCAATTAATTGCATCTGGTCTAGTGAGTCATTTAGGATTGATATTTCTTTGCTGATTTTTTGTTTAGGTGATTTGTCCAAATGTGACAGTGGGGTATTAAAATCTCCTACTATGATTGTATTGCTATTAATCTCTCACTTAATGTCTTCCAGCATTTTTTTTTTATGTATTTGGGTGCTCCTGTATTGGGTGCATATATGTTTACCAGGGTTATTTCTTCCTGTTGGTATTCTCCCCTTAGTATTATGAATTGGCCTTCTTTGTCTCTTGTTATGTCCTTCACTGTGAGATCTAATTTGTCAGATATAAGTATTGCTACCCCAGCTTTTTTTTCATTTCCGTTCGCCTGGAAAACCTTTTTCCATCCTTTCACCTTCAGACTATGGGCATCTTTTTCCTGAGGTGGGTTTCTTGTACACAGCAGATGTATGGATTTTGCTTTCTCATCCAATCTGTTACCCTATGTCTTTTGATTGGAGCATTTAAACCATTTACATTTAAAGTAATTATTGATAAGTAAGTATTTGATGCCATTTTTATTCTATCTCCCTGTGTTCCTTCTTCGCTTCGTATTTCTTTATTTTTATCGTAGACCCTTTAGCATTTCTTGCATTGCCGGTTTGTTGGAGATAAATTCCTTTTGTCTGTTTTTGTCAGTGAAGCTCCTGATTACACCTTCAATTTTTATTGACAGCCTTGCAGGGTACAGTATTCTTGGGTTCAGACCCTTCCATCGCATGACTTTTTATATATCATCCCATTTCCTTCTGGCCTGATGAGTTTCTGTTGAGAAATCAGTTGCTAGTCTGATGGGGGTTCCTTTATATGTAACTTTCTGTCTCTCTCTGGCTGCTTTTAAGATTCTGGTTTTGTCAATGATTTTTGCCCATTTGATTACAATGTGTCTGGGTGTTGATGTGTTTGGGGGTTCATTTTGTTGGGGACTCTTCAAGTATCTTGGATTTGTGTCGGTTTTTTCTTCTCTAAGGAAAGTTTTCTGTCATTATTTCTTCAAATACTTTTTCCATATCTTGCTCAGTTTCCTTTCCTTCTGGGACACCTATTATTCTAATATTGTTTTGTTTTGTATTGTCACAAAGCTCCTGTAGGCTGTCCTCCTGTTTTTTTATTTTTTTTTTCTAGCAGATGCTCTAATTAGGTATTTTTTTCCATCTTGTCTTCTAGCTCACTGATGCGGTCCTCTGCTTCTTCTATTCTACTCTTGATGATTTCTATTGAGTTCTTCATAGAAGCGATGTCATTTTTCATTTCTTCTTGGGTCACCTTCATTTCCTCTTGGTTCTTCTTCAGATCCTCTTGGGTCTTACTCACATTGTCAAATTTGTCTTCCATTCCATCCCATGATAGCCATCCCATGATCATTACTCTGAATTCTTGCTCTGGTAGGTTGCTTGCCTCTAAATCATTTACTTCCTTTTCTGGTGATGGCTGATTTTCTTTCATAGGCAGGGTGTTTCTTAGCCTCCCCATGATCTCTCTTTTTTAGGGTGCCTGTTTATGTAGTTCTCTCTCTCCTGCTTAGATTTAAAGGTACAAAATACAGCACAACCAGGTACAACACACAGGGCACTGAACAGAAAAACTTTTGCAATATTAATATCCTCCAATAAAGGTGACTAGAACCCAGCTAACAAAATCATACAATCAAATAAAAAGAATAAGCAAACCAATCTTACAAAAAAGCACAAAACTTTGATATAGTTAGCATTTAGCATACAACTACAAAGGGATGGAGAGAAGGAATTTTATTTTTTTAGGACAGTGACAAGGTAGGTGTGAATGGGCTTGGAGTAGGGGGTTGGGAGTTAGATATACACAGGAAGGGTGAAATTTTAGGAGGGGGCAATTAGAAAATATAGGGAAAATCTAGAACAGTAAAGAGTTAAGGTAAACAGGACACCAAAGGGAAAAGGTTAGGAAGAGAGTGATGGCATAAAGGTAGGGTTGAGTTAGAATAGAGCGTTGGAGAAGGAAAGGTATAAATAATCTGTTGAATAGTAATCCCAAAGGGGTGGGGGAAATAGAAAAGAAAAAATAAATAAAAAGAAGAAAAATTATATAATATGGCCCTTAAAAGATAATGATAAAAATAAACAAAAGAAAATAAGATAAAAAAGATAAAAAGGCAAAATAGTAGTAGTAATAATATTGATCACATATAAAAGTGAATTAATTAAAAGGTAAAATCAAGTGAGAAAAGTTGAAAAAAATATCTTCTTAAGTAAACTTTGCAACTAATGTAACTTATAAAACAAAACAGAAACAGAAAAAAATAGACAATTAGAAAATCAAAATAAAAAATTAAATAAAATTTGCAGTAATGAAGGTCATTCACTTCCTCTGTTGTTCTGTCTAGTTCACAAGTTCCCAGTCTTGGCATTAATTGCAGTTCCCTGTGATTCTTCCATGTTGTAATCAGGTCTTTATTTTATAGCAGTTCTAGAGTCCATATGTACTGTAGCCTCTAGGTGGCAGTTTTTCTTGGTGGCAGAGAGCCAGGGTTCTGAGGCCTTTCTAGCTTTTTTCCCCTCTCTGTGTCCCTGATCTGTGGAAGGGTGGGGGTTGGGCAGGAGGAGCAGACCACACTCGCCTGTAACTCTCTCTGAGTCAAATCCAGATGTGCTGCTCCTTAGATATCCCCGCAATTAGGAAGCCTGACCACAGTCAGGGGTGGCTCCAGCCCAGCTCTGAGTTTCTTCTAAACACAGACCTCTCTGTGCGTCTGGTGCTCACGAGCTGGTGTGCGCTGGCGGCTGTGTGCAAGCTGCTGCACAGGGATGCGCGCCGCCACCGCGGGGTGAAGCGCACCACACGGGAACTCACCAAGTCTCCGCAAAATCTGATTTTTCACCCTGGGGTGGAGAAGTCCTTTCAATCCAAGGATTTGCGCTGATTGTGGTCAGCGTTTAGGGGTGAACAGCTACTTGGTGGTCTTTACGACCTGGGATATTCTGTCCTCTAATCCAAATCTCCTCCCGTCAAGATGGCGAGATATCCCCCTCATCACCTTAGGTCGCTCCAGGAAAGGATCAGGCTGTGTGCTCTCAACTATCAGGGGCACCATGATCAGGTGCCCCCCAGGCTCCCCAGGTGTTCGCCTTTCTCCTGGCTTGTTGACAGGCACTCCAGCCCGACCCTCAGGTGCTCTCTCCTTCCTCCGCCGACATCTAGAATTCTATAGAGCAGCGGATTTGTACAATTGGGAGGAAAGAGGTCTTCTAGAATTCTGTGCAAGAGGTGATTTCCAGAATTCTGTGAAATAATAGATTATTTGTATTGGCGGGAATAGATTTGTAGAATTCCATTGAATAGGGATTTTAAGAATCAGAGAAAGGGAGGACTTATAGAATTCTATGCAATACGGAATTTGTAGAATTCAGAGATAGAGGAGACTTACAGAATTCTGCGTAATAGAGGATTTCTAAAACGCTGTGCTATAGAGGATTTCAAAATTTCCGTGGAGTAGAAGACTTCAGGAATGCTGTAGAAGAGGGGATTTCTAGAATTCCGATAAAAGGAGGACACTAAAATTCTGTGTACAAGAGGATTTTTAGAATTGTATGCAGTAGGAGATTTCTAGAATTCTGTGGGAGAGATTATTTGTTTAATTCTGTGAAAGAGGATTTCTAGATTACTGTAGAATAGGGAACCACTGGAAATGAGAAATAAAGGACTTATAGAATTCTGTGGAATAGTGTTATTATAGAATTCTGTGGGATGGGAAAATTCTAGGATTCTGAAATGACAGGACATCTAGAATTCCACAGAATAGGGGATTTCTAGAATTGGGAGGAAATGAGGTCTTCTAGAATTCTGTGTAAGGGGTGATTTCTAGAATTCTGTGAAATAATATATTTTTAGAATTTGGGGTATAGATTTCTAGAATTCTGTAGTATAGGGGAATTTTAGAATTCATATGAAGGCAGGAGTTTTAGAATTCTGTGGAATAGGGGATTTGCAGAATTCAGAGGGAGCGGAGACTTACAGAATTCTGCATAATAGAGGATATCTAGAATGCTGTGCAATAGAGGATTTCAAGATTTCTGTGGAGAAGAGGAATTTTAGAATTTTATGGAGTAGATTTCATGAATTCTGTGGAAGAGATTACTTGTAGAATTCTGTGAAAGAGGATTTCTACAACATTGTAGAATAGGATAACTCTAGAAATGAGAAAGAAATGAGTTGTAGAATTCTGTGGACTAGTTTAATTCTAGAATTCTGTAGAATAGGAAATTTCTAGGATTCTGAGATCAGAGGACATCTAGAATTCCCCAAATAGGGAAATTCTAGAATTGGGATGAAACAAGGTCTTCTAGAATTCTGTGGAAGAGGTGATTTCTAGAATTCTGCAAATAATAGAGTTTTAGAATTGTGCGGAATAGATTTCTAGAATTCCGTGGAATAGGGGATTTTAAGAATTCAGAGGTAGAGAGGACTTTTAGAATTCTGTGCAATAGGGGATTTGTAGGATTCAGAGATAGAGGAGACTTACAGAATTCTGCGTAATAGAGGATTGCTAGAACACTGTGCATTAGAGGATTTCAAGATTTCTGTGGAGTACAAGACTTCAGGAATTCTGTAGAAGAGGGGATTTCTAGTATTCAGAGGTGAGGATTCTAGAATTCTGTGGACAAGAGGATTTTTAGAATTTTGTGGAGTAGGTCATTTCTAGAATTCTGTGAAATAATAGAATTTTAGAATTGTGGGGTTTCGGATTCGTGAACACAACTAGCGTGGTTCAGTCCCCAAACTCAGGGTCTGGGTTCTGGAGAAGGCTGTACACTAAAAATGGAGACTGGAAAAGAGTTAATTTGGGAAAATGGGGCCAGGCAGGGAGTCAACCTCTAGTGGAAAGACTCACCACCAATCTGGCCTTTTGCCATTCCTTTTATTGAGATTTTGAGACAAAGGCAGAAAAGTTCCAGCAACAGAAAATTAACAAGAATTTACATATGATTAACAAATTAAAGTTGCCTCAAGCTCTACTATCTCAAGTAGACAATGAGTTAATTCCTCTGACCTTTCAGAGCCATTGTGCTTGGCCATTTATTTTTGCATATTAACAATATTGACAATGTTTGGTTTCAGTAAGACAGTTCTTTTTACATTTTATCATTACTGTCTCAACCTAGAGTTAATGAGTTAATAGCTCTGACCACTCAGAGGGGATTTCTAGAATTCGGAGGATAGGATGTGTTCTAGAATGCGGAGGAAGAGGTGATTTCTAGAATTCTCTGAAATAATAGATTTTTAGAATTGTGCTGAATAGATTTCTAGAATTCCATAGAATAGGGGATTTTTCAAATTCAGAAGAAACAAGTACTTTTAGAATTTTGTTGAATAGGGGATTTCTAGAATTCAGAGGGAGAGGAGACTTTCAGAATTATGCGTAATAGAGGATTTCTAGAATGCTGTGCAATAGAGGATTTCAAGATTTCTTTAGAGTAGAAGGCTTCTAGAACACGGCAGAAGAGGGCATTTCTAGAATTCTGAGAATGAGAGGACTCTAGAATCCTGTGGACAAGAGGATTTCTAGAATTCTGTGGAATTAGATTTCTAGCATTCTGTGGAAGAAATTACTTGTAGAATTCTGTGAAAGAGGATTTCTAGAATTCTGTAGAATAGGGTACTTGTAGAAATGAGAAAGAAAGGACTTATAGAATTCTGTGGATTGTATAATTCTGGAATTCTGTGGAATAGGAAATTTCTAGGATTCTGAGATAAGAGGACATCTAGAATTCTACAGAATAGGTGATTTCTAGAATTGGGAGGAAGGGAGGACATCTAGAATTCTGTGGAATATGTGATTTCTAGTATTGTATGAAATATTAGATTTTTAGAATTGTGGGGAATAGATTTCTAGAATTCCGTAGAATAGGGATTTTTAAAATTCAGAGGAAGTGAGACTTTTAGAATTTTGTGGAATAGGGGATTTCAAGAATTCAGAGAAAGAGAAGGCTTACAGAATTCTGCATAATAGAGGATTTCTAGAACACTGTGCAATAGAGGATTTCAAGATTTCTGTGGAGTAGAAGACTTCTAGAATGTGGCAGAAGAGGGCATTTCTAGAATTCTGAGAAAGAGAGGACTCTAGAATTCTGTGGAGAAGAGGATTTCTAGAATTTTGTGGAGTAGGAAATTTCTATAATTCTGTGGAAGAGATTACTTGTAGAATTCTATGAAAGAGGATTTCTTGAATACTGTAGAATAGGGTACTTCTAGAAATCAGAAACAAAGGACTTATAGAATTCTGTGGAAGAGTGGACCCAAGGTGCAGGGAACTGAAAGGTATTTCCAGAGTGAGCGCTGTGCCCGCCCTGAGTGAGCCCGCTCTGGGCTCAGAGGACCAGCAGCTCTGGCTCCTCCGCTGCCCCTCCACGAATGCTGGCAGGGAGCTCCTCAGGACACTTCCCCACAGTTTGGCAAGATGGTGGCATAGATGCTGCCTCTTGCATCCACACCAGAGCTGCAACTGGGGATCTTATCTGAGATCTGAAAAAGCCACAAATCTGGAAATCACTGAGCATCTGTGGGCACCTGATCGATGCGGACACTCAAATTCCACAGAAAGGTTGGATTTTGTTAGGGATAAGCGGGTGCCTGTGTCCAGGCAGCAGCAGTAGCAGACACAAAGGCTTCGTGTTGGGTCCTTGGAAATCTGTGCCCACAAAAGCCCTCCGCAGTTGGGTCTGGCGTGACCCAAGAGAGTGGACAGGATCCTCAGGGTTGCCAATTGTTGGGTTCTCCAGAGAGCAACCCACTCTGATCTGACACGGAGGGAGAACATAGTTGCAAAGGTATACAGTCTGTATGAAAGTGCTCGAAGACTGGCCCTTTGTGCACCAATACTGGCTCCCCTGCAACCCTTTGCTTCTGATTACAAAGGAGAGGCCACCCTGATTGGCTGGCTCTGAGAGGCTGCAAGGGGAAACTGCTTTTCTGGAAACTGGGAAGCAGCGCCAGGGAGAGACCAGCTGCGATTCAGCAAGGCCAGGATAGCCAAAAACGAGAACATAAATCCAGAAACACTCCCACAAAGGGGCTTGAGTACAAATTGGATGTGTTTATCACTAGTTTTATTTAATCAAAAACCAAGAAACCAAGAAATCATCATCTTAAAATTAAGGACTAGCTTACAACACTGAGGTGCAGAGGAACACAGGAAACTGCAATACTGTCTGGACTGAAACAGGTGCGCCAAACAGAATAACGGAGGAAGTGAATGGCCTTCACAACTGCACATTTTTTTTGGCTATTTTTTTAAATTTTATTTTATTTTAATTGTCATTTTTAGCATCTTTTACATAAGAAACAAATTGTCTCCTTTTTTCCTCTTTTGATTTTACCTTTTTAATTATTACATTTTTAGGTTTAATCAGCATTATTACTATTGCTATTTTAAATTTTAGTTTCTTTTTTCTTTCTTTTTTTTTAAAAAGTGCCAATTTATTGTCTCTTTATTTTACATTGGTATTAGTGTTCTTCATTCTATATTCATTTTTCCTTTAACCCTATCTTAATAAGACATTTGCAATATCATTCTATTCCAAACCTTCCCCCTTATGCTATCCTGTTTATCTTAACCCATTTCTGCTTTAGATTTTCCCTACTCTTTCTGTCTCCCCCTTGCTAAAATTTCTACCCTACTTATAGAGCTAATTTCCGATGCACTGGGGCAAGGGCATACATGGCCCTCTCTGAGCTGTATTAACTAGCAAAAAAAAGTGTTTTCCTCTGTCTTTTTGATGAGGTTTGCGTGAATATTGATAATATTGTATTTTTATGCTTTTAGTGAGATTATTTTGCTTAATCTTTAATTGATGTTGTTGCTTGGTACTCTTGTATTTGCTGTGTTTTTGTTTATTTGTTTGTTTGTTAAATTGCTGGATATTGTGGGTGTTGTAGATTTTATTATTCGACAGGTACGGTTGCCAGCATTTGCTGGGGTTAGTGGTTGCCCTACTGAAATTATCTTCCCATATATACAGTTTGTACATCTTTTCACTCTTAGTCTCTCTCTCTCTTTCTCTCTCTCTCTCTCTCTCTCTCTCTCTCTCTCTCTCTCTCCCTGTTTCCCAATTTCATCTTGACACTTCGTTTTTTTCTTCTTTCATTCCTTTTTCCTATCTTTTTCTTTTTCTCTCCCCCCCCACCCGTCACTCATTACTTTTCTTCTTTCTCTCCTATCCCCTAAATTGCATTTCCCGAGTGGTCATCTTTATTGAAGGTTAAAACACTGCAAATACATTTCTGTTCAGTGCCTTGTGTGTTGTACCTGGTTGTGTTGTATTTTGTGACTTTAAATCAACACAGAACAGAGAGATCTACATATGCAGACACCCTGAAAAGAGAGACCATGGGGGAGAAAAAGAAACAGCCCACAAATCAAAGAACAGCAGGCATCACCAGAAAAGGAAGTAAATGAGTTAGAGGCAAGCAACCTACCAGAACAAGAATTCAAAGTAAGGATCATAGGATGGCTAAAAAGAATGGAAGACAAATTTGACACTATGAGTAAGACCCAAGAGGAAATGAAGAAGAAACAAGAAGAAATGAAAAATGACATAGCTACTGTAAAAACTCAATAAAAAGTAGGCTAGATGAAGCAGAGGACCAAATCAGTGAGCTAGAAGACAAGATGGGGAAAAAATACCCAATTAGAGCAGCTTTTAGGGGGAAAAGAAATAAAAAGTAGGAAGAGAGCCTACGGGAACTTTGGGACATTACAAAACAAAACAATATTAGAATAATAGGGGTTTCAGAAGGAAAGGGATCAGAGGAATGCATAGAAAAACTGTTTCTAGATATAATGACAGCAAACTTTCCTGAGATAGACAAGAAAAAACCCATACAAATACAAGAAGCTCACAGAGTCCCAAGCAAAATGTATCCCAAAAGAACAACAGCTAGGCACATTATACTTAAAGTGCAAAATAACAACGAGAAAGCAAGAATCTTAAAAGCAGCCAGAGAGAGATAGAAGGTTACATATAAAGGAAACCCCATCAGACTAGCAACTTATTTCTCCACAGAAACTCATAAGGCCAGAAGGGAATGGGATGAAATATACAAAGTCATGCAAAGGAAGGGTCTGAATCCCAGAATACTGTACCCAGAAAGGCTATCAATCAAGATTGAAAATGAAATCTAGAGCTTCACAGACAAAAAAAGACTAAAGGAATTTATCTCCACCAAACCAGCAATGCAAGAAATGCTAAAGAGTTTACTGTAAAAATAAAGAAATAGGAAGCAAAGAAGGAACACAGGGGTAATAGAATAAAAATGGCATCAAATACCTACTTATCAATAATAAATTTATATGTAAATGGTTTAAATGCTACAATCAAAAGACACAGGGTAACAGATTGGATAAGAAAGCAAGACCCATATATCTGCTGTCTACAAGAAACACACTGCAGAAAAAAAAACAAAAACGATGCGCACAGGCTGAGGGTGAAGGGATGGAAAAAGATTTTTCAGGCGAACAGAAATGAAAAAAAGCTGGGGTAGCAATACTTATATCAAACAAATTAGATCTCAAAGTGAAGGACATAAAAAGAGATAATGAAGGTCACTTCATTATACTAAAGGAAGCAATCCAAACAAGAAGAAATAAACATGGTAAACATATATGCACCCAATACAGGAGCACCCAAATACATAAAAAAAACTGCTGAAGGACATTAAGGGAGAGAATGATTGTAATACAATCATAGTAGGAGATTTTAATACCCCACTGTCACATTTGGACAAATCACCTAAACAAAAAATCAGCAAAGAATTATCAATCCTAAATGACTCACTAGACCAGATGGAATTAATTGACGTCTTCAGAACATTTCACCCCAAAGCCAGAGAATACACATTCTTCTCAAGTGCACATGGGTCATTTTCAAAGATAGACCACATGTTGGGACATAGGCAAAGTCTCTTCAAATTCAAGAAGATAGAAATCATAACAAGCATCTTTTCAGATCATAGTGGCATAAAACTGGAAATTAACTACAATAAAAATAATCCAAAGAAATCAAACACATGGAGACTAAACAGCATGCTATTAAACAAGGACTGGATTACCAAAGAAATCAAGGAAGAAATTAAAAACATCCTGGCAACAAATGACAATGAAAACACAGCAATCCACAATCTATGGGACACAGCAAAAGCAGTCTTGAGAGGGAAGTTCATATCTCTACAAGCCTATTGCAAAAAACAAGAAATGAAGGTAACACATTATCTAACTCTAAAACTCAAAGAGTTAGAAAAAGAGCAACAAGAAAAGGCCACTGTAAGCAGAAGGAAAGAAATAATAAAAATCAGAGCAAAGATAAACGACATAGAGACCAAAGAAACAATACACAAGATCAACAAACCAAGAGCTGATTCTTTGAATGGATAAACAAGATTGAGGAACCTCTAGCCAGGCTAACCAAGAAACAAAGAGAGAGGACCCAAATAAACAAAATCAGAAACGAAAGAGGTGAAATAACAACAGACCCCACGGAAATATAAATGATTGTTACAAAATACTATGAGCAACTCTATTCCAACAAATTGCACAACCTGGAAGAAATGGACATATTCCTAGAAAAACACAACCTTCCAAAACTCAAGCAGGAAGAATCTAAAAATCTCAACAGACCAGTTACTTGAGAAGAAATTGAAACAGTCATCAAAAAGCTGCCAGCAAACAAAAGCCCAGGGCCAGATGGCTTCACAGGAGAGTTTTACCAAACATTCAAAGAAGAACTAAAACCTATCCTCCTCAGACAATTCCAAAAAATTTAAGAGGAAGGAACACTTCCAAACTACTTTTATGAAGCCAGCATCACCCTAATACCAAAACCAGATAAAGACAACTCAATGAAAGAGAATTACAGGCCAATATCCCTCATGAACATAGATGCCAAAATACTCAACAAAATTCTAGCAAATCAGCTCCAGCAGTACATCTGGAAGATCATACACCATGACCAAGTAGGTTTTATTCCAGGAATGCAAGGATGGTACAATATCCGCAAATCAATAAACATCATACATCACATAAACAAATTTAAAGATAAAAAATCATATGGTCTGAGGAGAAAAATGGTGGAAGAGCCGATGGGCGGTTTCCGAGTCTTGTCCCGAGGAAGCGAGAGAGAGAGAGAGAGAGCAGCTGAGGATTGTGCTAGGCATGCTGGTCAACAAGCCAGGAGACTGGAAAACCCCAGAAGGGTCAAAGCTGGGGTCTGCTGATCAGGGTGCCCCCCCGACAGTGGAGCACCCACAACTAGGTCCCTTACCGGAGATAATTGCCGGCGCGGACAGGGAAATCTCGCCATCTTGGAAGGGGAGAGGTTCGAGTCGGAGGCCTGAATATCCACAGCCTCCAAGGAATATCAAGCTGCCGTGAGACTCTGATCACTCATCATAGCCAGCGCGAACACTTGGTCTTAGATTTTGCGGCGATCTGGTGGGTAAGTCCCCCTCGGTGGTCCGGTAGCCCTGACTGAGTCCCGGCACAGCAACCTGAGCGCCATGGGCACAGAGGCTGAAGGACTGACTTGTCCTGGATTTGCAGGAAGCCCCAGGCATTGGGGCTGGAGGCGCCCCTGACTGTGGACAGGGCTCCTAAGAGGGAGGATAACTAAGGAGCAGCACATCTGGATCTGAATCCAATAAATATCCGCAGAATTACAGGGGAGTGCAGTCAGCTCGGGACCACCCCACCCCCAGCCCTCCATAGATCAGGGACAAAGAGAGGGGGGAAAAGATGGAAAGGCTTTAGAGTCCTGGAAGTCATCCAGAAACACTGCCACCCAGAGGCTAAAGAACATATGGTCTCTAGATCTACTTAAAAATCAGAACTTGTAATCAACACGGAGGAATAGTGAAACATAGTGAACTGCAACTACCGCCCACACAGGGAACAGGCGTGCGAGACAGAACACCACAGAACGTGAATGACCTTCATTGCTGCAAATGTTGTTTGATTTTTAATTTTTTAATTGTTTAATTTTTGTTTTTTATTTACATTAATTGCAAAGTTTACACAAGAAACTATTTTTTCGTCTTCTATCACTTGATTTTACCTTTTTAATTAATTCATTTTTATAGGTAATCAACATTATTACTACTACTATTTTACCTTTTTTATCTTTTTTATCTTATTTTCTTTTGTTTATTTTTATTACTACTTTTTAAGTGTCATATTATATTCCTTTTTTTTCTTTTTCTTTTTCTTTTGTTCTCTTTTTCCCCCCTTTGGGATTACTATTCTAAAGACTATTAGTACCTTTCCTTCTCCAACGCTCTATTCTATCTCAAACCTACCTTTATGACATCTCTCTCTTCATAAACCTTTCCCTTTGGTGTCCTGCTTATCTTAACCCTTTACTGTTCTAGATTTCCCTTACTCTTTCTGTTTACCCACTCCAAAATTTTCACCTGACCTGTGTATATATAATTCCCAACCCTCTGTTCCAATCCCATTCACACCTACCTTGTCGCTGCCCGTCCCCCCCAAAAAACAATCACTCTACTCCTTTCTTGTTGTATGTTGAATTCTAACTATATCAAAGTTTTATGCTTTTTTCTAAGATTGGTATGCTTATTCTTTTTATTGGATTGTATGTTTTTGTTATCTGGGTTCTAGTCACCTTTATTGGAGGATATTAATATTGGTAACACATTTCTGTTCAGTGCCTTGTGTGTTGTACCTGGTTGTGTTGTATTTTGTGCCTTTCAATCAAAGCAGGAGGGAGAGAACTACGCAACCAGGAATCCTAAAAAGAGAGAACATGGGGAGGCAAAGAAATAGCCCACCTATGAGAGAAAATCAACCATTACAAGAAAAGGAAGTAAACGAGTTAGAGGCAAGCAACCTACCAGAGCAAGAATTCAAAATAATGATCATAAGTTGGCTAAAAAGAATGGAAGACAAATTTGACAATATGAGTAAGACCCAAGAGGAAATGAAGAAGACCCAAGAGGAAATGAAGGTGACTCAAGAAGAAATGAAAAATGACATCACTACTATGAAGAACTCAATAGAAAGCATCAAGAGTAGACTAGAAGAAGCAGAAGACCGCATCAGTGAGCTAGAAGACAAAATGGAAAAAAATACCCAATTAGAGCAGCTGCTAGAAAAAAAATCATAAAACAGGAGGAGAGCCTACGGGCGCTTTGGGACAATACAAAACAAAACAATATTAGAATAATAGGGGTTCCTGAAGGAAAGGAAACTGAGGAAGATATGAAAAAATTATTTCAAGAAATGATGAAAGAAAACTTTCCTGAGATAGAGAAAAAAAACCCCCACACAAATCCAAGATGCACGAAGGGTTACAAACAAAATGAATCCCCAAAGACAGACACATAGGCACATTATTATTAAATTGGCAAACAACATAGACAAAACCAGAATCTTAAAAGCAGCCATAGAGAGACAGAAAGTTACATATAAAGGAAACCCCATCAGACTAGCAACTGATTTCAACAGAAACTCATCAGGCCAGAAGGGAATGGGACGACATATACAAAGTCATGCAAAGGAAGCGTCTGAATCCAAGAATACTATACCCAGCAAGGCTGTCAATCAAAATTGAAGGTGAAATCAGGAGCTTCACCGACAAAAACAGACGAAAGGAATTTATCTCCAACAAACCAGCAATGCAAGAAATGCTAAAGGGTCTACTGTAATAATAAAGAAATAGGAAGCGAAGAAGGAACACAGGGGGATAGAATAAAAATGGCATCAAATACCTACCTATCAATAATTACTTTAAATGTAAATGGTTTAAATGCTCCAATCAAAATACATAGGGTAACAGATTGGATAAGAAAGCAAAATCCATACATCTGCTGTCTACAAGAAACCCACTTCAGAAAAAAAGATGCTCACAGACTGAAGGTGAAGGGATGTAAAAAGGTTTTCCAGGAGAACGGAAATGAAAAAAAAGTTGGGGTAGCAGTACTTATATCTGACAAACTAGTTCTCAAAGTGAAGGACATAACAAGATATAATGAAGGCCACTTCATAATACTAAAGGGAGTAATCCAACAAGAAGAAATAACCCTGGTAAACATATATGAACCCAATAAAGGAGCACCCAAATACATAAAGAAACTGCTGGAGGACATGAAGGGAGAGATTGATTGTAATATAATCATAGTAGGAGATTTTAATACCCCACTGTCACATTTGGACAAATCACCCAAACAAAAAATCAGCAAAGAAATATCAATCCTAAATGACTCACTAGACCAGATGGATTTAGTCGACATCTTCAGAACATTCCACCCCAAAGCCACAGTGCACATGGGTCATTTTAGAAGATAGACCACATGTTGGGACATAGGCAAAGTCTCTTCAAATTCAAGAAGATAGAAATCATATCAAGCATCTTTTCAGATCATAGTGGCGTAAAACTGGAAATTAACTACAATAAAAATAATACAAAGAAACCAAACACATGGAGACTAAACAGCATGCTATTAAACGAGGACTGGATTACCAGAGAAATCAAGGAAGAAATTAAAAACATCCTGGCAACAAATGACAATGAAAACACAACAATCCAAAATCTATGGGACACAGCAAAAGCAGTCTTGAGAGGGAAGTTCATATCTCTTCAAGCCTATTGCAAAAAACTAGAAAAAAAGGTAACATATTATCTAACTCTAAAACAAAGAGTTAGAAAAAGAGCAACAAGAAAAGCCCACTGTAAGCAGAAGGAAAGTAATAATAAAAATTACAGCAGAGATAAACGACATAGAGAGAGACCAAAGAAACAATACATACGATCAACAAAACCAAGAGCTGGTTCTTTGAACAGATAAACAAGATTGATGAACCTCTAGCCAGGCTAACCAAGAAACAAAGAGAGAGGACCCAAATAAACAAGATCAGAAATGAAAGAGGTGAAATAACAACAGACCCCGCCGAAATACAAAGGATTGTTACAAAATACTATGAACAACTCTATCCCAACAAACTGGACAACCTGGAGGAAATGGCCATATTCATAGAAAAATACAACCTTCCAAAACTCAAGCAGGAAGAATCTAAAAATCTCAATAAACCAGTAACTTGGGAAGAAATTGAAGGAGTCATCAAAAAGCTTCCGACAAACAAAAACCCAGGGCCAGATGGCTTCACAGGAGAGTTTTACCAACATTCAAGCAAGAACTAAAACCTATCCTCCTCAGACTTTTCCAAAAAATTGAAGAGGAAGGAACACTGCCAAACTCCTTTTATGAAGCCAGCATCACCCTAATAAGAAAACCAGATAAAGACAACTCAATGAAAGAAAATTACTGGCCAATATCCCTCATGAACATAGATGCCAAAATACTCAACAAAATTCTAGCAAATAGGCTCCAGCAGTACATCAGGAAGATCGTACAACATTACCAAGTAGGTTTTATTCCAGGAATGCAAGGATGGTACAATATTCACAAATCAATAAACATGATACATCACATAAACAAATTGAAATATAAAAATCATATAGTCATATCTATCGATGCAGAAAAGGCATTTGATAAAATCCAACACCCTTTCCTGATAAAAACTCTAAACAATGTGGGAGTACAAGGACCATACCTCATCATAATAAAACCTATACATAATAAACCCACAGGCAATGTCATCCTCAATGGGCAAAAACTAAAACCATTCCCTCTAAGAACAGGAACAAGACAGGGATGCCCATTCTCAACACTCTTCTTTGACATAGTACTGGAAGTACTCGCCATTGCAGTTAGACAAGAAGAGGAAATAAAAGGCATCAAAATTGGAAAAGAAGAAGTAAAGCTGTCACTATTTGCAAATCACATGATATTGTACATAAAAAAAAACCCAAAAGACTCCATCAAAAAGCTAATAGACTTAATAAACAAATTTGGCAATGTAGCAGGATACAAAATTAATGCCAAGAAATCAATGGCATTTCTTTACACCAATAGTGTATTTACAGAAACAGAGACTAAAAAAAGCAATCCCGTTTACAATCACACCAAAAAAATTAAGATACCTAGGAATAACCTTAACCAAGGAGGTAAAACACCTATATGCTGAAAACTACACAACACTGAAAAAATAAATAGAGGAGGATGTAAACAGATGGAAGAACATACCATGTTCATGGATTGGTAGAATCAACATCATCAAAATGTCCATACTTCCCAAAGCAATTTATAAGTTCAATGCACTCCCATTGAAATACCATGGTCATACGTCACAGACCTAGAAAGAACTCTCCAAAAATTCATTTGGAACAATAAAAATCCCAAATACCCTTAGCAATCTTGAGAAAAAAGAGTAAAGTAGGAGGAATCTCAATACCAGATTTCAAGCTGTATTACAAAGCAACAGTTCTCAAAACAGCCTGGTACTGGCACAAGAACAGACATATTGATCAATGGAATAGATTAGAGAATCCAGATATCAACCCAAATCAATATGATCAATTAATATTTGACTAAGGTGGCATGAACATTCAATGGAGTCAAGACAGTCTTTTCAATAAATGGTGTTGGGAAAATTGGACAGATACGTGCAAAAGACTTAAACTAGATCACCTACTTACACCATATACAAACATAAACTGAAAATGGATACAGGACTTAACCATAAGACGGGAAACCATAAAAATACTAAAGGAATCCACAGGCAGCAAAATCTCAGACATATGCCTAAAGAACTTCTTCACTGATACTAACCCTAGAGCAATGGAAGCTAAAGAGAAAATAAACAAATGCAGCTACATAAAAATAAAAAGCTTTTTTACATCAAAAGAAACCCTCAACAAAACAACAAGAAAACCCACTGTATGGGAGAACATATTTGCAAATGATATCACTGATAAAGGTTTAATCTCCATCATCTACAGACAGCTTATACAACTCAATAAGAGGAAAATGAATGACCCAATTAAAAAATGGGCAATGGACCTAAATACAATCCTCTCAAAAGAAGACAGAAGGAAGGCCAAGAGGCACATGAAAACATGCTAAAGTCACTAATCATCCAAGAGATGCAAATCAATACAGCAATGTGGTACCATCTCACACCTGTCAGAATGGCCAACATCAACAAAACAACAAACAAGAAATGTTGGCGAGGTTGCGAAGAAAAAGGAACCCTCGTGCACTGCTGGTGGGATTGCAGGTTGGTGCAACCACTGTGGAAAACGGTATGGAGCTTCCTCAAAAAACTGAAAATGGAACTCCCATTTGACCCAATAATCCCACTACTAGGAATATACCCCAAGAAACTAGAAAGACCAATCAGAAAGGATATATGCACCCCTATGTTCATAGCAGCACAATTTACAATAGCTAGGATTTGGAAACAGCCTAGGTGCCCGTCAGCAGATGAATGGATCAGAAAACTATGGTACATCTACACCATGGAATACTATGCTGCCATAAAAAGGAAGGAATTCTCATCATTTGCAGTAACCTGGATGGAATTGGAGAGCATCATGCTGAGTGAAATAAGCCAGTCAATGAAAGAGAAACACTACATGACCTCACTCATTTATGGATATTAAAAAACATTATAAACGAATGAACAGAAAGATAGATATAGTGACAGTAAAACAACAAGAAGATTGTCAAATGACTGCGGGGGCGAGGGTGGGGGGAAGGGTAGGGAGATCTGGGGGAGATAAGAGATCAACCAAAGGACTGGTATGCTTGCATATAAGAACAATAAATGGACAAAAAAATCTGGGGAGGGATGGCATGTATGGGAGGGGGTGTGCGGGCAATGGTAACCTATGTTCACAGATAATACATTAATAAATTTTTTAAAAAATCATATGGTCATATCAATTGATGCAGAAAAAGCATTTGATAAAATCCAACACCCTTTCCTGATAAAAACTCTCAACAAGGTGGGAGTACAAGGACCATACCTCATCATAATAAAAGCTATATATGATAAACCCACAGCCAACATAATACTCAATGGACAAAAACTAAAACCATTCCCTCTAAGAACAGGAACAAGACAAGGATGCCCACTCTCACCACTCCTGTTTGACATTATACTGGAAGTACTTGCCATTGCAATTAGACAAGAAGAGGAAATAAAAGGCAACCAAGTCAGAAAAGAAGTAGTAAAGTTATCCTTATTTGCAGATGACATGATATTGTACATAAAATACCCAAAGGACTCCATCAAAAAACTAATAGACTTAATAAATGAATTTGGCAATGTAGCCGGTTACAAAATTAACGCCAGGAAATCTATGGCAATTCTGAACACCAACAATGAATTTACAGAAACAGAGACCAAAAAAGCAATCCCATTTACCATTGCACCAAGAAAATTAAGATACCTCGAAATAAATTTAACTAAGGAGGTAAAGGACCTATATACGGAAAAGTACACAACACTGAAAAAAGAAATAGAGGAAGATGTAAACAGATGGAAGAACATACCATGTTCATGGATTGGTAGAATCAACATCATCAAAATGTCCATACTTCCCAAAGCAATTTATAGGTTCAATGCACTCCCCATCAAAATACCAAGGGCATATTTCAGTGACCTAGAAAGAACTCTCCAAAAATTCATTTGGATCAATAAAAGACCTCGAATAGCATCAGCAATCCTAAGAAAGAAGAGTAAAGTAGGAGGGATCTCAATACCAGATTTCAAGCTGTATTACAAAGCCACTGTTCTCAAAACAGCCTGGTATTGGCACAAAAACAGACATATAGATCAATGGAATAGAATAGAAAATCCAAATATCAACCCAAATCAATATGCTCAATTAATATTTGTCAAGGAGGCACGTGCATACAATTGAGTCAAGACATTCTCTTCAATAAATGGTGTTCAGAAAATTGGACAGATACATGCAAAAGAAGGAAACTAGAGCATCAACTCACTCCATACAAAAAAATAAATTCAAAATGGTTAGAGGACTTAAACATAAGATGGGAAGCCATAAAGATACTAGAGGCATCCACAGGCAGCAAAATCTCAGACATATTCCAAAAGAACTTCGCCACTGATAGTGCCCGTTGGGCAATGGAAGCTAAAGAGAAAATAAACAAATGGGACTATATCAAAATAAAAAGTGTTTTCACAGCAAAAGAAACCATCAACAAAACATCAAGAAAGCCCAATGTAAGGGAGAACATATTTGCAAATGATATTACTGATAAAGGTTTAATGTCCAACATCTACAAACAGATTATTCAACTCAGTAAAAGGAAAATAAATGAGCCAATTAAAAAATGGGCAATGGAACTAAATAGAATCTTCTCAAAAGAAGACAGAAGGAAAGCCAAGAGGCACATGAAAAACTACCCAAAGTCACTACTTATCTGAGAGATGCAAATCAAAACAACATTGCGATACCATCTCACACCTGTCAGAATGGCCAACATCAACAAAACAACAAAATACAAATGTTGGCGAGGATGTGGAGAAAAAGGAACCCTTGTGCACTGCTGGTGGGAATGCAGACTGGTACAACCACTATGGAGAACAGTATGGAGTTTCCTCAAAAAACTGAAAATGGAACTCCCATTGGACCGAGTGATCCCACTCCTAGGAATATATACCAAGAAAATAGGAGTACCAATCAGAAAGGATATATGCACCTCTATGTTCATAGCAGCACAATTTACAATAGCTAGGATTTAGAAACAGCCTAGGTGTCCATCAGCAGATGATTGGATCAAAAAATTATGGTACATCTACACAATAGAATACTATGCTGCCAGAAAAAAGAAGGAATTCTCATCATTTGCAGCAACCTGGATGGAATTGGAGAAAAGCATGCTGAGAGAAATAAGCCAGTCAATGAAAGAGAAACACCACATGACTTCACTCATTTATGAAAAATAAAGAATATTATAAACTGATGAACCATAAGTTAAATATATTGCCAGTAAAGCAACAAGGAGACTGTCTAATTACAGTGGGGAGAGGAGGGAAATATGGGGGAAATAAGAGATCAACCAAAGGACTTGTACACATGCATATAAGTATAACCAATGGACAGAAAACTCAGGGGAGGGAGGGAATATTGAGGGGGGGCAATGACAATAATTTAATAAAAAATAAAAAAGAAATAAATAATAAAGAATTCTGTGGAATAGTGTAATTCTAGAATTCTGTGCAATAGGAAATTTCTAGGATTCTGAGATGAGAGGACATCTAGAAATCTATTAAAGAGGGGATTTCTAGAATTTGGAGGAAAGAGGTCTTCTAGAATTCTTTGGAAGAGGTGATTTCTAGAATTGTGTGAAATAATAGATTTTTAGAATTGTGGGGAATAGATTTCTAGAATTCCGTAGAATAGGGGATTTTTAGAATTCAGAGGAAGGGAGGACTTTTAAAATTCTGTGGAATATTTGATTTGTAAAATTCGGAGGGAGAGAAGACTTACAGAATTCTGCATAATAGAGGATTTCTAGAACGCTGTGCGATAGAGGATTTCAAGATTTCTGTGGAGTAGAAGACTTCAGAAATGCTGTAGAAGAGTGGATTTCTAGAATTTGGAGAAAGAGAGTAATCTAGAATTCTGTGGACAAGAGGATTTTTAGAATTTTTTGGAGAAGGAGATTTCATGAATTCTGTGGAAGAGATTACTTGTATAATTTGGTGAAAGAGGATTTTTAGAATACTGTAGAATAGGCTACTCCTAGAAATGAGAAAGAAATGACATATACAATTCTGTGGAATAGTTTAATTTTAAAATTCTGTGGAATAGGAAATTCCTAGGTTTCTGAGATCACAGGACATCTAGAATCCCACAGAATAGGGGATTTCTAGAATTGGGAGGACACGAGGTCTTCTAGAATTCGGAAGAAGAGGTGATTTCTAGAATTCAGAGAAATAATAGATTTTTAGAATTTTCAGGGATAGATTTCTAGAATTCCGTAGAATAGGGGATTTTCAGAATTCTGAAAAACGGAGGACCTTGAGAATTCGGTGGAATAGGGGATTTGTATAATTCAGAGGGAGAGGAGACATACAGAATTCTGCTTAATAGAGGATTTCTAGAATGCTGTGCTACAGTGTATTTCAAGATTTCTGTGGAGTAGATTTCAGGAATGCTATAGAAGAGGGGATTTCTAGAATTTGGAGAAAGAGAGGACTCTAGAATTCTGTGGACAGAGGATTTTTAGAATTTTGTGGAGTAGGAGATTTCTAGAATTCTGTGGAAGAGATTACTTGTTGAATTCTGTGAAAGAGGATTTCTAGAATACTGTAGAATAGGGTACAGATAGAAAAGAGAAAGAAAGAACTTATAGAATTCTGTGGAATAGTGTAATTCTAGAATTTTGTGGATTAGGAAATTTCTAGGATACTGAGATGACAGGACATCTAGAATCCCACAGAAAGGGGAATTCTAGTATCGGGAGGAAACGAGTTCTTCTAGAATTCTGTGGAAGAACTGATTTCTAGAATTCTGTGAAATAATAGAGTTCTAGAATTGTGCGGAATAGATTTCTAGAATTCAGTAGAATAAGGTATTTCAGAATTGAGAGGAATGGAGGACTCTTGTTATTCTGTGGAATAAGGGATTTGTAAAATTCAGAGGGAGAGGAGACTTACAGTATTCTGCATAATTGATGATTTCTAGAATGATGGGCAATAGAGGATTTCAACATTTCTGTGGAGTAGAAGAATTCAGGAATGCTGTAGAAGAGTTCATCTCTACATTTCGGATAAAGAGAGGACACTAGAATTCTGTAGACAAGAGGATATTCAGAATTTTTGGAGTAGCAGATTTTTAGCATTCTGTGGAAGAGATTACTCATAGAATTCTGTGAAGGAGGATTTCTGATTTACTGTAGAATAGGGTACCGTCAGAACTGAGAAAGAAAGAACTCATAGAATTTTATGGAATAGCCTAATTCTAGAATTCTGTGGAATAGGAAATTTCTAGGATTCTGAGATGACAGGACATCTAGAATTGCACTGAATAGGCAATTTCTCGTATTGGTAGGAAACGAGGTCTTGTAGAATTCTGTGGAAAGGTGATTTCTAGAATTCTGTGAAATAATAAAGTTTTAGAATTATGTGGAATAGATTTCGAGAATTCCGTAGAATACGGTATTTTTAAAATCCAGATGAAGGGAGGACTTTTAGAATTCTGGGTAATATGGGATTTGTAGAATTCAGAGGGAGAGGAGAGTAATAGAACTCTTTGTAATAGAGGATTTCTAGAACGCTGTGCAATAGAGGATTTCAAGATTTCTGTAGAGTAGAACAATTAAGGAATTCTGAAGAAGAGGGCATCTCTAGAATTTGGAGAAAGAGAGGACTCTAGACTTCTGTAGACAAGAGGATTTTTAAATTTTTGTGGAGTAGGAGATTTCTAGAATTCTGTGGAGGAGATTACTAGCAGAATTTTGTGAAAGAGGATTTCTAGATTACTGTAGAACAGAGTACCGCATTAAATGAGAAAGAAAGAACCAATAGAATTCTGTGGAATAGTGTAATTCTAGAATTCTGTGGAATAGGAAATTTCTAGGATTCTGAGATGACAGGATATCTAGAATCCCACAGAATATGAGAATTCTAGTATTGGGAGGAATCGAGGTCTCCTAGAATTCTGTGGAAGAGGTGAATCAAGAATTCTGTGAAATAATAGATTTTTAGAATTGTGCGGAATTGATTTCTAGAATTCAGTAGAACAGGGCATTTTTGGAATTCAGTTGAAGGGAGGACTTTTAGAATTCTATGGAATAGGGGATTTGTAGAATTCAGAGGGGTGGAGACTTACATAATTCTGCATAATAGAGAATTTCTAGAACGCTGTGCAATAGAGGATTTCAAGATTTCTGTGTAATAGAAGATCAAGAATACTGTAGAAGAGGGTATCTCTAGAATTCGGAGAGAGGACTCTAGAATACTCTAGACAAGAGGATTTTTAGAATTTTGTGGAGAAGCAGATTTCTCGAATTTTGTGGAAGAGATTACTCATAGAATTCTGTGAAAGAGGATTTCTAGATTATTATAGAATAGGGTACAGCTAGAAATGAGAGAGAAAGGACTTATGGAATTCTGTGGAATAGGAAATTTCTAGGATTCTGAGATGAGAGGACATATAGAATACCACAGAATTGGGGATTTCTAGAATTCTGAGGAAACGAGGTCTTCTAGAATTCTCTGGAAGAGGTGATTTCTAGAATTCTGTGAAATAAGAGATTTTTAGAATTGTGCGGAATAGATTTCAAGAATTCCATAGAATAGGGTATTTTTAGAATTCAAAGGAAGGGAGGAGTTTTACAATTATGTGGAATATGGGATTTGTAGAATTCAGAGGGAGAGGAGACTTACAGAATTGTGGGTATTAGAGGATTTCCAGAACGCTGTGCAATAGAGGATTTGAAGATTTCTGTAGAGTAGAAGAATTCAGGAATGCTATAGAAGAGGGTATCTCTAGAATTTGGAGAAAGAGAGGACTCTATAATTCTGTAGACAAGAGGATTTCTTGAATTCTGTGGAGTAGGAGATTTCATGAATTCTGAGTGGGGGATTACTACTGGATTTTGTGTAAAGAGGACTTCTAAATTACTGTAGAATAGGGTACCTCCAAAAATGAGAAAGAAAGAACTTATGGAATTCTGTGGAATAGTGTAATTCTAGAATTCTGTGGAATAGGAAATTCATAGGATTCTGAGATGAGAGGACATCGAGAAGCCAACAGAATAGGGCATTTTTAGAATTCGGAGGAAACGAGGTCTTCTAGAATTCTGTGGAAGAGGTGAATTCTGGAATTCTGTGAAATAATAGATTTTTAGAATTGTGCAGAATAGATTTCTAGAGTTCCGTAGAATAGGGTATTTTTGGAATTCAAAGGAATGTAGGACTTTTAGAATTCTGTGGAATAGGGGATTTGCAGAATTCAGAGGGGAGGAGACTTTTAGAATTCTGCGTAATATAGAATTTCTAGAACGCCGTGCAATAGAGGATTTCAAGATTTCTGTGTAGTAGAAGATCAAGAATACTGTAGAAGAGGGTATTTCTAGAATTCGGAGAGAGGACTCTAGAATTCTGTAGACAAGAGGATTTTTAGAATTATGTTGAGTAGAAGATTTCTAGAATTCTGTGTAAGAGATTACTAGTAGATTTCTGTAAAAGAGGATTTCTAGCTTTCTGTAGAATAGGGTACCACTATAAAAGAGAAAGAAAGGAATTATGGAATTCTGTAAAATAGTGTAATTCTAGAATTTTGTGGAATAGGAAATTTCTAGGATTCTGAGATGTCAGGACATCTAGAATCCCATAGAATAGGGGATTTATAGAATTCGGAGGAAAGGAGGTCTTCTTGAATTCTCTGGAAGAGGTGATTTCTAGAATTCTGTGAAATAATAGATTTTTAGAATTTCAGAGGTAGAGGAGACTTACAGACTTCTGCGTAACAGAGGATTTCTATAACCCTGTGCAATAGAGGATTTCAAGATTTCTGTGGAGTAGAAGAATTCAGGAATGCTGTAGAAGAGGGGATGCTAGAATTCAGATGCTAGTTCTCTCTTTAGAGGATTCTAGAATTCTGTAGACAAGCGGATTTCTAGAATTTTGTGGAGTACAACATTTCTATAATTCATTGTCAGAGATTACTTGTAGAATTCTGTGAAAGAGGATTTCTAGAATATTGTAGAATAGGGTACCGATAGAAATGAGAAAGCACTTATCAAATTCTGTGGAATAGCATAATTCTAGAATTCTGTAGAATAGTGTAATTCTTTCCCGCATCAATCCTCCGGTGTCCTTAGGGCTCTTTTAGGCTATAGCTTTCACAAAATCCAAAGCCCTGAAGGGTCTGCAGGTCAGCCTGCTTAAAGTAAAGCATACTGGCTGTAGAGCCTTGGACCCTTGAGGTCACTTCGCTCATTCACAGGACAGAACGGAATGTAGACCTCTGGTCACCAGGCAACCTTGCGTCCTGGAGACAGTTCCCTGTCCCCTCACTTGGCTGGCTGTAGGCCTGTGGAGACATCTGGTCTACAGGTGGTCTCAGGGGGTGAGGTGTCTTTGGAAGAGCTTCCCAGAACAGCTGTCTTGCTCACCGCACACAGTGGCCCTGGTCTTCCCTCCGACGCCTGCTGTCACTCAGCAGGGTGCATCCTTAGGTAAGGCATGCCAGCCTAGTGCCGGCCCATCCCATGGAGGTCAGGGCTGGGAGCACTTGAGGTCATACAGTGCGTCCTTGCCACTGCTTTCGTGCATGTGGATGTGCCTGTGCGTGTGCCTGTGGCAGTGTGTGCTGGGGTGCAAGAAAGTGCAGGAGGACTGGTTTGCTCGGTCTCTCCAGTGCATATGTGAGGTCCTGGGGGGCACAAGAGGAAGTGAGTGCTGGGGACCAAGCGCACCTACCACCTGGAAATCCTAGGTGTGGCGGTGCCATGTTACTCCTTCATGGCTGCAAGTCAATCCAGACAACCCAGCTTGCCACCAGGTGAGGGGAAATGACTTTATGTAAGTGGTTTTCCCTACTGTGGGGAGACCCAGGCAGTTTTGGCTAAGGTCCCGGACTCCATCCAGGTAGTGCCTCTCAAAGATCTGCCTTGGAGATCGTGACGAGGTCCTGGAGACTCAGCTGGACCAGTCAATCTCCTTCCAAACCTTGTCCGGGTGCTAGATGTAGGACCCCGGGCAGGGCAGTCAGAGTAGGCCCAGAGTGGAGGGTGGGTACATAGGCCGCGGTGTGCCCAGGGGATGATGCCCAAGAGCCAGATGTGAGATTCCCCCTAGAGTGTTCACCTGTTCCCCATCCATCCATCCATCCATGCATTCATCCATCCATCCATCCATCCATGTATCCTTCATGTATCTGAATCCTCTGGCAGGGTATTTTCCCATTGATTCTTAGGGCGAGTGGAAGAGGCCAGGAGAGGCAGAGAGAAACATGGATGTGAGGGAGACACTTGGATTGGTTGCCTCCCTCAGGCGCCCTGAGGGGGCAGGGAGGGATCCAGCCTGCAAGCAAGGTAAGTTCCCTTGACCCCAATGGAACCTGCAGCCCTTCCATCCACAGTCCTGCACTTTGTCCACTGAGCCAAACCTGCTGCAGCCTGTTCCCCCTGTCAGTGTGTCAGATGCCTCCCTGTTGTCCCCTGACCACCTCCCCCCCCCCCCCGCCGGGACCTCCACCCCTCACCCCTCCCTGAGCGCGGGCTTGGGGGGCTTCCAGCGGTGCCAGAGAATGGAGCACAGGGGACTCTGTGAGGGCAGCGGGGTGCTGCCCTGGGAAAGGCACGAGCGAGCAAGCAAGGGAGCAAGTGAGCTAGAGCCCTGTTCCCATCTTTGGAGGGCAGGCTGGGCGCAGGGGTGCGGGGGAGGGCACTCCCGGGGTTCAGGCTGAGTTCAGACCTGAGGTTCCCCCTGCCCAGGCCCCACCCAGGCCGCCAAAAGGGAGGCTGGGGCTGGCAGCAAAAAGCCCCGCTCCTCCCCCAAGCCAAAGCCTAAGCAAAAGCCTAAGGCACCCGGTATTCCCAGGAGGTCTCCCATCCAAGTACTAACCAGGCCTGACCCTGCTTAGCTTCCAAGATCAGACGAGATCGGGCGCATTCAGGTTGGTATGGCCATAGAAGGGGGAGCCGGCCTCCGGGAGCCAGGACTGTGGGCACACCGGGCCCCACGGCCACCCCTAGGCTGGTCCCCCTGGGGCTCAGGGCCCTCAGTGCTCTCTGCTCTCAGCCCTTAGCCCCGCCCGCCCTCTCAAGGGCAGGCAGGCAGGGACCAAGCCTCTCCCTGCTAATCCCTCAGCTACCTTCCTCCCTCTCACCTGCAGCAACCAGCCCTCCTCTGGTGGGAGTGCGATGTGCCAAGTAGCCAGAAGGGAGCACCCTCTACAACTGGGCTCTCCTAGGGATCCTCCTGTTCACTTCCCAAGTGCAGCCTCCTCTCCTGGGGAAGCCAGTCAGCTTTTGCTTTGGCAAAAGTCCAAAGCCCTAAGGGGTCTGCAGGTCAGCCTGCTTAAAGGAACACATACTGGCCGTAGAGCCTTGCACCCTTAAGGTCACTCGCTCAGTCACAGGACAGTACAGAATGTAGAACTCTGGTCACCAGGCAACCTTGCATCCGGGAGACAGTCCCCTGTCCCCTCACCTGGCTGGCTGCAGGCCTGGGGAGAGAGCTGGTCTGCAGCTGGTCTGCTGGTGGTCTCAGGGGGTGGGGTGTCTTTGGAAGAGCTTCCCACAACAGCTGTCTCACTCACCACACACAGTAGCCCTGGTCTTCTCTCAGACGCCTGCTGTCACTTGGCAGTGTGCAGCCTCAGTAAGGCATGCCTGCTTAGCACCGGCCCATCCCAGGGAGGCCAGGGCCAGGAGCACTCGAGGTCATCCTATGGGTCCTTGCCACTGTGTACGTGCATGTGCGTGTGCGTGTGCCTGTGGCAGTGTGTGCTGGGGTGCAAGAAAGTGCAGGAGGGCTGTTTTGCTGGGTCTCTCCAGCGCCTATGGGAGGTATTGGGGGGCACAAGAGGAAGTGAGTGCTGGCGAACAAGCGCCCCTACCCTCTGGAAATCCTAGGCATGGCGGTGCCATGTTACTCCTTCGTGGCTGCTAGTCAATCCAGACAACCTAGCTTGCCACCAGGTGAGGGGAAATGACTTTATGTAAGTGGTTTTCCCTACTGTGGGGAGACCCAGGCAGGTTTGGCCTAGGGCCCGGACTCCAGGTGGTGCCTCTCAGAGCTTTACCCGAGAGATCATGGCGAGGTCGTGGAGTGCCATGGCCTTCCTGCCAGGTTAAACTGGACTGAGGTAGGGAGGTGGGAATTGAGAAAAGAAAAAGAGACAGGAAAGCGGCATCCAGAGGACTACGAGTCATCAAGGAATTGTAGTAAATTTATTAACTGCACAATGCTTTTTATGCACAAAACACTAATTAGGAGGTCTGTTAAGAGGAGTGTATTCTTTGTTCCTCTTAATCTCTAAAGGAGAGATAGAGCTGAAGGACAACTTCTTAGTACAGTAAATCTCAGTAGATAAATACAGATTTCTTGGCAAGCCATGAAAGGTTGCTCTCATTGTACTGATAGTAGCCATCCAAACAAGTCTGGGGAAACTGTGTGGATAGGGGGCCAGCCCTGCTAGCCCCCTCAGATGCAAGGACCTTGTCAGCTTAAATCCTGGCACCAACAGATCCCCCTTTTTTGTTTTTGGGCTACTAATAATAAAAGTAAAATTTAAACAATATAAAGCTCTAATATTAAAATAATTGTAAACAATGCCAATGCAAAATCAAATTCCATATATGTTTTCATTTTCAAATTTTGAATGTTAAAAGCAAAATTTTGGCTATTAAATAATAACAAAACAATAAGAGAGAAATCAAAATTATGGACATGTTAACATTTTTAGCTATTAAATGAAAGAAAGTCTCTTGTGCTGCTGATGTATATTTACTCAGAGTTCTTGGACTTGGCTGTTCAAGACTTTTCAGAACACTGGCAGCTAACAGATGCTAGTATGAGTGGGAACATGGTTGAAGAAGTAGCTTCAATTTCTTGCTTTTTTACAATCTGCTGCACTCAGTCATTGATTTCTTCAGATGACTCTAGGTTGGTACCTCAGTCTCTTATGTAGCTTTCAGTTTTCTTCTTCCTCTGCTTTGCTGTTATTAGGGTAGTACTTAGTCCTTTTGAGTGAAGGGACACAGGAGCTCGTCTGAGTCCATTGTGGTGACACACATAATGCTCCGGCACCCAAATTGGCTGCATTGCTCCTTCTGGAAAGATATAAAACACAACCTCTTCCCCACATTATTACTGAATCTGATAAAACTCTTTTCTGATTTATGCTTCCTTCCACCTAGCTGACTCAGTGGAGGCTATTGTACAGGAGGCCTGATGCCTTCTTTTCACCTGCTGTATCACAATTAAAAAAAAATTAAGTATAAAAAGTTTGACTGATCTTCTCTTGAGGTGACACATAACATCTGTCTCCCCCCACCCCCTTTTTTAAATGATTTTAAGAGTGCAATTGGCTTTTTTTTTTTTTTTTTTTTTTTTTTTTTACAATTGAGTGATATCCATTTGACCAGATTTTATTAGGTTTAATTTCTCAGGGATTTATCCCTAAAGTTGGTACAGGACGGTGGATAATATAGTGAGGACATTGCTTCTAATAAAACACAGAAATTGTCATTCTCAAATAATATTTTAAAGACTGAAAATTAAATGAAAAGGTCTTCTGAATGGTGTGCCTTATAGTAGCTGTTTCAATAATTTTTACCATACTTACCATATAAGTACTATTACTATAGGTTGATGGGCTCTGTAGTAAAATCTATTAAGACATATATAAGAGTTTGTATTTCTACTCAAATATAAGGGGTTTGAAGGACCTTTGCTCTTCTGTAGTAGATCCAGCCTTTCCAGAACTGGATCTATCTGTAAAAATGGTTAATGCCTGAGATATAATATTTCTTTTAATGTGGCAGTTAATACTATTCCCTGTGTTAGAAATAAAGCAAGCCTCTAAGCCAGGGTTCTCAGTAGAACATAAAATATTAAGTATTTTGACTTTATGTAGAAGGGTGTGTACATATGATCTGGAAGTACGCACACCGACCTTCCTTGCCCTAGGTCTTGGGCAACCTGTAGTAATGTATAACCTGTATAATGTATAGCACTATTTTATTTAAATAGATACATTATAATGTATAACTTTATATAACCTGTAGTAATGTATAACCGCTGACTGCTAGCGTGGCAAGATATCTTCATTATCTTTATTTCTGGACTATTTCTCCATTGTTCTTGTGGGTCACTGCCTATTCTGTGGCTGGAACAGTTCTATCATGTCCTCTCTGGGATCCGTTGTTGCAGGAATCCATATGGGCTTTTCTGGAAATATAGAAACATATTCTCGACCAGAGGTTAATAAAGAAATCATTTCTATAAAGTAGATTTAGGATCCTTTTGATTTTGTCTAAATTATTTTCTTTGGCTTATTTTGACACTATAAGATTTTATGGGCTTGATGTAATTTACTTATAGGATATTTCTTTTAAGATATAATTCTATTAATTTCCTTTTTTGTATTATTATGAAGCTTTTGTAAATTTTTTAATGCAGTCTTGATAATCTTTTATTTTTAATTTTTGTACAGAAATATGACTGCTTTGGATTCATTGTATGGAAAGTAATTTTACTATGAGATGAACCATCAATAAAAGTTTGTTAATACTTTAGGAACAATTTTTTGTCTATTATAATTAAGTTTTTATGAATAGTTACTTATTTCAATTAGTTAATTCAAATTAATCTGAAATAAAGCTTAATTTATTTATTAACTTTACTTGTCCTAGATTATGGACATTAAGTTTCTGCTATTAATATTTAATTTTATATAAAACTTATCAGAGGAAAAACATAAATTATTTACCTTAGTTTAAAAGGCTAAACATATAGACTTTTAATTATAATATCTATAATATTTGAAGGAAACCTCTTTAATTCCTTCTAGAATAATTTATATGTTACAGAGAGTTTTATTTAAGAAACTTTGTCTTTCTTTTTTATAACAGGTAATATATAGGGCTGTAGTTTGAAGGTCAAGCCTACAGGCGATTAGCTAGTTATATTACAAGTATTTTTATAATAAGGCTGATTATTAATTTATTTTTAAATTTATTATTTTAATAATAAACTTAGTTTATACTGTAAATGTTAGTGAAAGAATTTAAGATTTTAAAAATTTTCTTTTTATTAAAATTATAGTTATATTTCAAAGTATCTTCTTTAAGCTTATTCACATATACAGGCGGATGATAGGAAGTCTTAGCTAACTTTCATAGAGGATTTATTTAAATTTCTTATAAAGATATTGGCTTATTCAAAGGTTGGCCTTTGTTATTTTAAGATGGTGGCCACAAACCATGTGGCTAGAGTAGTAATCTGTTCTTTTAAAAGATAGTCAAATTTATATTGTAGATAAAACTTTCATTAGCTGTTTTTGGTCTTTATTAGAATTGTTTCTAAAAATATTGGCTTTTTATTTAGTTGAAAACCTTGATTATAATTTAATAAGTTAATTTATTTAAGTAATTAAAGTAGGTATCTTTACTTAAAGTAAATTTATTCAGTAAAATTTATAGATCTGATATTTTATTGGTCTGATCTAAAAGTATGGCTTTTGTCTTTTTTGAAATTCTACTGCTGTTGAAAAATTTGGCTACTTAAAAAAATATATTGTTTTTGCCTTTTTTGCAGGTGAAAACCTTTATAACATTTAATATATATGTATATATAAAATATATTAATTTTTATTTAATAAAGCTTTCCATGTAATTTCAAGTATCACTCAGTTTAATTAAAAAATATTTATTTTAAGAGAGAATAGACTTTTGAAAAACATTTTGGGGCCCACAAAATGTCAAAATCACTCTTGGTCTTGAAATAACTTGGAAAGATTAAACATATATATTAATTCGTATTAATATATTAATTCAAAGATTGTATAACTAAATTATCTTAAATAATATCAATTACATTTAAACTGAATCATAGAATTAATCTTCTTTTAAAAATCAGACCAATAATTAATATACTTTAAATTCCTAATTATTAGAGAAAATACAATATTTTATTTTCTCAAAAATATATTTTTATAGTTTAGGTATATAATTATTGTATTTATATAATTTCTTCTAATTCAATATATACTTAGAACTTTTAAAGCTGGCAAGTTAAATATATTTAGTATTTCCTAGAGTAATAACACTTTATAATTTTAAGAAAAATACAAGACATAATCAATTAATAGAGTCAATTCTGTCCTCTAGGTTTTTTATGAGGTAAATTTAAACTTTAATTTTTATTTGCTAGTAGCTCTGGAAAACTATGTTTGGTTTATTTGAATGTAAATTACCACATTCTTTAAGATGGCTACAGGCAGGACACTGACCTGTCTGCTGGGGGAAGGGCGTCTATCCTTTCCTCCATCAACAAAGGATGTAGCCAGTTACCTGGACTACTTAGATCTTTATAGTTAATACATTATTTATTTATCTATATTTTAATAATTTCTTTGAGATTCTAGAGTCTATTATAATTATTTTAAAGTATTTACTTTGGATAAAGTCTATGACAGAGACAAATTTACTTATTTTCTTGAAGGCCTTAACAGTTAACCTTTTAATAAAGTTCACTAGCATTTTGAAAACTACTCTTTAGAGGAGACAACAAGATGGCGGCAGAGGTAAAAGCCTAACTGCAGCCGCACTCAACAATTTCAAAAAATACAACTAAAATATAGAGTGGACACTATCCAGAACTACAGGAAAGTTGACTGACTGGGAATTCTACAACTAGAAGGAAAGAGAAAACCAGAAGGAAAACCAGAGGAGCTGTAAAAGCCTAAGGTACGGAGGCACTGTGTGTGCGCGGGGAGAGGACGGAGCCAGAGAGGAGGGGCTGCTGAGTGCCTGGCTGTCGTTCCCTAGCGGGAAGGAGATAAAAGCTCCGGACTGTCCTGAACCCCAACTGCACTGAACCCCAGTTCTGGGCGAGACCCTGGGGTCCAGGCTCACACAGAGGGAATCTGGGCTGTAAGGTGGAAGCTCAGGGGAGTGCTAAGTGCAGAGCCCCGGAGTCGCGCACATTGTGAGCAGAGGAGGGACTGTACGCTGAGCTGCTGGATTGCCCCAGCGGGAAGGACTCAAAAGCTCAGGAATGTGCTGAGCCCCAGTTCTGACTGCACTGAATCCCAGTCCTGGGCAAGACCCTCAGGCTCCAGTCTCATACAGAGGGAATCTGGGCTGTAAGGCAGAAGCTCAGGGGAGCTGCGAAAGACAGAGCCCCTGAGTTGCGCACATTGCGCACACAGAGGACAGACTGTTGTTTGGGCCGCAAGATTGCCCTAGCAGGAAGGGGACATAGCTCCGGACTGTTCTTAACCCCACTTCCAACTGCTCTGAACCCCAGTTGTGGGCTTGTTGGGGGAGAGACTACACTGTCTGGTATCGGGCGAAGCTCTAGAGTGCCTTTCTCTTAGAGGTGCTTGCAGCAAGTACCAAAGGACACTGAGGTAGACTGAGACTCAGGAACCTCAGAGGGCGGGGCTAACCGAAAGCCAAGGCTGTAGGCTCCACCCTGAAACTCCGCCCCATCCAAGCTGAACTCAGAGAGGCTTTTGCAGGTTTCCAAGTCTAGTGGAATAAGGTTGTCTCCTGGCATAGACACAGCTGATCCTCCCAACCTACCAACTCAGGGAAGCAGCGAAAATGCCGAAATGAGGAAACAGATCACAAACGAAAGAAATGGAGGACAAAAAGCGACTGGATATAGAGTTCAAAGCCACGCTTATAAGGTTGTTCAAGAATCTCCTAGAAAAGGCCGATAAAATAAATGAGACCTATGAAGATATGAAAAGGGATCAACTAGAAATAATAAAGGATCAACAAGAAATGATAAAGGATCAACAAGAAATGATAAAGGACCAACTAGAAAGAAAGAATACATTCTCTGAAATAAAAAATATTATACAGAATCCTAAAATCAGAATGGAAGATTGCAAGAATCAAGTCAAAGATTTGGAACACAAAGAGCGAGAGGACACTCTTCCACAGAAGCAAGAAGACAAGAGAATCCAGAAAGTTGAAGATAGTGTAAGAAACCTCTGGGACAACTTCAAGCGAGCCAACATATGAACCAACATAATTCTGATTATGTGCATCCCAGAAGATGACAGAGAGCAAGATACTGAAAATATATTGGAAGAAATAGTGACAGAAAACTTCCCATACCTGGGGAAAGAAATAGACTTACAAGTCCAAGAAGCACACAGAACCCCAAACAAAAGGAACCCAAAGAGGACCACACCAAGACACATCATAATTAAAATTCCAAGAGCAAAAGACAAAGAATATTAAAAGCAGCAAGAGGAAAGCAGGTAGTTACCTATAAAGCAGCACCCATACGACTGTCAGCTGATTTCTCAACAGAAACCATGCAGGCCAGATGGGAATGGCAAGAAATATCCAAGGTGATGAACAACAAGAACCTACAGCCAAAAATATTCTACCCAGCAAAGTTATCACTCAGAATAGAAGGCCAGATAAAGAGCTTCACAAATATATTTGAGCTAAAGGAGTTCATCATTGCCAAGCCAGAATTATATGAATTGCTAAAAGGGGTTCTTTAGGAAGAGGAAGAAAATAAAGATAAAAATTATGAACAAACACATAACTATCAACAAGTGAGTCTAAAAACCAAGGGAAGTAAAACTCATGATGAACAATATTAACTGGTGAATATAATAGAATCAGAGGTATGGAAGGGGAGTGGACTGATGATTCTCGGGGAAATGGGGAGTGGAGCGGGGAGGGAAGAGACTGAACATAAACTGCACCTATGGAAGAGGACAATGGGGGATGGGGAAAGGGCAGATAATTGAATGGAAACTTGGTGGAGGGGAGCAGTTATGGGGGGGGGGATGAGGAACATTTGTAATAATATGAACAATAAAGATTTAGTTAAAAAAATAAATAAAAACTACTCTTTATTATTATGGAAATGCAAATCGTGTTGCTGGAATTAGCTTGAATTTCTTTCAAGACTTTTTTACCGTTTTTCTCAGGAAAAAGAACCAGCTCTGAGTTTTTCATTTCTGTAGCCCTTGTAAAGAGTTAAGTCCAGTTCAAGACCTATCTAATATCCGAAATCGGAAGTGTGCACATTTTGTCTTACACCAGCTTTCTCTTTACACATGTACAGATATCCCATATGCATTTCTAAATTTTTAAAACTTTTTCATGGTGAGAAAGAAAACTTTTAATTTAATATACTAGGAGAGCGGGCTTCTATATAAGATTTCCACATGTCTCTCCCTTCTCCTAAATCCTGCTTGCTTCAGGGGAAGTTTCAGCAACAGATCTGGCTGAATTTCTTTTCATGCTTAAAAGACAGCTCAATTTTTTTTCTTTCTTTTTGGCTTTCTGAAGTAATAACTCACACCCAATTTGGCCAAGATTTGCATTTCCCTGTAAGTTCTCTTATAATTTAAACAAGGCATTAAGTAATCTTATTGCAAATAATCTTATTGTGGGAGAGCAGATAGCACTGCCCTCTCCTGCTGCCTTTGAATTTCTCTGAACCAGAGGCAGTTTCAGCAGTGGAGTTCCACTTATTAAATTCCATACACAAACTAAGATTCTAATTTGAACAAGAAACAACATTATTTTGTGATCACACAGACTAACATTTGCCTCTAAAGGGCACTTTTGCTTTGTCCCATGCTTTACTATGGACTATCAATAAATTGCTCCTCCCTTACCTTAACGAGTGCACTTCTTTGTCTGGAGGAGTTCCCCACCGTCAGCTTCCCAAGTCCTCAGGTCCCTGGATTACCGGCGCCAATTGCCAGGGCCAGACTGACAGGCTGAACTGGGCTGAGGTAGGGAGGTGGGAACTGAGAAAAGAAAAAGAGACAGGAAAGTGGGATCCGGAGGACTATGAGTCATCAAGGAATTGTAGTAAATTTATTAACTGCACAATGCTTTTTATGCACAAAACACTAATTAGGAGGTCTGTTAAGAGGAGTGTATTCGTTGAGATAGAGCTGAAGGACAACTTCTTAGTACAGTAAATCTCAGTAGATAAATACAGATTTCTTGGCAAGCCATGAAAGGTTGCTCTCATTGTACTGATAGTAGCCATCCAAACAGTCTGGGGAAACTGTTTGGGTAGGGGGCCAGGCCTGCTAGCCCCCTCAGATGCAAGGACCTTGTCAGCTTAAATCCTGGCACCAACAGTGGACACTCAGCTGGACCAGTCAAACTCCTTCCAAACCTTGTCTGGGTGCTAGAGGCAGGACCCAGGGCAGGGCAGTCAGAGTGGGCCCAGAGTTGAGGGTGGGTACGGAGGCCGCTGTGTGCCCACGGGATGATGCCCAAGGAGAGCCAGATGTAAGATTTCCATTAGTGTTCACCTGTTCCACATCCATCCATTCATCCATCCATCTATCCATGCATTCATCCATCCATCCATCCATGTATCCATCATGTATCTGAATCCTCTGGCAGGGTATTTTCCCATTGATTCTTAGGGCGAGTGGAAGAGGCCCGGAGAGGCAGAGAGAAACATGGAGACACTTGGATTGGTTGCCTCCCACAGGTACCCTGAGGGGGCAGGGAGGGATCCAGCCTGCATGGGAGGTAAGTGCCCTTGACCCCAATGGAACCTGCGGTCCTTCCATCCACAGGCCTGCCCTTTGTCCACTGAGCCAAACCCTCTGCAGCCTGGTCCCCCGGTCAGTGTGTCAGACACCTCCCTGTTGTACCCGCCGCCCCCCACCCTGGGCCCTCCACCCCCACCCCTCCCTGAGCGCCGGGGTGGGGGGCTTCCAGCTGTGCCGGAGAATGGAGTACAGTCGACCCTGCTAAGGCAGCGGGGTGCTGCCTCAGGGAAAGGCGCAAGCAAGTGAGCAAGCGAGCCAGCGAGCTAGCAAGTGAGCTAGAGCCCTGTTCCCATCTTTGGAGGGCAGGACAGGGTGCGGGAGTGTGGGGGAGGGCACTCCGGGGGTCAGGGCTGAGTTCAGACCTGAAGTTCCCCCTGCCCAGGCCCCACCCAGGCTCCCAAAAGGGAGGCTGGGGCCAGCAGCAAAAAGCCCTGCTCCTCCCCCAAGCCAAAGCCAAAGCAAAAGCCTATGGCACCCGGTATTCCCAGGCAATCTCCCATTCAAGTACTAACCAGGCCTGACCCTGCTTAGCTTCTGAGATCAGACGAGATCTGGCGTGTTCAAGGTGGTATGGCCATAGACAGAGGAGCGGCCTCCGGGCACCTCAAGAGCCCCAGCCACCGCAGGGAATGTGGGCCTGCCGAGCCCTGTGGCCACCCTCATGCTGGCCCTGGGGCTCAGAGCCCTCAGCTCTCTCTGCCCTCAGCCCTTCAGCCTGCCAGGCCTCTGGCAGGCAGGCCGGCAGGCAGGGACCAAGCCTCTCCCCGCTGAGCCTTCAGCTGCCTCCCTCCCTCCCACATGCAGCAAGCCAGCCTCCCTCCTCCAGTGGGGGTGCGATGTGCCACCTAGCCAGAATGGAGTGCCCTCCACAACTGGGCTCTCCTAGGGATTCCTCCTCTTCACCTCCCCAGTGCAGCCTCCTCTCATGGAGAAGCCAGTCAATGGGGAAAGGCTTAGTGGGGGCCAAAAATATGTGCACATGCCAAGGCAGCGGCCAGGGCCGAACGTATCTGTACCTACCGGTTGACACTTGTCAAGGGGGCCCTCAAGAGCGCTGGGACTTGGCCAGGATCACGGTGGGTGCTGAGAGCCAGGACTGTTGGAAGTGGCCATTCAGGCCATAACCAAGCAGGCCGTTTTAGCCTCTGGACACCTCTGAGTGTGTGCATCCTGTCTGGTACAGGGCCCACGGCCCATTGCCCACCGCCCACTGCCCACAGCCCACCGCCCACCGCCAGGAGGGCTGGTGGATTTGAAGTCAGGGACACCTGACCAGGTCTCCAGAAAATGGTTTCCCCGCATCATTCCTCGGGTGTCCTTAGGGCTCTTGTAGGCTTTTGCTTTGGCAAAAGTCCAAAGCCCTGAGGGGGTCTGTAGGTCAGCCTGCTTAAAGGAAAGCATACAAGCCGTGGAGCCTTGCACCCTTGAGGTCACTTGCTCAGTCACAGGACAGTACGGAATGTAGAACTCTGGTCACCAGGCAACCTTGCATCCGGGAGACAGACCCCTCTCCCCTCACTTGCCTGGCCGCAGGCCTAGGGAGAGAGCTGGTCTGCAGGTTGTCTGCAGGTGCTCTCAGGGGTGGGGTGTCTTTGAAAGAGCTTCCCACGACAGCTGTTTCGCTCACCACACACAGTGGCCCTGGTCTCCCCTCCGACGCCTGCTGTCACTCGGCAGTGTGCAGCCTCAGGTTAGGCATACCTACCTAGCACCGGCCCATCCCAGGCAGGCCAGGGCCGGGAGCACTCGAGGTCATCCTAGGCGTCCTTGCCACTGTGTACGTTCGTGTGCTCATGTGTGTGTGTACCTGTGCCTGTTGCAATATGTGCTGGGGTGCAAGAAAGTGCAGGAGGGCTGGTTTGCTGGGTCTCTCCAGTGTCTATGTGAAGTCCTGGTGGCACAAGAGGAAGTGAGTGCTGGGGACCAAGCGCCCCTACCCTCTGGAAATCCTACATGTGGCAGGATCATGTTTCTCCTTCCTTCGTGGCTGCAACTCAATCCAGACAACCCTGTGTGCCACCAGGTGAGGGGAAATGACTTTATGTAAGGGGTTTTCCCTACTGTGGGGAGACCCAGGCAGTTTTGGCTAAGGGCCCGGACTCCAGGCGGTGCCTCTCAGAGCTCTCCCCTGGAGATCATGACGAGGTCATGGAGACTCAGCTGGACCAGTCAAACTCCTTCCAAACCTTGTCTGGGTGCTAGAGGCAGGACCCTGGGCAGGGCAGTCAGAGTGGGCCCAGAGTTGAGGGTGGGTACAGAGGCCGCTGTGTGCCCACGGGATGATGCCCAAGGAGAGCCAGATGTAAGATTCCCATTTGAGTGTTCACCTGTTCCACATCCATCCATCCATCCATGCATTCATCCATCCATCCATCCATCCATGTATCCTTCATGTATCTGAATCCTCTGGCAGGGTATTTTCCCAATGATTCTTAGTGCGAGTGGAAGAGGCCCGGAGAGGAAAAGAGAAACATGGATGTGAGGGAGGCACTTGATTGGTTGCCTCCCTAGGGCGCCCTGAGGGGACAGGGAGGGATCCAGCCAGCAAGGGAGGTAAGTGCCCTTGACCCCAATGGAACCCATAGCCCTTCCATCCACAGTCCTGCACTTTGTCCACTGAGCCAAACCCATTGCAGCCTATTCCCCCTGTCAGTGTGTCAGATGCCTCCCTGTTGTCCCCAGCCCCCACCCCAGGACCCCCACCCCCCACCCCTCCATGAGCACCGGGGGGAGGCTTCCGACAGTGCGGAGAATGGAGCACACCCATCCCTGCAAGGGTGGCGGGGTGCTGCCCCGGGAAATGCGCCAGTGAGCTAGAGCCCTGCTCTCATCTTTGGAGGGCTGGACGGGGCGGGGCGGGGGGGTGCGGGGGAGGGCACTCCGGGGGTCGGTCGGGGCTGAGTTCAGACAGGAGGTTCCCCCCCCCACCCACCCAGGCCCCACCCAGGCCACCAAAAGGGAGGCTGGGGCTGGCAGCAAAATGCCCAGCTCCTCCCCTGAACCAAAGCAAAAGTCTAAGGCACCCGGTATTCCCAGGCAGTCTCCCATCCAAGTACTAACCAGGCCCGACCCTTCTTATTTTCCAAGATCAGACGAGATCAGGCAAGATCAGGGTGGTTTGGCCATAGATGTGGGATCCAGCCTCCGGGCTCCTCAAGAGCCCGCTCCACCAGGACTGTGGGCCCTACAAGCCCCATGGGCAACCCCAGAGTGGCCCTGGGGCTCAAAGCCCTCAGCTTCCTCTGTCCTCAGCCCTCTACCTCGCCTGCCCTCTTGCAGGCAGGGACCAGGCCTCTCCCCACTGAACCCTCAGCTGCCTCCCTCCCTCCCACCTGCAGCAAGCTGCCCTCTTCTGGTGGGGGTGTAATGAGAAATGTAGGCAGAAGGGAGCGCCCTCCACAACTGGGCTCTCCTAGGGATTCCTCCTCTTCATCTCCCCAGCTCAGTCCCCTCTCCAGTCAATTGGGGAAGGCTTACTAGTGGCCAAGAATACGTGCAAGTGCCAAGGCAGCACCCAGAGCCGGCCGGATGTGTACCTACGGGTGGCTGGCAGTCGGCCAGGATCACAGTGGGTGCTGAGAGCCAGGCCTGTTGGAAGTGGCCATTCAGGCCACAGCCAAGCAGCCCTTCTTAGACTCTGGCCACCGCTGAGTGTGTGCATCCCATCCGGTACACGGCCCACGGCCCAAGGCCCACCGCCCACCGCCCGCAGGGCTGGCGGGTTTGAAGTCAGTGACACCTATCCAGGTCTCCAGAAAATGGTTTCCTGCATCACCCCTCGGGTGTCCTTAGGGCACTTGTAGGCTTTTGCTTTGGCAAAAGTCCAAAGCCCTAACTGGTCTGCAGGTCAGCCTGCTTAAAGGAAAGCATACTGGCCATAGAGCCCTGCACCCTTAAGGTCACTCACTCAGTCACAGGACAGTACGGAATGTAAAACTCTAGTCACGAGGCAACCTTGCATCCGGGAGACAGGCCCCTCTCTCCTCACTTGGCTGGCTGCAGGCCTGGGGAGAGAGCTGGTCTACAGGTGGTCTCAGGGGGTAGGGTGTCTTTGGAAGAGCTTCCCACAACAGCTGTCTCGCTCACCGCACACAGTGGCCCTGGTCTCCGCTCTGACACCTGCTGTCACTCGGCAGTGTGCAGCCTCAGGTTAGGCATGTTGACCTAGCGCCAGCCCATCCCAGGGAAGCAGGGCTGGGAGCACTCGAGGTCATCCTAGGCATCCTTGGCACTGTGTACATGCATGTGGATGTGCGTGTGCGTGTGCCTGTGGCAGTGTGTGCTGGGGTGCAAGAAAGTGCAGGAGGACTGTTTTGCTGGGTCTCTCCAGCGCCTATGGGAGGTATTGGGGGGCACAAGAGGAAGTGAGTGCTGGCGAACAAGTGCCCCTACCCTCTGGAAATCCTAGGCGTGGCGGGGTCATGTTACTCCTTCCTGGCTGCAAATCAATCCAGACAAACATGTGTGCCACAAGGTGAGGGGAAATGAATTTATGTAAGGGTTAGGATTGTTTACCTCATATACTGTTGTACAGGTCCATGAAGAGGCTTTGTTAAATTTTTCACCACCTTTCGCCACCCCACAAACACCAAGTCAGTTTGACAATTAAAATCAAAGGGAAACACTACCACATCAAATTCTCAGCCTTTTACCTGGTTTTCCCCATGCCAAAATAGTGTTATTCGGGTCTTACATCTAGTTGAAGATGCATTTCTAGTGTAGGAAGTACCCTTCCAAAATGTTTGTGGCCTGTAGTTTTCAATTTGCCATGTTACACTCATGCTCCAGTGAGGGCATGCTTTCACCGTGAATTCAAAGGCTGATACATGGTATCCTCTCCCAGAACCCATATGCTAACCCTAACACTAGCCACTGAAGCTGGCCCTATCCCTCAAACTGTGTATGCCCTCTAGACCTAACATTGATATCATCAGAACTCCCAGGTTGGCTCAGGTCCACATAATTATCAGCTGGGCACATGGGCCTGCTCACCTGGCCCTGACCACTTGATGAATTCAGCACTTCCTGTTTCAAAGCTTCTCAGCCTTCTTTGAAAAAAGACAGCTCACTGGCACTGATGTAGACCGGTAACCTATAGCAACCTAGTTTCTCTGATGTTTCAACATCATTCTCCTGTCATTAAACAACGTTTTGTTGATAGCAAGGCTATTTGTTGTTGTAATCCTCTTGTTTTATGTTCCTTCTTAGATATTAAGCTAACTTCACTTTGTGAGTTTCCAGAGTTCTGCTAAGCACCTCCAAGGGTCTGTAGCTGCTTTCATGTTAATTCCAATGTGAAATGACTTTTTTTACATTACTACCAGCACAGTAAAGAACTATTATTACCCTGTGATGACTATCATGCCTTTCCAGGCCTTTTGAAGGAAAATTCCCAGAGATGGAGAAGTTCCCAATTGAATGTCTCCTTCAGTGGAACACTCTCTCACATACATTTTCCTGCTCTGTTATTTGCAGATCTGGCAGGTATTCCATTTTCATACAGATATCATAAGGGCCTTTTGAGGACTTTTCTACTATTTGAACACAAGGTTGGCTATAGTTTACCTCTCTTACTTCTTAAAGTACTCAGATACTGTCGTACAGGTCTAGGAAGAGGAGTTGTGAAGTTTTTCACCAGCATTCCCCGCACCACAAACACCAGGTCAGTTTGACAGTTAAAATCAAAGTAAAACACTAACACATCAAATTCTGTGCCTTTTACCTGGTTTTCTCCATGCCAACATTGTGTTATTCGCGTCTAACAACCAGTTGAACATGTATTTCTAGTGTAAGAAGCACCCTTCTAAAATTTCCATGATCTGTAGTTTTCAATTCCCAGTGTTACACTCATGCTCCAGTGATGGCATCTCTTTCACTGTGAATTCAAAGGCTGATACATAATAACCTGTCCCGGAACCCATATGGTAACCTGAAACCTAGCCCCGGAAGCTGGTGCTACCCCTCAAACTGAGTATGCCCTCTGGACAGCACATGGATGGCATCAGAACTCCCAGATGGGCTCAGGCCCAAAGAATTATCACCTGGGCACTTTTGCCTGCTCACCTGGCCCTGTCCACTTGATGACGTCAGCACTTGCTGTTTCAAAGCTTCTCAGCCTTCTTTGACAAAAGACAAGTCATTCACACTGAGGGAGACAGGTAACCTATATCAACCTAGGTTCTCTGATGTTTCAAAATGATTCTCCTGTCATTAAATAATGTGTTGCAGATAGCAAGGCTCTTCGTTGATGTCATCCTCCGGTTTTATGCTTGTTCTTAGACATTAAGGTGACTTCAGTTTGTGAGTTTCCAGAGTTCTATTAAGCATCTAGTGTCTGCAGCTGCTTTAATGTGAATTCCAATGTTAAATGACATTTTTTTTTTTACATTACTTCCAGCGCATGAAAGTACTATTATTACCCTGTAATTACTGCCATGCCTTTCCAGGCACTTTTAGGGCAAATTCTCAGTATTTTCACATGCTGGTGAGATGGGGACGTTCCCAAACGAATGTCACCTTCAGTAGAACACTCTATCATATACATTTACCTGCTCTGTTATTTGGAGATCTGGCAGGCTTTCCATTTTCATACAGTTACCAAAAGGTACCTTTTGAGGACTTTACCGCTATTTGAACACCAGCTTGGTTATTGGTTACCTCTCTTACTTCTTGAAGTACTCAGATACTGTTGTACAGGTCTATGAAGAGGAAGTGTGAAATTTTCCACCAGCTTTCCCCGCCTCACAAACATCAAGTCAATCTGACAGTTAAAATCAAAGGGAAACAGTACCACATCAAATTCTCAGCCTTTTACCTGGTTTTCCCCATGCCCACATTGTGTTATTCAGGTCTTACATGCAGTTGAACATGTATTTCTAGTGTAGGAGGCACACTTCTAAAATTTTGGTGTCCTGTAATTTGAATTCCCAGTGTTACACTCATGCTCCAGTGATGGCATCTCTTTCACTGTGAATTCAAAGGCTGATACATGATAACCTCTCCCGGAACCCATATGCTAACCCTAAACTTCGCCCCTGAAGGTGGCCCTACCCGTCAAACTGAGTATGCCCTGTAGACTTCACGTTGATGGCATCAGAACTCCCAGGTGGGCTCAGGCCCAGTAATCAGCTCCTGGGCACTTGTGCATGCTCTCCTGGCCCTGACCACTTGATGACGTCAGCACTTCCTGTTTCAAAGCTTCTCAGCCTTCTTTCACAAAAGACAAGTCATTGGCACTGAGGTAAACAGGTAACCTATATCAACCTAGGTTCTCTGATGTTTCAACACGATTCTCCTATCATTAAACAATGTGTTACACATAGCAAGGATCTTTGTTGATGTCATCCTCGTGTTTTATGCTCATTCTTAGACATTAAGCTAACTTCAGTTTGTGAGTTTCCAGAGTTCTATTATGCAGCTCCAAGTGTCTGTAGCTGCTTTAATGTGAATTCCAATGTTAAACGACTTTTGTTTTGGTTTGTTTTGTTTGTGGTTTTTTTTTTTTACATTACTACCAGCCTGTGAAGGTAATATTATTACCCTGTAATTACTATCTTGCCTTACCAGGCTCTTTGAGAGCAAATTCTCAGTATTTTATCATGCTGGTGAGATGGGGAAGTTCCCAAACGAATGTCACCTTCAGTGGAACACTCTCTCACATACATTTTCCTGCTCTGTTATTTGGAGATCTGGCAGGCTCTCCATTTTCATACAGGTATCATAAGGACCTTTTGAGGATTTTACCGCTATTTGGACACAATCCTGGCTACTGTTTACCTCTCTTACTTCTTGAAGAACTCAGTTGCCAGCAGCCATAAAAACAAGAGTTCAGTTTCACTTCCTGGTCAGCCCCTCTTCCTAAGAAAGTGCGCCAAGATTGCCCGCCAAGATACCCAGCATTCCAACAAAGCCCCTGGTCGTGCCAAAGGCTAGAAGTACCTCCCACATCAGAATAACCAATCAGCTGAAGACATGCCCAGTCCCCAACCAATCACCCCATGACAATCCCTTACCCTTTCCCTACCCTTCCGAGCCTTTAAAAACAGTTACACTTCAATAGAAAAGCAAAGGCTTGATCAGATTCCTAAGACTTGCCTTCCTTCCTTGCGTCCCTCTCTTGTTTCATTCTCCTAGGATTCTTGTGTGTCCACGTTGTTGTCCCGCAGGCCGGGGCAAATTGGCGCCCTAACGTGGGGCACCCTGGGAACCCCCGACGAGAACGTCTTCCGGAGAAGCCCTGGCCAAGCACCCCTAGAGTCGCCACGAGGACCCGCGAGTGAAGACTCGGCATTTAGATCGCCACGGTCCCACCTGTCGTGAGACAGATCGGAGTAAGGTAGGTAGACGAATGTTCAAGAGAGAATCATAACATTTCACCCCTTTTGCTCAACTGTTATTATTGGCTCTCTTAGGGATTCTTCCTGCCCACTAATAAGCACTCACTTGCTGATTTGGGAAAGTGTGAAGGGTACCCATCTCCGGCTGTGAGAACTCTGAATCACTTGAATTAGTATTGCTGCCTGGCTTTCTTGTCGCAAATTCTCTCCCATTAGATCTGCTCTTAAAACCTTGAGCTTGCTTTGATCAAAGGTCGTTCACCTCACAGACTCAACCACGGGAAGTGCTATGCTCAGTCTTGGGAAGTTCTGCGCGCCTGAGGGAGGGCAAACGGGGACTTCTCCTCTGTGAGGATCCGAGTAATTGCAAGCAAGGGAGTAAAGGGCGGAGTCGAAAGAGAGTAATTCCGCCTGAATTCCTGGGTTGCTGAGAAAATTCCGGCTGACCTGGCACAGGATTTATTTGTCCCAGAGGCTTACGTGGGGGAGAAAATCACTCGGAGAGCCATCCAGTTGACCAATAATGGGGAACTCTTTGAGTACACATGAAATGTTCCTTGACGGAGTCAAGATATCCCTCAGAGCGCGAGGAGTAAGGGTAAAAAGATCCTTGATACCTGCCCTTGGTTCCCCCTAGAAGGAATTATTAACCAGAAATGGTGGGAACGAGTAAGAAATGTCCTACAGGATTTTTATCAGACCTTTGGCCCCAAGAAGATTCCCGTTACTGCTTTTTCCTATTGGAACCTAATTCATGATATTCTAAAAGTCCATTCTCAGGACCCTGATGTTAAAGAGGTCATCAAAACAGGAAAATAAAAACAAAAAACAAAAAAACAAAACAAAACAAAACAAAACAAAACAAAACAAAAAAACAGGAGAGGAGATTCTTAAGGAAAACTCCCGTCCCCTTTCAACATGCCCCTCAGTCATTAGAACTGGCAGAGAAATGCTGATCTTGGCCAAATTGGGTGCTAGTTATTACTTCAGAAAGCAAAGAAAAAATTTTGAATTGAGATCTGTCTTTATTAAGCATGAAAAATGTGTAGCCAGATCTATTGCAAAAACTTCCCCCAAAGTAAGCAGGATGTGGGGGAATGAAGCCACGTGGCAATCCAATATGGATGCCACTCTCCAAGAAAGCCACCATAAAAGGCCTCATATTCACCATCTTCCTTTTTCCAGCTAGTGACTTAAAGCATTTACAAATTCATGATGCATACGGGATTTCTGTGCTCATGTAAAGTGAAAAGGCCAGTTTAAAAACGAGTGCGCATAGTTTTTGAGCTGGACTTGAATCTTTTCTGTGTATATGATTAAAAACCGTAAATTTTTTACATTTAAAGATGGCGGAGATGAACTGGGAAAGAAATACAAGCTAGTTTCCCAAAGGCATTTTAAGGAGACTTTTTTGAAATTCCCACCCTGAGACAGGTAACCAGAGATAGTAGGTAGCAAGTTTACATACGAATGGTTGGGAGTCCAGCTAATCAGTAAGGATTTACATGATTACAAAATGGGGAAGTTAGCCCAGTTACCATTGTCTCAATTAGATAGGGAGTGTCTGGCTCTAACCTTTCAGAGCTTGAAGGTTGAACAGCCTCTTACCATTAGTAACACAACGATTGGTTTCCAGCACATGAAGTCTAGAGAATTGCTTTTGAAATGTAAAAGTATTATTGATTTAGAAAATGCTAAGTATTTGATTTGCTCCCTTAAAAATTTAAAGTTATGAAAGTTTAAGGTCTCTTGCCATAAAAGAGGTTTTAAAGTTACACCTTAATTTTAATGGAGGAAGGGGAGTACACGCCCTTCCTACCCAGAACAGGTAATCTGATTCTAGCCAGCAGCTTCTTTAAAGAATGTGAATGGCTACGCCTTTTGATAAGACAAGTTTACATGTGAACAAGTTCTCTTCTCAGTTTCCCCTGGCAGAACAAATGTGGTTTAGATTTTAAAATTTATTCTTAAAAATATATGTTTATTAATAGAGAACTACTAAGTATTTGACTTGCAAGCTCTGAAATTTTAAGATTCAGATTGAATTGAGAGAGGTTATATAATTGTGGTAGCTAAATGCCTAAAGTATAACTTATTTTTGAGAAAATAAATTGTGCTTTCTCTTAAATAATTAGGAATCCAAAGTATATTACTTCTTTGTCTGATTTAAAAGAAAGAGAATTAACTCATTGATCCAGTTTGAATATAGTTGATATTTCTTTAAAGTAATTTAAGTATATAACCTCTAAATCATATATATAAATATATTGTGTACTGTATATTTGATCTTTCCAAGAGTATTTCAAGTTTTTTTATTGATACTTGAAATCACATGGAAAGCTTTATCAAATAGAAATTATATGCTGTATATTAAATGTTATGAAAGTTTTTGCCTGTAAGAAAGGCAAAAAACAATATATTTTTTAAATATAGAAAAAATATTCAACAGCAGTAGAATTTCAAGAAAGAAAAGCCTCACACAGACTCCTTTTTTAAATTTTCTAGAGGTGTGATACTATACTTTTAGATCCGACCAATAAAGTATCAGTATCATTTTTTAAATAAAGATACATACTTAGCTTTTAAAATATAATCAATATCTCATAAGTTAACTTACATGGGAAGCCAATGTTTTTATAAGTAATTGAATCCTGCCTGCATTCTTAATTAAGCTAGAAGTGGGGCAACATTTGTGGCTTGTGAATTCAAATGTAAATTTGCTTTATTTTAAAATGAAGATACCTACTTTAATTACTTAAATTAGATTTTTAAATTATGATCAAGGTTTTCAGCTAAATGAAAAGCCAATATTTTTATAAAAAAATTTTAATAAAGACCAGAAACAGCTAGTAATTGTCTGCAATGTGATTTTGACCTTTTTTTAAAAGAATAAATTGAGCAGCCGCCATGATGGCCACACATCTTATTGCCCACGTGGCCTACGGCAACCATCTTAAAAATAACAAAGACCAACCCTCTTCCTTTGAATAAGCCAGTATCTTTATAAACAATTTAAATAAGTTTTCTATGAAAGTTGACTTCCCATCATCCCTCTGTATAAGCTTAAGAGAATACTTTGAAATATAATTATAATTTTAATAAAAAGAGAAATTAAAATTTTTTTTTGGAATTCTCTTTTACTAATATTTACAGTGTAAAATAATATTTTGTCAAAGTATTTAATATGATAGAATTGTTACAGCCACAGAATAAGCAGTGGCCCACAAGAACAGAGAAATAGTCCAGATATAAAGATAGTAAAGATTGCTTTGCCATGATAGCAGTCAGCACCTGTGCATTGCTGCAGGTTGCCCAGGACCAAGGGCAAGGAAAGTCCGTGTGCATGCACTTTAGACCATGTATGCACATCCTTCTGCATAGAAATCAAAATGTTTAATGTTTAATGTTTTTAACAAGACCCTGACTTGGGATCTTGCTTTATTCCTAACACAGGGAATGGTATTAACTGCCACATTAAAGGAGGTATTATACCTCAATTTTATGAATGGATCCAGTTCTAAAAAAGCTGGATCTACTATATTAGCGGTCGCAGTAAGCGAGCAATTCAGTTCATCCCCCTACTTATTAGGCCTAGGAGTCACAGGGGCAATGGCCACCGGCTCAGCAGTCCTAGGGGTAGCAGTCAACTCATATGTCAAGCTCTCTAATCAGTTGATTGATGACGTTCAGGCCCTCTCTAGTATCATTAATGACGTCCAGGACCAGATAGACTCCTTGGCAGAAGTAGTATTACAAAACAGAAGAGGTCTAGACTTACGGCAGAACAGGGAGGGATATGCTTAGCCCTACAGGAACGCTGCTGTTTCTACGGCAACAAATCCGGAATCGTCTGAGACAAGATCAAGAAACTACAGGAAGATCTGGTACAACCTTGGAAAGAATTGTTTGAGAACCCCTTCTGGAGTAGACTGAACGGACTTCTCCCCTACCTCCTCCCCATCCTGGGCCCCCTCATAACCTTTTTACTAATTCTATCCTTTGGCCCCTGGGCTATTCAGAAGCTGACATTTCATAAAGCAACAGGTTAATAGCATCCTGGCTAAACCCATACAAATACATTACCACCGCCTAGCTGAGGCTGACCATGAACAGGACTATGACCTCTACCACTATGACCCCTCCCTATGGGGACAGCATGATGACCAGAGGAATGCTTACCTACTCCCCACCAGGAGAAAGGTATGGGCACCGAGCTGTGTGCAGAACAAAGCACTGCAAGGGAAGGTCCCATAATCTTTCGACCCCCTCTTCCCAAGGCTTGGTCTAAGGAAGATTTGACCCCCTCTGGTTTTCCCTGAGAGTATACCTGGCTTACATAGAGGTTGGTATCTACCAAATTTTTTCTCTTAGATGGCCAACAGAGATGCCCATACAGCCCCTGGTGAGGTTGGCTGGCAGCCAATGACGGGTAAGAGGAGACGGCATACACTGAGGGGATTTTCTATAGGCCTTACCTGCAACCTAAGACAGGTGCTGGATCAGAGCAATTCAGTTAGACCAATGACGGGTAATGCAGGCTTAAACCAGGTATCCCGAGTCTCCCAACCTAAGACAGGTGCAGCCGCCACAGGGAAGGCTCTCTGGCCTTAATTCCAGGCTCTACCTCTCCTCCCCAAAAGTTACCGAGAGCCATTGCTAGTGGGCTTGGGAACCCCACGGGAGGAGCCAGGTCACTACTCCCTCGCTCGGTTAAAGCCCACTCCCGCTTAAAAACAGAAAGGGAGGAGATGCCGGGAGCCATAAAAACAAGAGTTCAGTTTCACTTCCTGGTCAGCCCCTCTTCCTAAGAAAGCGCGCCAAGATTTCCTGCATGCGCCAAGATTGCCCGCCAAGATAGCCAGCGTTCCAACAAAGCCCCCGGGCGCGCAAAAGGCTAGAAGTACCTCCCACATCAGAATAAGCAATCAGCTGAAGACATGCCCAGTCCCCAACCAATCACCCCATGACAATCCCTTACCCTGTCCCTACCCTTCCGAGCCTTTAAAAACAGTTACACTTCAATAAAAAAGCGAAGGCTTGATTGGATTCCTAAGACTTGCCTTCCTTCCTTGCGTCCCTCTCTTGTTTCATTCTCCTAGGATTCCTGCATGCCCACGTTGTTGCCCTGCAGGCCAGGGCACTCAGTTACTATTGTACAGGTCTATGAAAAGGAGCTGTGAAATTTTTCACCAGCTTTCCCGCCCCACAAACACAAGTCAATTTGACAGTTAAAATCAAAGGGAAACAGTACCACATCAAATTCTGAGCATTTTACCTGGCTTTCATATTCGGGTCTTACATCTAGTGGAACATGTAATTCTTGTTTAGGAAGCACCCTTCTAAAATGTTTCTGGCCTGTAGTTTTCAATTCGCGCTGTTACACTCATGCTCCAGTGATGGCATCTCTTTCACAGTGAATTCAAAGTCTAATACATGATAATCTCTCCCGGAACCCATATGCTAACCCTAAAGCTAGACCCTGAAGCTGGCCCTACCCCTCAAACTGAGTATGCCCTCTAGTCCTCACATTGATGGCATCAGAAATCTGCATTCCTGAAGTCTTCTACTACACAGAAATCTTGAAATCTTCTATTGCACAGCGTCCTAGAAATCGTCTATTATGCAGAATTCAGTAAGTATCTTCTCCCTCGGAATTCTACAAATCCCCTATGCCACAGAATTCTAAAAGTCCACCCTTCCTCTGAATTCTAAAAACACCCTATTCTGTGGAATTCTAGAAATCTATTCCCCACAATTCTAAAAATCTAGTATTTCACAGAATGCTAGAAATCACCTCTTCCACAGAATTCTAGGCCTCTGTTCCTCCCAATTCTAGAAATCCCCTAGTCTATAGAATTCTTGATGTCCTTTCATCCCAGAATCCTAGAAATTTGCTAATACACAGATTTCTAGAATTACAATATTCCACAGAATTCTATAAGTCCTTTCTTTTTCATTTCTAGCGGTAATCTATTCTACAGTATTCTAGAAATTCTCTTTTGAAGAATTCTACGAGTAGTTTCTCCCACAGAATTCTAGAAATGTTGTACTCCACAAAATTCTAGAAATCCTCTTGTCCATAGAATTCTAGAAGTCCTCCCTTTCTCTGGATTCTAGAAATCCCCTCTTCAATAACATTCTAGAAATTTTCTACTCCACAAAAATCTTGAAATCCTCAGTTGCAAAGCATTGTAGAAATCCTATATTAAGGCCAAAACCGGTTTGGCTCAGTGGGAGAGCATCGTTTTGCAGACTGAAAGGTCCTGGGTTCCATTCCGATCAAGGGTATGTACATTGGTTGTGGGCACATCCTTGTTGGGGGTGTGCAAGAGGCAACTGGATGATGTTTCTCTCTCATTGACATTTCAAGCTCTCTTTCTCCCTTCCTCTTTGTACAATATCAATAAAATATATTTTAAAAAAAAAGAAATCCTCTATTACCCAGAAGTCTGTAAGTCTTCTCGCCCTCTGAATTCTCCAAATCTCCATTCCACAGAATTCTAAATGTCCCCCCTTCCTTTGAATTCTAAGAATCCATTATTCTACAGAATTCTAGAAATTTATTCCCTAAAATATTAAAAATCTCTTCTTTCACAGAATTCTAGAAATCACCTTTTCCACAGAATTCTAGAAGACCTCCTTTGCTCCATATTCTAGAAATCCCCAAGTCTATAGAATTCTAGATGTCCTCTCATCTCAGAATCCTAGAAATTTCCTATTCCATACAATTCTAGAATTACACTAGTCCACAGAATTCTATGTCCTTTCTTTCTCATTTCTAGCAATACCCTACTCTACAGTATTCTAGAAATCCCGTTTCGCAGACTTCTACAAGCCATCTCTTCCACAGAATTCATGAAATCTCCTACTCCACAAAATTCTAAAAATCCTCTTGTACACAGAATTCTAGAGTCCTCTCTTTCTCCGAATTATATAAATACCCTCTTCTACAGTATTCCTGAAGTCTTCTACTCAACAGAAATCTTGAAATCCTCTATTGCACAGCTTTCTATAAATCATGTATTATGCAAAATTCTGTAAATGTCCTCTCCCTCTGCATTATACAAATCCCGTATTCCCCAGAATTCTAAAAGTCCTCCCTTCCTCTGAATTCTAAAAACCCCCAATTCTACAGAATTTTAGAAATCTATTCCCAACAGATCTAAAAATCTATTATTTCACCGATTTCTAGAAATCACCTCTTCCACAGAATTCTACAACACCTATTTTCCTCCCAATTCTAGAAATCCCCTAGTCTATAGAATTCTAGATGTCCTACCATCTCTGAATCCTAGAAATTTCCTATTCCACAGAATTCTAGAATTACACTATTCCACAGAATTCTATAAGTTCTTTCTTTCTCATTTTTGGCCGTACACTATTCTACAGTAATCTAGAAATCCTCTTTCACAGAATTCTACAAGTAATCTCTTCCACAGAATTCTAGAAATCTCCTACTCCACAAAATTCTAAAAATCCTGTTGTCTACAGAATTCTAGAGTCCTTTCTTTCTCTGAATTCTAGAGATACCCTCTTCTACAGCATTCCTGAATTCTTCTATTCCACTGAAATCTTGAAATCCTCTTTTGCACAGCGTTCTAGAAATTCTCTATTACGCAGAATTCTGTAAGTGTCCTCTCCTTCTGAATTCTACAAATCCCTTATTCCACAGAATTCTAAAAGTCCTCCTTTCTGGGACATTGGAATAAGATGGCGGCAGAGGTAAATGCCTAGCTGCAGCTGCACTCAACAATTTCAAGAAATACAACTAAAATATAAAGAGGACGCTATCCAGAACTACAGGAAAGTTGATTGACTAGAAATTCTACACCTAGAAGGAAAGAGAAAACGTGAAGGACAATCAGAGGAGCTGTAAAAGCTTAAGGTAAGGAGGCATGGTGCACGCGTGGGGAGAGGACGGAGCTGTAGTGGAGGGGCAGCTGAGTGCCTGGTTGGCGTTCCCTAGCGAGAATGAGATAAAAGCTATGGACTATGCTGAACCCAACTCCGACTGCACTGAACCCCAGTTCTGGGCAAGACCCTGGGGCCCCAGGCTCTTACAGGGGGAATCTGGGCTATAAGGCAGAAGCTCAGCTGAGAAGTGAAGGGCAGAACACCCGAGTCCCGCACATTGGCTGCAGAGGAGGGACTGTTCACTGAGCTGCTGAATTGCCCCAGCGGGAAAAACTCAAAAGCTCAGGAATGTGCTGAGCCCCAGTTCTGACTGCACAGAACCTCAGTACTGGGCAAGATCCTCGGGCCCCAGCCTCATACAGGGGGGAATCTGGGCTATAAGGCAGAAGCTCAGGGGAGCTGCGAAAGACAGAGCCCCCGAGTTGGGCACATTGCAAGCACAGAGGACAGACTGTTGATGGGGCTGGGAGATTGCCCTGGCAGGAAGGAGACATAAGCTCCGGACTGTTCTTAACCCCACTTCCAACTGCTCTGAACCGCAGTTGTGGGCGTGTTGGGGGAGAGACTACACTGTCTGGTAGTGGGCAAAGCTCTAGGGTGCCTTTCTCTCAGAGGTGCTTGCAGCGAGTACCAAAGGACACAAAGGTACACTGAGACTCAGGAACCTCAGAGGGCGGGGCTAACCAGAAGCCAAGGCTGTAGGCTCCACTTTGAAACTCTGCCCCATCCAAGCTGAACTCAGAGGCTTTTGCAGGTTCCTCGAGTCTAGTGGAATAAGGTTGTCTCCTGGCATAAACACAGCTGATCCTCCCAACCTACCAACTCAGGGAAGCAGCAAAAATGTCAAAACGAGGAAACAGATCACAAACGAAAGAAATGGAGGACAAAAAGCGACTGGATATAGAGTTCAAAACCATGCTTATAAGGTTGTTCAACAATGTCTTAGAAAAGGCCGTTAAATAAATGAGACCTATGAGGATATGAAAAGGGATCAACAAGAAATAATAAAAGTTCAACAAGAAATAATAAAGGGTCAACTAGAAATGAAGAATACATTCTCTGAAATAAAAAATATTATACAGAGTCCTAAAAACAGATTGGAAGATTGCAAGAATCAAGTCCAAGATTTGGAACACAAAGAGCCAGAGGACATTCCTCCACAGAAGCAAGAAGAAAAGAGAATCCAGAAAGTTGAAGATAATGTAAGAAACCTATGGGACAACTTCAGGCCAGTCAACATCAGAATTATGGGCATCCCAGAAGATTACAGAGCAAGATACCGAAAACATATTGAAATAAATAGTGACAGAAAACTTCCCCCACCTGGTGAAAGAAACAGACTTACACGTCCAGGAAGCACACAGAACCCCAAACAAAAGGAATCCAATAAGAACCACACCAAAACACATCATAATTAAAATTCCAAGAGCTAAAGACAAAGAGAGAATATAAAAGCAGCAAGACAAGAGCAGGTAGTTACCTATAAAGGGGCACCCATACGACTGTCAGCTGATTTCTCAACAGAAACCATGCAGGCCAGACGGTAATGGCAAGAAATATTAAAGGTGATGAATAACAAGAACCTACAGCCAAAAAATACTCTACCCAGCAAAGCTATCACTCAGAATCAAAGGCCAGATAAAGAGCTTCACAAATAAATGTAAGCTAAAGGAATTCATCACTGCCAAGCCAGAATTATAGGAATTGCTGAAAGGGGTTCTTTAGGAAGAGGAAGAAAATAAAGATAAAAATATGAACAAACACGTAACTATCAACAAGTGAGTCTAAAAACCAAGGGAAGTAAAAATCATGATGAACAACATTAACTGGTGAATATAACAGAATCAGAGGTAAGGAAGGGGAGTGGACTGATGATTGTCAGGGAAATGGGGAGTGGGACCAGGTGGGAAGAGACTGAACATAAAGTGCACCTATGGATGAGGACAATGGGGGATGGGGAAAGGGCAGAGAGTTGAATGGAAACTTGGTGGAGGGGAGCAATGGAGAGGGAGGAATGAGGAACATTTGTAATAATATGAACAATAATGATTTATTTAAAAAAAAATAAAAGTCCTCAATTCCTCTGAATTCTAAAAATCCCCAAAACTTTGCTACTCCACAAAATTCTAAAAATCCTCTTGTGAACAGAATTCTAGAGTCCTCTTTTTCTCTGAATTCTAGAAATCCCCTCTTTTACAGCATTCCTGAAGTCTTTTACTACAAAAAAATCTTGAAATCCTCTATTTCACAGAGTTCTAGAAATACTCTATTATGCCGAATTCTGTAAGTCTCCAATCCCTCTGAATTCTACAAATCCCCTATTCCACAGAATTCAAAAGTCCACTCTTCCTATGAATTATTAAAATCCTCTATTCTACAGAATTCTAGAAATCTATTTTCCACAATTTTAAAAATCTATTATTTCACAGAATTCTATAAATCACCTCTTCCACACAATTCTAGAAGACCTCATTTCCTCCCAATTCTAGAAATCCCATACTCTGTGGAATTCTAGATGTCATGTCATCTCAGAATCCTAGAAACTTCTTATTCCACCAAATTCTAGAATTACACTATTCCACAGCATTCTATAAGTCCTTTCTTTCTCATTTGTAGCGGTACCCTATTCTACAGTAATCTAGAAATCCTCTTTCACAGAATTCTACAAGTAATCTCTTCTACAGGATTCTATAAATCTGCTACTCCACAAAATTCTAAAAATCCTCTTGTGCACAGAATTCTAGAGTCCTCTTTTTCTCTGAATTCTGGAAATCCCCTCTTTTACAGCATACCTGAAGTCTTTTACTCCACAAAAATCTTAAAATCATCTATTGCACAGCGTTCTAGAAATCTTCAGTTATGCAGAATTCTGTAAGTCTCCTCCCCTCTGAATTCTACTAATCCTCTATTCCACAGAATTCTAAATGTCCTCCCTTCCTCTGAATAATAAAAATCTCCTATTCTACGGAAATCTAGAAATCTATTCCCCACAATTCTTCTGAAAATCTATTACTTCAAAGAATTCTAGAAATCACCTCTTTCACATAATTCTAGAAGACCTACTTTCACTCCCAATTCTAGAAAACCCCTATTCTGTGGAATTCTTGATGTCCTGTCATCTGAGAATCCTAGAAATTTGCGATTCCACAAAATTATGGAATTACACTATTGCACAGAATTCTATAAGACATTTCTTTCTCATTTCTATCAGTACCCTATTCTATAGTATTCTACAAATCCTCTATTCCCCACAATTCTTCTGAAAATCTATTACTTCACAGATTTCTAGGAATCCCCTGTTCCACAGAATTCTAGAAGACCTACTGAAAGTTTGAAATGCTCTATTGCACAGCATTCTAGAAATCCTCTATTATACAGAATTCAGTAAGTCTCCTCTCCCTCTGAATTCTACAAATCCCCTATTCCACAGAATTATAAAAATGTTCCCTTCCTATAAATTCTTAAAATCGCCTATTCTACAGAATTCTAGAAATCTATTCCCCATAAATCTAAAAATCTATTATTCCACATTATTCTAGAAATCACCTCTTCCACAAAATTCTAGAAGACCTCACTTCCTCCCAATTCTAGAAATCCCATTATTCTGTGGAAATCTAGATATCATGTCATCTCAGAATCCTAGAAATTTCCTATTCCACAGAATTCTAGAATTACACTATTCCATAGAATTCTATAAGTCCTTTCTTACTCATTTCTAGTGGTACCCTATTCTACAGTATTCTAGAAATCCTTGTTCACTGAATTCTACAAGTAATCTCTTCCACAGGATTCTAGAAATCTCCTACTCCTCAAAATTCTAAAAATCCCCTTTTCCACCAAATTCTAGAGTCCTCTTTTTCTCCAAATTCTAGAAATCCCCTCTTTTATAGCATTATTTCACAGAATTCTAGAAATCACCTCTTCCACACAATTATAGAAGACCTCCCTTCCTCTGAATAATAAAAATCTCCTATTCTACTCAATTCTTCTGAAAATCTATTACTTCACAGAATTCTAGAAATCACCTCTTCCACATAATTCTAGAAGACCTACTTTCACTCTCAATTCTAGAAATCCCCTATTCTGTGGAATTCTAGATGTCCTGTCATCTCAGAAAATAGAAATTTGCTATTCCACAAAATTATGGAATTACACTATTGCACAGAATTCTATGTCATTTCTTTCACATTTCTATCAGTACCGTATTCTATAGTATTAAACAAATCCTGTTTCACAGAATTCTACGAGTAATCTCCTCCACAGAATTCTAGAAATCTCCTACTCCACAGAATTCTAGAAATCCTCTTCTCCACAGAATTATAGAAGTCCTCTCTTTCCCTGAATTCTAGAAATCCCTTCATCTATAACATCTAGATGTTTTCTACTCCAGAAAATCTTGAAATCCTCAGTTGCAAAGCGTTCTAGAAATCCTCCATTCCGTAGAAGTCTGTAAAAATTCTCTCCTTCCTAATTCTACAAATCCCCTATTCCACAGAAATCTAAATATGCTCCCTTCCTCTGAATTCTAAAAATAGCACATTCTACAGAATTCCAGAAATCTGTTCCACAAAATACTACAAATCTATTATTTCACAGAATTCTAGAAATAACCTCTTCCACAGAATTCTAGAAGACCTCATTTCCTCCCAATTCTAGAAATCACCAATTCTGTGGAATTCTAGATATCCTGTCATCTCAGAATCCTATTAATTTCCTAAACCACAGAATTTTACAATTACACTATTCAACAGAATTCTATAACTCATTTCTTTCTCATTTCTAGCGGTACCCTATTCTACAGTATTCTAGAAATCCTCTTTTACAAAATTCTACCAGTAATCTCTTCCACAGGATGCTAGAAATCTCCTACTCCACAAAATTATAAACATCCTCTTGTCCACCGAATTCTAGAGGCCTCTCTTTCTCCGAATTCTAGAAACCCCGTCTTCTACAGCATTCCTGAATTATTCTACTCCACAGAAATCTTGAAATCCTCTATTGCACAGCATTCTAGAAATCCTCTATTACGCAGAATTCTGTAACACTCCTATCCCTCTGAATTCTACTAATCCCCTATTCCACAGAATTCTATATGTCCTCCGTTTCTCTGAATAATAAAAATCTCCTATTCTACAGAATTCTAGAAATCTATTCTCCACAATTATTCTGAAAATCTATTACTTCACAGAATTCTAGAAACCACCTATTCCATATAATTCTAGAAGACCTAATTTCTCTCCTAATTCTAGAAATTTGCTATTCCACAAAAGTATGGAATTACACTATTGCACAGAATTCTATAAGACCTTTATTTCTTATTTCTTCTGGTACCCTATTCTACAGTAATCTAGAAATCCTCTTTCACAGAATTCTACAAGTAATCTCTCCCACAGAATTCATGAAATCTACTACTCCACAAAATTCTGAAAATCCTCTTGTCCACAGAATTCTAGAGTCCTCTCTTTCTCCGAATTCTAGAGATACCTTCTTCTACAGCATTCCTGCTGTCTTGTACTCCACAGAAAACTTGAAATCCTCTATTGCACAGGGTTCTAGAAATCCTCTAATATGCAGAATTCTGTAAGTCTCCTCTCCCTCTGAATTCTACAAATCCCCTATTAGACAGAATTCTAAAAGCCCTCCCTTCCTCTGGATAATAAAAATCTCCTATTCAATGGAATTCTAAATATCTATTCCGCACAATTCTAAAAATCTATTATTTCACAGAATTCTAGAAATCACCTCTACCACAGAATTCTAGAAGACCTGCTTTCCTCCCAATTCTAGAAATCCCCTATTCTGTGGAATTCTAGATGACCTGTCATCTCAGAATCCTAAAATTTGCTATTCCACAATATTATGGAATTACATTATTCCACCGAATTCTTTAAGTCATTTCTGTCTAATTCTACAGTATTCTACAAATCCTCTTTCACAGAATTCTACAAATAAGCTCTCCCACAGGATTCTAGAAATCTCCTACTCCACAAAATTCAGAAATCCTCTTGTCCACAGAATTCTAGAACTCCTCTCTTTCCCTGAATCCTAGAAATCCCCTCTTCTATGACATTCTAGTTTTCTACTCCACAGAAATCATGAAATTCTCAGTTGCAAAGCGTTCTAGAAAACCTCTATTACGCAGAAATCTGTAAGAATTCTCTCCCTCTGAATTCTACAAATCCACTATTCCACAGAAATTTAATATCCTCCTTTCCTATGAATCTTAAAATCCCAATTCTACGGAATTCTACATATCTAGTCCCCATAATTCTAAAAATCTATTATTTCACAGAATTCTAGAAATCACCTCTTCCACAGAATTCTAGAAGACCTACTTTCCCCCCAATTCTAGAAATCCCATATTCTGTGGGATTCTTGATATCCTGTCATCTCACAATCCTAGAAATTTGCTATTCCACAATATTATGAAATTACACTATTCCACAGCATTCTATAAGTCCTTTCTCATATCTAGCTGTACCCTATTCTACAGTATTCTAGAAATCCTCTTTCACAGAATTCTACAAGTAATCTCTCCCACAGAAATCATGAAATCTCCTACTCCACAAAATTTTAAAAATCCTCCTGTACACAGAATTTTAGAGTCCTCTCTTTCTTGGAATTATAGAAATCCCCTCTTCTACACTATTCCTGAAATCTTCTCCACAGAAATCTTGAAATACTCTATTGCATAGCATTCTAGTAATCCTCTATTACGTAGAATTCTGTAATTCTCCACTCCCTCAGAATTCTACAAATCCCCTATTCCACAGAATTCTAAGTCCTCCCTTCCTCTGAATTCTAAAAATACCCTATTCTACGGAATTCTAGAAATCTATTCTGCACAATTCTAAAACTCTATTATTTCACTGAATTGTAGAAATCACATCTTCCACAGAATTCTAGGAGCCCTCCTTTCCTCCGAATTCTAGAAATCCATTTATTCTGTGGAAATCTAGATATCATGTCATCTCATAATCCTAGAAATTTTCTATTCCACAGAATTCTAGAATTGCACTATTCCACAGAATTCTATAAGTTCTTTCTTTTTTTTTCACATGAATTTTTTTAAGGTATTATATGTGTACATATATCTTACCATTGCCCCCCCTTCCAATCATGCCCTCCCTCCACAGAGTTCTGTGTTCGTTGGGTGTATTCATGCATAACAGTCCTTCGGTTGTTCTCCCATCGCCCCCCCCAAGTCTCCTTCTCCTCCCTGCTGTCATTTGACAATCTGCTTGTTTTATGGTGACTATCTCAGGATCTCATGAATAGAATTCGCTCCTCGTTTGGCATTCTGCTTGTTTTTTGTTGGCTATCTCAGGACCACCCGAATAGAGTCTGCTCCCCCTCTGGTTCTCACTGCACCTCCCCCTGGGTCCCACTGTTTCCCTAGGGACACACGGCTCACCTGGGACACAGGACCCCCTGGGACACACGGCTCACCCAGGGCACACGACCCCTCTTGGGTGCTGTGGTCTCATATTGGGGGGGCCACGCTAGCTCCTTGCTAGCATGGCAGGCAGGCTGGTATGGTTGCAGGCGGGCTGAGATGGCTGCAGGTGGGTGGACCTCCCTCAAAGGTGTCTGGTTCGGTGAGTAAGCAGAGCAGCTGCGGACGCAGAGGCTAGGTTCTGAGGCAGCCGACTCTCTGAGCCCACGGCTTAGTGAGCTCTGTTCTCGGTGGATTTCCTTTATTTGCAGCGGTGGTGTGGGGTGGCAATAGCTGGTGTGGCAGCAACGGGCGATCCTGTGGTTCAATTTCATTGTAGTTTTTAAGTTCACATGGCGGCAGTGGCGGGAGCTTTATCCCGGCCATGCTGGCTGAAGGAGAACTGCCGGGGCCGCTAATGGCAGGTGCCGTGCCGGCTCCCCACCTGCACAGCGGGTGTGCTGGGAAGGTTGTGGGCAGGCTGAGATGGCTGCGGGCGGAGAATTCCCCCTCAATGGTGTCTCCTTTGGTGTGGAAGCGGAACTCCTGTGGACGCAGAGGCTAATTTCTGAAGCCACACTCTCTCTGAGCCAGGGGCGTAGTGAGCTCTCATTTCGGTGGATTCCCATTCTCAGGGGCGGCAGCGGATGCAGCAGCGATGGTAGCTCCCATGTCTCAATTTCCCATGTAGTATTAAAATCCACATGGTGGTAGTGGCGTAAGCTTTGGAACCGGCTGCTGGCGGTGGCAGCGGAAAGACTCCCAACGGCGCAAAGGGAAGGTGCAGTGGCTTAGGCCCACATCATCTCCCATGGTGGCTAGCAGGGCTGGCCCACTCCCTGGGCCCCAAGGCGGAGCGAGGTCTGGCTTCCCTCATTCCTGGCAGCAGTGGCTCAGGTTTCAGTTTCACTGTAGTTTTAAACTCCACATGGCAGCAGCAGCGTCCTACTTTGTGTCTAGTTGTAGCCTTCTCATTTTGCCAGCTTTCCTGTGGGTCTGGTGCGATGCCTTTAGATTTTATCTGTTGTTTTTTCCCCCAAATTGTTGAGGAGATGGCGGCCCAGGAGACTTCCTAGGCCACCATCTCGCTTCGGTCTCTATAAGTTCTTTCTTTCTCATTTCAGGCGGTACCCTATTCTACAGTAATCTAGGAATCCTCTTTCACAGAATTCTAAAAGTAATGTCTTCCACAGAATTCTAGAAATCTACTACTCCACAAAATTCAAAAAATCCTCTTGTCTACAGAATTCTAGACTCCTCTCTTTCTCTGAATTCTAGAGATACCATCTTCTACAGCATTCCGAATAGTGTAATTCTAGAATTCTGTGGAATAGGAAATTTCTAGGATTCTGAGAAGAGAGGACATCTAGAATTCCATAGAATAGGGAATTTCTAGAATTGGGAGGAAAAAGGTATTCTAGAATTCTGTTGAAGAGGTGATTTCTAAAATTCTGTGAAGTAATAAATTTTTAGAATTTTGGGAACAGATTTCTAGAGTTCCGTAGAATAGGGGATTTTAAGAATTCATAGGAAGGGAGGACTTTTAGAATTCTGTGGAATAGAGGATTATGAGTATTCAGAGGGAGAGAAGACTTACAGAATTCTGCATAATAGAAGATTTATAGAATGCTGTCCAAGAGAGGATTTCAAGATTTCTGTGGAGTAGAAGACTTCTAGAATGCGGCAGAACAGAGGATTTCTAGAATTAGGAGAAAGAGAGGACTCTAGAATTCTGTGGAAAATAGGTTTTCTAGAACTTTGTGGAGTACGAGATTTCTAGAATTCTGTGGAAGAGAATACTTGTAGAATTCTGTGAAAGAGGATTTGTAGAATACTGTAAAATAGGGTACTGCCAGAAATGAGAAAGAAAGGATTTATAGAATTCTGTGGCATAGCATAATACTAGAATTCTGAGGAATGGGAAATTTCTAGGATTCTGAGATGACAGGACAACTAGAATTCCACAGAATAGGGGATTTATAGAATTGGCATGAAAACAGGTCTTCTAGAATTCTGTGGAAGAGGTGATTCCTAGAATTCTGTGAAATAACAGATTATTTTAGAACAGTCGAGAACAGATTTCTAGAATTCCATAGAATAGGGGATATTAAAATTTTACAGGAAGGGAGGACTTTTAAAATTCTGTGGAATAGGGGATTTGTAAATTCAGAGGGATAGGACACTTACAGAATTCTGCGTAATAGAGGATTTCTAGAATGCTGTGCAATAGAGGAATTCAAGATTTCTGTGGAGTAGAAGAATTCAGGAACACTGTAGAAGAGGGGATTTCTAGAATTGGGCGAGAGGAATCTAGAATTCTGTGGATCCGATAATTTTTAGAATTTTGTGGAGTAGTAGATTTCTAGAATTCTGTGGAAGAGATTACTTGTAGTATTCTGTGAAAGAGGATTTCTAGAATTTTGTAGAATAGGGTACCGATAGAAATGAGAAATAAGGGATTTATAGAATTGAGTAGAGTGGTGTAATTCTAGAATTCTGTAAAATCGGACATTTCTAAGATTCTGAGATGACAGGACATCTAGAATTCCACAGAATAGAGGATTTCTAAAATTGGGATGAAATGAGGTCTTCTAGAATTCTGTGGAAGATGTGATTTCTAGAATTCTGTGAAATAATAGATTTTAGAATTGTGGGGAATAGATTTCTAGAATTTCATAGAATAGGGGATTTTTAGAATTCTGAGGTAGGGAGGACCTTTTAGAATTCTGTGGAATAGGGAATTTTTAGAATTCAGGGGATAGGAGGGCTTACAAAATTCTGAGTAATAGAGGATTTCTTGAATGCTGTGAAATACAGGATTTTAAGGTTTACGTGGATTGGAAAACTTCAGGAATGCTGTAGAAGAGAGGATTTCTAGAATTCGGAGAAAGTGAGGACTCTAGAATTCTGTGGAGAAGAGGATTTCTAGAATTTTGTGGAGTAGGAGATTTCTAGAATTCTCTGGGAGAGATTAATTGTAGAATTCTGTGAAAGAGAATTTCTAGAATTCTGAAGAATAGGGTACTTCTAGAAATGAGAAAGAAAGGACTTATAGAATTGTGTGGAACAGTGTAATCTAGAATTCTCTGCAATAGGTAATTTCTAGCATTATGAGATGATAGGACATCCATAATACTATAGACTAGGGGATTTCTAGAATTGGGAGGAAAATAGGTCTTCTAGTGTAAGGTCCCAAGACCCCCGGTGAGTCCGATGGAGGGGGCGACGACCCCATGCCAAATGCCGAGACCGAAACTTGATACAAAAAGCATGAGGTTTTATTAGTACAAGCGCAGCGCAGGGGCTTCTCAAGCAGCCAGCATCAGTGCTGGCTGGCTGAGAGCCCCGAGTATTACAGGACATGAGTTTATATAGGCTAAAACCACATGCAGGTGGTCTGTAAATCAGAGAACTATGTTAACAGATAATATTTGGCTCATAATAGCTGACAGTTGACTCATTTCCCAAGGAGGCCGGATGGTCTGTTTTTGCAGGTCGATTCCAGAAACAGATAAAATACCTAGTCCTCCCAGAAACAGATAAAGAAAAACTATAGCCCTGCGGTTAAGGAGGCTGGATGGTCTCTTCCTGACAGGTGCATTCCAAGGTGGTCAGCCCAGTTCCCAGGGGGAGAATTCCACAGCGGTCAACCTCCCTCGAGACCTAGCCCTGCTTTAATATTTGTCATAAAATATTGAATTCTGGCTCTTTGCATTTCAGGGTAGGGAGTTTCTGGGGACTGGCTTCATTCTTGCCTAATCTTCAACCATAAAGAACTGACCTCATTCCTGTCTAATCTTTAACCTTAAAGGTCACATCCTGGAACAGGCAGTGGGGGAGGCCAATTCCTCAATCTTGGGGTCCTTACACTAGAATTCTGTGGAAGAGGTGATTTCTAGAATTCTGTTTAATAATAGATTTTTAGAATTGTGGGGAATAGATTTCTTAAATTCTGTAGAATAGGGGATTTTTATAATTCAGAGGAAGGAAGGACTTTTAGAGTTTTGTGGAATAGGGGATTTCTAGAATTCAGAGGGAGAAAAGACTTACTGAATTCTGCATAACAGAGGATATCTAGAACGCTGTGCAAAAGAGGATTTCAATATTTATGCGGAGTAGACTTCTAGAATGCTGTAGAAGAGGGGATTTTTACAATTCGGAGAAAGGGAGGACATCTAGAATTCTGTGGAGAAGAATATTTCTAGAATTTTCTGGAGAAGGAGGTTTCTAGAATCCTGTGGAAGAGATTACTTGTAGAATTCTGGGGAAGAGGATTTCTAGAAAACTGTAGAATAGGGTACTTGTAGAAATGAGAAAGACAGGACTTATAGAATTGTGTGGAATAGTGTAATTCTAGAATTCTGTGGAATATGAAATTTCCCAGGATTCTGAGGTGAGAGGACATCTAGAATTCTACAGAATAGGGGATTTCTAGAATTCGGAGGAAAGGAGTGTGGGAACCCTTACCACGACCAGGGTGGTTCAGGGCCCACACTCATGGTCTGGTTTCTGAAGAAGGCTGTATTCTAAAAAATAAAGAGACTGGAAAAGAGTTAATTTGGGAAAATGTAAGCCAGGCGGGGAGTCAAGCCTCTAGTGGGAAGATTCACCCCCCTTCTGGCCTTTTGCCATTTCTTTAATTGAGATTCTGAGACAAAGACATTGCTTAAGCGGGAAAATTCCAGCAGCAGAAAATTAACAAGAATTTACATACTATTAAGAAACTAAAGATGCCTCAAGCTCTACTACCTCAACTAGACAATGAGTTAATTGCTCTGACCTTTCAGAGTCATTGAGGTTAGCCATCACTGTTTGAATATTAACAATAGTGACAATGTTTGGTTTCTTTAGACAGTTCTTTTTACATTTTATCACTAGTGACTCAACCTAGAGTCAATGAGTTAGTAGCTCTGACCTTTCAGAGCCATCAAGGTTGGCCAGTTCCCTTTACATTTTATTACCAGTGATAATGTTAGGTTTCGGTTCCTGGCAAAGGAGGTCTTCTAGAATTCTGTGGAACAGGTCATTTCTAGAATTCTGTGAAATAATAGATTTTTAGAATTGTGGGGAATAGATTTCTAGAATTCTGTAGAATAGGGGATTTTTATAATTCAGAGGAAGGGAGGACTTTTAGAATTCTGTGGAATAGGGGATTTCAACAATTCACAGGGAGAGAAGACTTACAAAATTCTGCATAATAGAGGATTTGTAGAATGCTGTGCATTAGAGGATTTCAAGATTATTGTGGAATACAAGAGTTCTAAAATTCTGTAGAAGAAGGAATTTCTAGACTTCTGAGAAAGAGAGGACTCAAGAATTTTGTGGACAAGAGGATTTCTAGAATTCTGTGGAAAAGAGGATTTTTAGAATTTTGTGGAGTAGGATATTTATAGAATTCTGTGGAAGAGATTACTTTTAGAATCCTCTGAAAAGGATTTCTATAATTCTGTAGAATAGGGGAATTGTAGAATTCAGAGAGAGAGAATTCAAAGGCTGTTACATAATAATGTCTCCCAGAACACATATACTAACCCTAAACATAGCCCTTGAAGCTGCCCCTACCCCACAAAACTGAGTATGCCTGCTAGACCTCACATGGATGGCATCAGAAATCCCAGGTTGGCTCAGGCCGAAAGAATTATCACCTGTGCACTTGTGCCTGCTCACCTGGCCCTGACCACTTGATGACATCAGCACTTCCTGTTTCAAAGCTTATCTGCCTTCTTTGACAAAAGACAAGTCATTGGCACTGAGGTAGACAGGAAACCTATATCAACCTAGGTTATCTGAGGTTTCACCACAATTCTCCTGTCATTGAACAATGTGTTGCAGATCGCAAGGCTATTTGTTGATGTAATCCTTGTGTTTTATACTCTTTCTTAAACATTGATCTAACTTCTGTTTGTGAGTTTCCAGAGTTCTATTAAGCACCCCCTAGTGTCTGTAGCTGCTTTGATGTGAATTCCAATGTTAAACGAAATGTTTTACATTACTAACAGCACGTGAAAGAATTGTTATTACCCCACAATTACTATCGTGCCTTTCCAGGCCCTTTGTAGGCAAATTCTCAGTATTTTAACATGCTGCTGAGATGGGGAAGTTCCCAAACGATTGTCACCTTCAGTGAAACACTGTCTCACATACATTTTCCTGCTCTGTTATTTGGAGATCTGGCAGGCTCTCCATTTTCATACAGGTATCATAAGGGCCTTTTGAGGACTTTACCGCTATTTGGACACCACCTTGGCTACTGTTTATCTCTCTTACTTCTTGAAGTACTCATTTACTGTTGTACAGGTCGATGAAGAGGCTTTGTGAAATTTTTCACCAGCTTGCCCCACCACACAAACACCAAGTCAGTTTTACAGTTAAAATCAAAGGGAAACACTACCACATCAAATTCTCAGCCTTTTACCTGGTTTTCACTATGCCAACATTGTGTTATTCTGGTCCTACATCTAGTTGGACATGCATTTCTTTTGTAGGAAGTACCCTTCTAAAATGTTTGTGGCCTGTAGTTTTCAATTTGCCATGTTACACTCATGCTCCAGTGAAGGCATGCTTTCACCGTGAATTCAAAGGCTGATACATTGTAACCTCTCACAGAACCAATATGCTAACCCTAACACTAGCCACTGAAACTGGCCCTATCCCTCAAACTGAATATGCCCTCTAGACCTCACATTGATAGCATCAGAACTCCCAGGTTGACTCAGGCCCACATAATTATGACCTGGGCACGTAGGCCTGCTCACCTGGCGCTGACCACTTGATGAAGTCAGCACTACCTGTTTCAAAGCTTCTCAGCCTTCTTTGAAAAAAGACTAGTCACTGGCACTGAGGTAGACCTGTAACCTATAGCAACCTACTTTCTCTGATGTTTCAACACCATTCTCCTGTCATTAAACAAAGTGTTGTTGATAGCAAGGCTCTTTGTTGATGTAATCCTCATGTTTTATGCTCCTTCTTAGATATGAAGCTAACTTCAGTTTGTGAGTTTCCAGAGTTCTGTTAAGCACCTCCAACGGTCTGTAGCTGCTTTCATGTGAATTCCAAAGTGAAACGACTTTTTTTTTTACATTACTACCAGCATGGGAAAAAACTATTATTGCCCTGTGATGACTGTCCTTCCTTTCCAGGCCCTTTGAAGGCAAATTCTCAGTATTTTCACATGCTAATGAGAAGGGGAAGTTCCCAAACGAATGTCCCATTCAGTGGAAAATCTCTCACATACATTGTCCTGCTCTGTTATTTGGAGATCTGGCAGGTTTTCCAATTTCATACATATATCATAAGGGACTTTTGAGGACTATACTATTATTTGAACAGTAGCTTGGCTATTGTTTACCTCTCTTACTTCTTGAAGTACTCAGATAGTGTCGGACAGGTCTAGGAAGAGGAGTTGTGAAGTTTTTCAACAGCTTTCCCCTTCCCACAAACACCAAGCCAATTTGTCAATTAAAATCAAAGGGAAACTGTACCACATCAAATTATCAGCCTTGTAACTGGTTTTACCAATGCCAACATTGTGTTATTCGGATCTTAGATCTAGTTGAACATGTATTTCTAGTGTAGGAAGCACCCTTCTAAAATATTTGTGGCCTGTAGTTCTCAATTTGCCGTGTTACACTCAAAATCCAGTGATGGCATCTCTTTCACTGTGAATTCAAAGGCTGATACATGATAACCTCTCTCGGAACCAATATGCTAACCAGAAACCTACCCCGAAACTGGCCCTACCCCTCAAACTGAGTATGCCCTCTAGACCTCACATTGATGGTATCAGAACTCCCAGGTTGTCTCAGGCCCAAAGAATTATCACTTGGTCACTTGTGCCTGCTCACCTGGCCTTGACTACTTGATGATGTCAGCACTTCCTGTTTCAAAGCTTCTCAGCCTTCTTTGACAAAGGACAAGTCATTGACACTGAGGTAGACAGGTAACCAAATCAAAGTAGGTTCTCTGGTGTTTCCACACGATTCTCCTCTCATTAAACAATGTTGATGTAATCCTCATGTTTCATGCTCATTCTTAGACATTAAGCTAATTTCACTTTATGAGTTTCCAGAGTTCTGTTAAGCATCTCCAAGTGTCTGTAACTGCTTTGATGTGAATTCCAATGTTAAACAACGTGTTGTACATTACTCTCAGTGCTTGAAAGAACTATTATTACGCTGTAATGACTATCATGCCTTTCCAGGCTTTTTGAAAGCAAATTCTCAGTATTTAAACATGCTGGTGAGTTGGGGACGTTCCCAATCGAATGTCACCTTCACTCGAACACTCTGGCACATAAATTTTCTGTTATTTGGAGATCTAGCAGTCTTTCCATTTTCATACAGGTATCATAAGTACCTTTTGAGGACTTTACAGGTACTTGAACACAAGCTTGGCTATTGTTTACCTCTCTTACTTCTTGAAGTACTCAGATATTGTTGTACAGTTCTAGGAAGAGTAGTTGTGAAATTTTTCACCAGCTCTCCCTGCCCCACAAACACAAAGTCAGTTTGACAGTTAAAATCAAAGGGAAACAGTACCACACCTAATTCTAAGCCTTTTCCCTGGTTTTCCCCATGCCACAATTGTGTTATTTACGTCTAACATCCAGGTGAACATGTATTTCTAGTGTAGGAAGCACCATTCTAAAATTTCTTGGGCCTTTAGTTTTCAATTCCCAGTGTTACACTCATGGTCCAGTTAGGGCATCTCTTTCACTGTGAATTGAAAGGCTGATACATGATAACCTCTCCCGGAACCCATATGGTAACCTGAAACCTACCCCCGTAGCTGGCCCTACCCCTCAAACTGAGTATGCCCTCTAGCCTTCACATTGATGGCAGCAGAACTCCCAGGTTGGCTCAGGCCCAAAGAATTATCACCTGGTCACTTGTGCCTGCTCACCTGGCCTTGACTACTTGATGACATCAGCACTTCCTTTTTCAAAGCTTCTCAGCCTTCTTTGACAAAAGACAAGTCATTGGCACTGAGGTAGACAGGTAACCAAATCAAAGTAGGTTCTCTGGGGGTTCCCTCAGTTGCTGCAGGTCTGACTGTGTTCCAGAGCCCTATAGATGCCAGTTGTGAGAGTTTCCATTTGCTTTTTGATGCTTTTGTGGAGGAACAAGAGTTTGGAGCTTCCTACACCACCATTTTGCTTCTTCTCCTTCTGCTCAGTGACTCCTTTTGAACAAACAGAGAATGAGAAGGAGAAGTGCGAAGACGGGGAAATCGCGCCATCTTGACGGGAGGAGATTTGGATTAAAGGACAGAATAGCCAGGCTGTAAAGACCACCGAGTGGCTGTTCGCCCCTGGACGCCGACCACAGTCAGCGCGAACGCTTGGATTGGAGGGAGTGCCCTACCCCAGGGTGAAGAATTGGTGAGTTTCTGCTGCGGCTCGCATATCCCCAGCGGCGCGCGCATCTCCCCCAAGCCGCAGCTGGTGCCGGCAGCTTTCGCGTGCTCGCAGAGGGGTCTGTGTTTGTAGGAAACCCAGAACTGGGCTGGAGCCACCCCTGACTGCGGTGGGGGCCCCTAAGGAGCAGTACGTCTGAATCGGTCTCAGAGGGAGGTGCAGGCGAACGTGGTCGGCTCCTCTTGCCCAACCCCCACCCCTCCATAGATCCCGGACACAGGGGGAAAGAAAAAAAAAACAAAAACAAAAACAGGAGGGGCCCAGGAGGCCTGGCTCTCTGCCACCAGTAGGCACCGCCACCTAGAGGCTACAGTGCATATGGACTCTAGAACTGCTTCAAAAAACAAGACCCGATTACAACACGGAAGAAACACTGGGAATTGTTATTAAAGCCCAGACTGGGAACTGCTGAGCTAGACGGAGCAACAGAGGAAGTGAATGACCTTCATTACTGCAAACTTTATTTAATTTTTGATTTTGATTTTCTAATTGTTTAATTTTTTTTCTGTTTTTTTTAAGCTACATTAGTTGCAAAGTTTACTTAAGAAGATATTTTTTTTTCATCTTTCCTCACTTGATTTTACCTTTTTAATTAACTCACTTTTATATGTAATCAATATTATTACTACTAGTAGTTTGCTCGTTTTATCTTTTTATCTTATTTTCTTTTGTTTATTTTTATCATTATCTTTGAAGTGCCATATTATATACTTTTTTAATTTTTTTTTCTTTTCTCTTTTTTACCCCTTTGGGATTACTATTCAACAGACTATTTATACCTTTCCTTCTCCAACGCTCTATTCTAACTCATCCCTACCTTTAGGCCATCACTCTTTTCCTAACCCTTTCCCTTTGATGTCCTGCTTATCTTAACTCTTTATTGCTCTAGATTTTCCCTATTTTTTTTCTATTTGCCCTCTCCTAAAATTTCACCCTTCCTGTGTATATCTGGCTCCCAACCCCCTACTCCAAGCCATCTCACACCTACCTTGTCGCTATCCTAAAAAAAAAAAAAAAAAAAAAAAAAACCCAAAACAACAAAAAATCCTTCTCTCCACCCCTTTGTAGTTGTATGTTAAATGCTAACTATATCAAAGTTGTATGCTTTTTTGTAAGATTGGTTCACTTATTCTTTGTATTTGATTGTATGACTTTGTTAGCTGGGTTCTAGTCATCTTTATTGAAGGATATTAATATTGCAAACGCTTTTCTGCTCAGTGACTTGTGTGTTGTACCTGGTTGTGTTGTATTTTGTACCTTTAAATCTAAGCAGGAGAGAGAGAACTACATATACAGGCATCTTAAAACAGAAAGATCATGGGGAGGCTAAGAAACACCCCACCTATGAAAGAAAATCAGACATCACCAGAAAAGGAAGTAAATGATTTAGAGGCAAGCAACCTACCAGAACAAGAATTCAGAGTAATGATCATGGGATGGCTAAAAAGAATGGAAGACAAATTAGACAATATGAATAAGACCCAAGAGGAAATGAAGAAAAACCAAGAGGATCTGAAGAAGAATCAAGAGGATCTGAAGAAGAACCAAAAGGAAATGAAGGCGACCCAAGAAGAAATGAAAAATGACATCACTTCTATGAAGAACTCAATAGAAAGCATCAAGAGTAGACTAGAAGAAGCAGAAGACCGCATCAGTGAGCTGGAAGACAAGATGGAAAAAAATACCCAATTAGAGAAGCTGCTAGAAAAAAAAAATAAAAAAAACAGGAGGAGAGCCTACGGGAGCTTTGGGACAATACAAAACAAAACAATATTAGAATAATAGGGGTCCCAGAAGGAAAGGAAACTGAGCAAGATATGGAAAAAGTATTTGAAGAAATAATGACAGAAAACTTTCCTTAGAGAAGAAAAAACCGACACAAATCCAAGATGCTCGAAGAGTCCCCAACAAAATGAACCCCCAAAGATCAACACCCAGACACATTATAATTAAGCTGGCAAAAAATATTGACAAAACCAGAATCTTAAAAGCAGCCAGAGAGAGACAAAAAATTACATATAAAGGAACCCCCATCAGATTAGCAACTGATTTCTCAACAGAAACTCATCAGGCCAGAAGGGAATGGGATGACATATACAAAGTCATGCAAAGGAAGGGTATGAACCCAAGAATACTGTACCCCGCAAGGCTGTCAATCAAAATTGAAGGTGTAATAAGGAGCTTCACTGACAAAAACAGACTAAAGGAATTTATCTCCAACAAACCAGCAATGCAAGATATGCTAAAGGGTCTACTGTAAAAATAAAGAAATAGGAAGCGAAGAAGGAACACAGGGGGATAGAATAAAAATGGCATCAAATACCTACCTATCAATAATTACTTTAAATGTAAATGGTTTAAATGCTCCAATCAAAAGACATAGGGTAACAGATTGGATAAGAAAGCAAAACTCATACATCTGCTGTCTACAAGAAACACATTTCAGAAAAAAAGATGCACACAGGCTGAGGGTGAAGGGATGGAAAAAGATTTTCCAGGCGAACGGAAATGAAAAAAAGGCTGGGGGAGCAATACTTATATCAGACAAATTAGATTTCAAAGTGAAGGACATAAAAAGAGATAATGAAGGCCACTTCATTATACTAAAGGGAGCAATCCAACAAGAAGAAATAACCCTGGTAAACATATATGCACCCAATGTGGGAGCACCCAAATACATAAAAAAACTGCTGAAGGACATTAAGGGAGAGATTGATTGTAATACAATCATAGTAGGAGATTTTAATACCTCACTGTCACATTTGGACAAATCACCCAAACAAAAAATCAGCAAAGAAATATCAATCCTAAATGACTCACTAGACCAGATGGAATTAATCGACATCTTCAGAACATTCCACCCCAAAGCCACAGAATACACATTCTTCTCAAGTGCACATGGAACATTTTCAAAGATAGACCACATGTTGGGACATAGGAAAAGTCTCTTCAAATTCAAGAAGATAGAAATCATATCAAGCATCTTTTCAGATCATAGTGGCATAAAACTGGAAATTAACTACAATAAAAATAATCCAAAGAAATCAAACACATGGAGACTAAACAGCATGCTATTAAACGAGGACTGGATTACCAAAGAAATCAAGGAAGAAATTAAAAACATCCTGGCAACAAATGACAATGAAGACACAACAATCCAAAATCTATGGGACACAGCAAAAGCAGTCTTGAGAGGGAAGTTCATATCTCTACAAGCCTATTGCAAAAAACTAGGAAAAAAGGTAACAGATTATCTAACTCTAAAACTCAAAGAGTTAGGAAAAGAGCAACAAGAAAAGCCCACTGTAAGCAGAAGGAAAGAAATAATAAAAATCAGAGCAGAGATAAACGACATAGAGACCAAAGAAACAATACACAAGATCAACAAAACCAAGAGCTGGTTCTTTGAACGGATAAACAAGATTGATAAACCTCTAGCCAGGCTAACCAAGAAACAAAGAGAGAGGACCCAAATAAACAAAATCAGAAATGAAAGAGGTGAAATAACAACAGACCCCACCGAAATACAAAGGATTGTTACAAAATACTATGAGCAACTCTATTCCAACAAATTGCACAACCTGGAAGAAATGGACATATTCCTAGAAAAATACAACCTTCCAAAACTTAATCAGGAAGAATCTAAAAATCTCAACAGACCAGTTACTTGGGAAGAAATTGAAACAGTCATCAAAAAGCTTCCAGCAAACAAAAGCCCAGGGCCAGATGGCTTCACAGGAGAGTTTTACCAAACATTCAAGGAAGAACTAAAACCTATCCTCCTCAGACTATTCCAAAAAATTCAAGAGGAAGGAACACTTCCAAACTCCTTTTATGAAGCCAGCATCACCCTAATTCCAAAACCTGATAAAGACAACTCAATGAAAGAGAATTATAGGCCAATATCCCTCATGAACATAGATGCCAAAATACTCAACAAAATCCTAGCAAATCGGCTCCAGCAGTACATCAGGAAGATCATACACCATGACCAAGTAGGTTTTATACCAGGAATGCAAGGATGGTACAATATCCACAAATCAATAAACGTGATACATCACATAAACAAATTGAAAGATAAAAATCATATGGTCATATCAAGTGATGCAGAAAAAGCATTTGATAAAATCCAACACCCTTTCCTGATAAAAACTCTCAACAAGGTGGGAGTACAAGGATCATACCTCAACATAATAAAAGCTATATATGATAAACCCACAACCAACATCATACTCAATGGGCAAAAACTAAAGCCATTCCCTCTTAAAACAGGAACAAGACAGGGATGCCCACTCTAACCACTCCTGTTTGACATTGTACTGGAAGTACTTGCCATTGCAATTAGACAAGAAGAGGAAATAAAAGGCATCCAAATAGGAAAAGAAGAAGTAAAGTTATCCTTATTTGCAGATGACATGATATTGTACATAAAAAACCCAAAAGACTCCATCAAAAAACTAATAGACTTAATAAATGAATTTGGCAATGTAGCTGGATACAAAATTAATGCCAGGAAATCGATGGCATTCCTGTACACCAACAATGAATTTACAGAAACAGAGACCAAAAAAGCAATCCCATTTACCATCGCACCAAGAAAATTAAGATACCTGGGAACAAATTTAACTAAGGAGGTAAAAGACCTATATACGGAAAACTACACAACACTGAAAAAAGAAATAGAGGAAGATGTAAACAGATGGAAGAACATACCATGTTCATGGATTGGTAGAATCAACATCATCAAAATGTCCATACTTCCCAAAGCAATCTATAGGTTCAATGCACTCCCCATCAAAATACCAACGGCATATTTCACTGACCTAGAAAGAACTCTCCAAAAATTCATTTGGAACAATAAAAGACCTCGAATAGCATCAGCAATCCTGAGAAAGAAGAGTAAAGTAGGAGGGATCTCCATACCAGATTTCAAACTGTATTACAAAGCCACTGTCCTCAAAACAGCCTGGTACTGGCACAAGAACAGACATATAGATCAATGGAATAGAATAGAGAATCCAGATGTCAACCCAAATCAATATGCTCAATTAATATTTGACAAAGGAGGCACGAGCATACAATGGAGCCAAGACAGTCTCTTTAGTAAATGGTGTTGGGAAAATTGGACAGATACTTGCAAAAGAATGAAACTAGAGCACCAACTTACTCCATACACAAAAATAAATTTGAAATGGTTACAGGACTTAAACATAAGACGGGAAACCATAAAAATACTAGAGGCATCCACAGGCAGCAAAATCTCAGATATATGCCAAAAGAACTTCTTCACTGATACTGCCCCTTGGGCAATGGAAGCTAAAGAGAAAATAAACAAATGGGACTATATCAAAATAAAAAGTTTTTTCACAGCAAAAGAAACCATCAACAAAACAACAAGAAAGCCCACTGCATGGGAGAACATATTTGCAAACGATATTACTGATAAAGGTTTAATCTCCAATATCTACAAACAACTTATTCAACTCAGTAAAAGGAAAATAAATGAGCCAATTAAAAAATGGGCAATGGAACTAAATAGAATCTTCTCAAAAGAAGACAGAAGGAAAGCCAAGAGGCACATGAAAAACTGTTCAAAGTCACTACTTATCCGAGAGATGCAAATCAAAACAACAATGCGATATCATCTCACACCTGTCAGAATGGCCAACATTAACAAATCAACAAAGGACAAGTGTTGGCAAGGTTGTGGAGAAAAAGGAACCCTCGTGCACTGCTGGTCGGATTGCACGTTGGTGCAACCACAGTGGAGAACAGTATGGAGCTTCCTCAAAAAACTGAAAATGGAACTCCCATTTGACCCAGTAATCCCACTACTAGGAATATATCCTAAGAAAATAGGAGCACCAATCAGAAAGGATATATGCACCCCTTTATTCATAGCAGCACAATTTACAATAGCTAGGATTTGGAAACAGCCTAGGTGCCCGTCAGCAGATGATTGGATCAGAAAACTATGGTACATCTACACAATCGAATACTATGCTGCCATAAAAAAGAAGGAATTCTCATCATTTGCAGCAACCTGGATGGAACTGGAGAATATCATGCTGAGTGAAATAAGCCAGTCAATGAAAGAGAAACACCATATGACTTCACTCATTTATGAATAATAAAGAACATTATAAACTGATGAACCATAAGTTAAATATAGCGACAGTAAAGCAACAAGCAGACTGTCTAATTACAACGGGGAGGGGAGGGAAATATGAGGGAAATAAGAGATCAACCGAAGGACTTGTACACATGCATATAAGTATAACCAATGGACACAAAACTCTGGGGAGGGAGGGAATGTTTTGTTTTTGTTTTGTTTTTTTGGGGGGGGCAATGGTAATATATGTACACAGATAATAATTTAATTAAAAAAAACAAAAAAACAAAGTAGGTTCTCTGGTGTTTCCACATGATTCTCCTCTCATTAAACAATGTGTTGCAGATAGCAAGGCTTTTTGTTGATGTAATCCTCATGTTTCAAGCTCGTTCTTAGACATTAAGCTAACTTCACTTTATGAGTTTCCAGAGTTCTGTTAAGCACCTCCAAGTGTCTGTAGCTGCTTTGATGTGAATTCCAATGTTAAAAGACGTGTTGTACATTACTCTCAGTGCTTGAAAGAAATATTATTACTTGGTAATGACTATCATGCCTTTCCAGGCTCTTTGAAGGCAAATTCTCAGTATTTTAACATGCTGGTGAGATGGGGACGATCCCAATCAAATGTCACCTTCACTAGAACACTCTTACACATACAGTTTCTGTTATTTGGAGATCTGGCAGGCTTTCCATTTTCATACAGGTATCATAAGTGCCTTTTGAGGACTTTACCGCTAATTGAACACAAGCTTGGCAATTGTTTACCTCCTCCACTTCTTGAAGTACTCAGATACTGTTGTACAGTTCTAGGAAGAGTAGTTGTGAAATTTTTCACCAGCTTTCCCTGCCCCACAAATACCAAGTCACTTTGACAGTTACAATCAAAGGGAAACAGTACCACACCAAATTCTCAGCCTTTTCCCTGGTTTTCCCCATGCCAACATTGTTTTATTCGGTTCTTACATGCAGTTGAACATCTATTTCTAGTGTAGGAGGCAACCTTCTAAAATGTTTGTGGCCTGTAGTTTACAATTTGCAGTCTTACACTCTTGCTCCAGTGATGGCATCTCTTTCACTGTGAATTCAAAGGTTAATACAGGATAACATCTCCCGGAACCCATATGCTAACCCTAAACCTCGCCCCTGAAGCTGGCCCTACCTCTCAAACTGAGTATGCCCTCTAGACCTCACGTTGATGGCATCAGAACTCCCAGGTGGGCTTAGGCCCAGATAAACAGTACCTGGGCACTTGTGCCTGCTCGCCTGGCCCTGACCACTTGATGACTTCAGCACTTCCTGTTTCAAAGCTTCTCAGCCTTCTTTGACAAAAGACAAGTCATTGACACTGAGGGAGACAGGTAACCTATATCAACCTAGGTTCTCTGATGTTTCAACACGATTTTCCTGTCATTAAACAATGTGTTGCAGATAGCAAGGCTCTTTGTTGATGTCATCCTCGTGTTTCATGCTCATTCTTAGACATTAAGCTAACTTCAGTTTGTGAGTTTCCAGAGTTCTATTAAGCACCTCCAAGTGTCAGTAGCTGCTTTAATGTGAATTCCAATGTTAAACTATGTTTTTTACATTACTACCAGCACGTGAAAGAACTATTATTATCCTGTAATGATTATTGTACCTTTCCAGGCTCTTTGAAGGCAAATTCTCAGTATTTTAACATGCTGGTGAGATGGGCACATTCCCAAACGAATGTCACCTTCAGTGGAACACTCTCTCACATACATTGTCCTGCTCTGTTATTTGGAGATCTGGCAGGCTCTCCATTTCCATACAGGTATCATAAGGGCCTTTTGAGGATTTTACTGCTATTTGGACACAAAGTTGGCTACTGTTTACCTCTCTTACTTCTTGAAGTACTCAGTTACTTTTGTACAGGTCTATGAAGAGGCTTTGTGAAATTTTTCACCAGCTTTCCCTTCCCCACAAACACCAAGTCAATTTGACAGATAAAATCAAAGGGAAACATTACCACACCAAATTCTCAGCCTTTTACCTGGTTTTCCCAATTCCAGTCTTACATCTAGTTGAACATGTAATTATTGTGTAGGAAGCACCCTTCTAAAATGTTTCTGGCCTGTAGTTTTTAATTCGCAGTGTTACACTCATGCTCCAGTAATGGCATCTCTTTCACTGTGAATTCAAAGGCTGATACATGATAATCTTTCCTGGAACCCATATGCTAACCCTAAACCTAGCTGCTCAAGCTGGCCCTACCACTCAATCTGAGTATGCCCTCTAGCCCTCACATTGATGGCATCAGAACTCTGCATTCCTGAAGTCTTCTACTCCACAGAAATCTTGAAATCCTCTATCTCACTGTGTTCTAGAAATCCTCTGTTATGCAGAAGTTTCTAAGTCTTCTCTCTCTCTGAATTCTACAAATCCCCTATTCCACAGAATTCTACTTGTCCTCCTTCCTCTGAATTCTAGCAAACTCATATGCTATGTTATTCTAGAAATCTATTCCCCACAATAGTAAAAATCTATTATTTCACAGAATTCTAGAAATCACCTCTTCCACGGAATTCTAGAAGACCTCGATTCCTCCCAATTTTAGAAATCCCCTATGCTGTAGAATTCTTGATGTCCTGTCATCTCAGAATCCTATAAATTTCCTATTCCACAGAATTCTAGAATTACACAATTCCACAGAATTCTATATCTCCTTTCTTTCTCATTTCTTTCTCATTTCTAGCGGTACCCTATTCTACAGTATTCTAGAAATCCTCTTTCACAGAATTCTACGAATAATCTACTCCACAGAATTCTAGAAATCCTCTTCTCCACAGAATTCTAGAGGCCTCTCTGTCTCTGAATTTTAGAAGACCCCTCTTCTACAGCATTCCTGAATTTTTCTACTCCACAGAAATCTTGAAATCCTCTATTTCACAGCATTGTAGAAATCCTCTATTATGCAGAATTCTGTAAGTATCCTTTCCCTCTGAATTTTACAAATACCCTATTTCACAGAATTCTAAAATTCTTCCCTTCCTATGAATTATTAAAATCCCCATTTCTCTGGAATTCTAGAAATCTATTCCCCACAATTCCAAAAATCTATTATTTCAGAGAATTCTAGAAATCACCTCTTCCACAGAATTCTAGAAGACCGCGTTTCCTCCAAATTCTAGAAATCCGCTATTCTGTGCTATTGTATATGTCCAGTCATCTCAGAATCCTAGAAATTTCCTATTCCACAGAATTCTAGAATTACACAATTCAAAGAATTCTATAAGTCCTTTCTTTCTCATTTCTAGAAGTACAATAATCTACAGAATTCTAGATATTCTCTTTCATAGAATTCTATAAGTAATCTCTCCCACAGAATTCTAGAAGTCCTCTCTTTTTGCAATTCTAGAAATACCCTCTTCTATAACATTCCCGGTTTTCTAATTCACAGAAATTTGAAATCCTCTATAGCACTGCATTCTAGAAATCCTCTGTTACGCAGAATTCTGTAAGTCTCCTCTCCCTCTGAATTCTATATATCTGCTATTTCACAGAATTCTAAAAGTCCTAACATCCTTTGAATTTTAAAATTTTCCTATTCCACAGAATTCTTTAAATCTATTCCCCACAATTCTAAAAGACTATTATTTCACAGAATTCTAGAAATCACCTCTTCCACAGAATTCTAGAAGACCTCCTTTCCTCCCAATTCTAGAAATCCCCTATTTTGTGGAATTCTAGATATCCTGTTGTAAGTACCCCAAGATTGAGGAATTGGCATCCCCCACTGCCTGTTCTAGGATGTGACCTTTAAGGTTAAAGATTAGACAAGAATGAGGTCAGTTCTTTACGGATTAAGCAAAAATGAAATCAGTCCCCAGAAACTCCCTACCCTGAAAAGCAAAAAGCCAGAATGCAATATTTCATGACGAATATTAAAGCAGGGCTAGTTCCCGAGGGAGGTTGCCCACTGTGGAATTCTCCCCCTGGGAACTGAGCTGACCACCTCGGAATGCACCTGTCAGGCAGAGACCATCCAGCCTCCTTAACCGCAGCGCTATAGGTATTTTATCTGTTTCTGGGATCGACCTGCTAAAACAGACCATCCGGCCTCCTTGGGAAATGAGTCAACTGTCAACTATTATGAGCCAAATATTAACTGTTAACATAGTTCCCTGATTTACAGACCACCTGCGTGTGGTTTTTGCCTTTATAAACTCATGTCCTGCAATTACTCGGCGCTCCCAGTCAACCAGCACTGTTGCTGTCTGCTTGAGAAGCCCCTGCGCTGCGCTTATACTAATAAAACCTCCTGCTTTTTGCATCAAGTTTCGGTCTCGGCGTTTGACTTGGGGTCGTCGCCCCCACCGTCGGACTCACCGGGGGTCTTGGGACCTTACACTGTAAACTGAGAATCCTAGAAATTTCCTATTGCACAGAATTCTAGAATTGTAGTATTCCACAGAATATTATAAGTCTTTCTTTCTCATTTCTATCGGTACCCTATTCTACAATATTTTAGAAATCCTCTTTCACAGAATTCTACAAGTAATCTATTCCACCGAATTCATGAAATCTCCTACTACACAAAATTCTAAAAATTCTCTTGTCCACAGAATTCTAGAGTCTTCTCTTTCTCTGAATTCTAGAAATCCCCTCATCTACAGCATTCCTGAATTGTTCTACTTAACAGGAATCGTGAAATCCTTTGTAACACAGTATTCTAGAAATCCTATATTATGCAGAACTCTGTAAGTCTCCTCTACCTCTGAATTCTACAAATCCCCTATTCCACAGATTTCTAAAGGTCCTCCCTTCCTCTGAATTCTAAAAAAACCCTAATCTAGGGAATTCTAGAAATCTATTACCCACAATTCTAAAAATCTATTATTTCACAGAATTATAAAAATCATCTCTTCTACAGAATTCTAGACCTCTTTTCCTAGCAATTCTAGAAATCCCCAAGTCTATAGAATTCTAGATGTCCTCTAATCTAAGAATCCTAGAACTTTCCTATTGCACAGAATTCTAGAATTACACTATTCAACAGAATTCTAGAGTCCCCTCTGCCTCTGAATTCTAGAAATCCCGTCCTATGAATTCTTAAATTCCGCTATTCTAAGGAAATCTAGAAATCTATTCCCCACTGCTGGGAACCAAAACCTAATACTTGTAATAAAATGGTCAGAGCTAGTCACTCATTGACTCTAGGTTGAGTCACTAGTGATAAAATGTAAAAAGAACTGTCTAACTGAAACCAAACATTGTCACTATTGTTAATATGCAAAAAGAGATGGCCAACATCAATGGCTCTGAAAGGTCATAGCAATTAACTCATTGTGTAGTTGAGATAGTAGAGCTTGAGACAACTTTAATTTGTTAATCATGTGTAAATTCTTGTTAATTTTCTCTCGCTGGAACTTTTCTGCCTAAGCGATGTCTTTGTCTCAGAATCTCAATTAAAGGAATGGCAAAAGGCCAGATTGATGGTGAGTCTTGCGACTAGAGGTTGACTCCCCGTATGGCCCAATTTTCCCAAATTAACTCTTTTCCAGTCTCTTCCTTTTTAGTGTACGGCCTTCTCCAGAAACCGAACACTGAATGTGGGCCCTGAACCATGTTGGTAATGTTAAGTGATCCAACATCTGGCGCCTTCAACGCGGGACTTCTGGAAGAGATGATATTTTTCGCCTAGAGCGAAGGAGGAAAAATACACCAAGAAAACGTGTGGAAAGGTACACCGAGAAAAAGGTGTGGAAATTTCACCAGAAAAATGTGAGGAAAAGTCACCAGAAAAATGTGAAAGAAAGCCCATGGCCAGCTGCAGTGTCTCGAACTGTAAGTAGGGTGGGAACGTCTTTCTTAACCAGGCTAAAGTCGAAGAATTAAGTTATAAATTTAAAGTAAATTTTATTATAAAATTTGGCTATATTATATGCTTAAAGAATGTGGTTTCTTGTTCAAATTAAAATCTTTGTTTGTGTTTGGAATTTAAAATCTGTAATAAGAACTAAAACTCCACCATTGAAATTGCCTCTGGTGGGGAGAAATTCAAATGTGGCAGGAGAGGGCAGGCATATCTGCTCTCCAGCAATGATAATACTTAGTGCTCTGTGTAAAAGTTATAAAAGAACTTGCAAATTAGGTGTTATCTTGGCCAAATTGGGTGCTAGTTATTTCTTCAGAAAGAAAAAAATTTTGAGAACTGTCTTTATATATTAAACATGAAAAAGAAATGTGTGGATAGATCTGTTGCTGAAACCTCCAAAAATAAGCTAAAGAATGGGGTATTTTGTATTTGAATGGCTACAAACTTACTCCAAATCCCGTGGCAAAAACAGATTTTTTGGAAGTTCGCTTATATATAGAAAAAGTAAAGTTTAAATTTCCCTCTTAAAAAATCTAGAGGACAAAATTGAAACCCTTAATTGATTATGTCTTGTATTTTTCTTAGAAATGTAAAGTGTTATTAATCGAGGACATGAAAAATATATTTGACTTACCAGCTTTAAAATTTCAAAGTATAAATTAAATTGGGAAAAATTATGTAGCTGTGGTAATTAAAATACCTAAAAGTATAATTTGTTTTTGAGATAATAAAATATGCGTTTTGTGTAATAATTAGAAATTCAAAACAAGTCACTTATTATTAGTTTAATTAAAAAGGAGCATTAATTCTGTAATCTCAACCAAAAATTTTCTCTGCAAAAGCTAGTCTAATTGATATATTAAGATAATAATAAAAGGTATTAAAATATTTAAATCATATATGGATATAGGTATTTGTTTGATGTTTTTTTCCATGATAAAATTTCAAGGCCTTAACAGAGATAATTCTTGGAAAGCGCCAAGGGCGCGGAGTAATGCAAGAAATTTATTCTCTCTATCTAGTATACTTGAAATTGGATGGAAAGCCATATCAAATAAAAATTAATAAATATACTTTAAATATTTTAGAAGGTTTATAGGCATGTATTGTTATGGGCATGGTAAAGAAGCAGGTACAGACACCTGACACTTGAGAATGTCTTTCTTGCCATTTTAGCAGTAGTCATCTGTACGGTAATTTTACCTTGGACAAATGTGGAAGTGTTTAGGACTTATGTTCCGGACCCTTCATGGGTAAAAGCCCTTATGTGGGCTGATCCCTTACTTAATGTAGTCACCAATAATTCTAAATACCTTGATCATTTAGGAAGAAAATGGGTGGAGCAAGGAAGTATAATTACATAGGTGTTGTCACCCAGCTTCCCTTTTTGTATGACATAATCAAACCACTGCTCCTTTGTGTGTAAAAAATTACATAGAGGTTTCTGGCTTGCACCAACGTATCGGAATATCACTACTTGCTCTTGAGAGAGGTGCAGAGAATGTAACTACGATCTTGTCTATATAAAAAGAAATTGAGCTTGAGGCAGCCTTAATTTGTTAATCTTATGTAAACTCTTGTTCATTTTCTGTTGCTGGAACTTTTTCGCCTAAGCAATGTCTTTGTCTCAAAATCTCAATAAAAGGAATGGCAAAAGGCCATGTTGGGGTGAGTCTTCCCACTAGAGGTTGACTCCCCTCCTGGCCAGCATTTTCCCAATAATATCTCTTTTCCAGTCTCTTCATTTTTAGTGTGTGCCCTTCTCCAGAAACTGGACCCTGAGTCTGGGCCCTGAACCACGCTGGTCGTGTTAAGGATTCCGACATCTGGCGCCCAATGTGCGTCAGAGAACCTCACTCCCCAATGTTGCAGGGGCTTGAATACTCACCCCTTCTGTGGGAGGTCTCCTGCCCCATGGCTGCTTTGTGCTTCCCATGCCCAGCTCAGATAGGGACCCAGGCAATAAACAGAGATTTGGCCCAGCTCAGATTGAGATCCAACTACAAACAAGAGACTTGGCTCAGCTCAGACAGGATCCAGGCAACAGAGAAATGACTGATGGCTACTGCCCTATATCTAAATCTAGCCTAAATCTAGGAGTGCTGAGGGCTTTCTCGAGGATGCATATAATCCTTTCCATTAATTTTTACAGAGTAAACTAAAATTGTTGTTAAAAGTATTAAATTTGACAGTAAAATAGTCAAGTTTTCAGATTAATTTAATTTGGCTAAATGAAATGAGTTAATATTCAAGAAAATTTAATTGTACAATAAGCTGTTCCTAAAGTATTAACCAAAATTTCTATTGGTAGTTCATTTCATGGTAAAATTGTTTAAAATGCAATGTCATAGTTTTTGTGCATAAAATTAAAATTTAAAAAATTATCAAAACAGCATTATTAAAAAAAAATTCCAAAAACCTCCTAATAATTGAATAAAAAAGTGGGATAGGGGAAAATACCATGAAAGAAAAAAATGTCCTGTAAGTAAATTACATTAAAAAATTTTTTTTTTCTTTTGAAAACCAATTTTAATTTGTAATAATAACAGTAAGATAGCCATATAAAACACAAATAGTATTAAAATAAGTCAGGAAAATTTTTTGGGCAAAAAGTATCCCAAGTAAAATTTATAGAAAAGATTCTATTATTAATTTTGGTCGAGTTATGTTTGTATATTTTCAGAAAACAACTCTAAGACCATGTGGATTCCTGCAACAGAGGAATTCGCAGGAATGCTCCAGCCAAGAAGACAAGAGGAGAAACAGTCCAGACATGGAAAACGCTGAGGACATCTTGCCATGGCAGTGTAAGGTCCCAAGACCCCCGGTGAGTCTGTAAGGTCCCAAGACCCCCGGTGAGTCTGTAAGGTCCCAAGACCCCCGGTGAGTCCGACGGAGGGGGCGACGACCCCAAGTCAAACGCCAAGACTGAAGCTTGATACAAAAAGCATGAGGTTTTAATACAATCGCAGCGCAGGGGCTTCTCAGGCAGACAGCAACAGAGCTGTCTCCTTGAAGCCCCGAGTAACTGCGGAACATGAGTTTATAAAGGCAAAGACCACACGCAGGTGGGGTTAAACATGGAGGGGGAAGAAGGAAACAAGGAAATTCTAAGGGGAGCTGGGCTCGTTAATTACATGTTAATCTTGCAAGCCCCTTGGTCTCTCCTCTGGGCAAGTCCTCAGGGTAGGGAGTTTCTGGGGACTGATTTCATTCTTGCCTAATCTTCAACCATAAAGAACTGACCTCCTCCCTGTCTAATCTTTAACCGTAAAGGTCACATCCTGGAGCAGGCAGTGGGGAAGGTCACTTCCTCAATCTTGGGGTCCTACAAGTCCAACGGAGGGGGCAACAACCCCGTGTCAAATGCCGAGACCGAAACTTGATTCAAAAAGCATGAGGTTTTAATAGTACAAGCGCAGGGGCTTCTCAGGCAGACAGGAACAGAGCTGTCTGCCTGGAGAGCGCCGAGTAACTGCAGGACATGAGTTTATAAAGGCAAAAACCACACACAGGTGGTCTGTAAATCAGGGAACTATGTTAACAGTTAACATTTGGCTCATAATAGTTGACAGTTGACTCATTTCCCAAGGAGGTCGGATGGTCTGTTTTTGCAGGTGGATTCCAGAAACAGATAAAATACCTATAGCCCTGCAGTTAAGGAGGCTGGATGGACTCTTACGGACAGGTGCATTCCGAGGTGGTCAGCTCAGTTCCCAGGGGGAGAATTCCACAGAGGTCAATCTCCCTCGGGACCTAGCCATGCTTTAATGTTTGTCATAAAATATTGCATTCTGGCTTTTTGCATTTCAGGGTAGGGAGTTTCTGGGGACTGATTTCATTCTTGCCTAATCTTCAACCGTAAAGAACTGACCTCATTCCTATCTAATCTTTAACCATAAAGGTCACATCCTGGAACAGGCAGTGGGGGAGGCCAATTCCTCAATCTTGGGGTCCTTACACCAGCAGTCAGCAGCTGTGCATTGCTGCAGGTTGCCCAGGACCAAACCAGAGATGGTTGAACCTGCATCGCCACTGTTTGTCCACCTTCCAGATATCACTGTTGACATATATAAATAAGGAACTTTGGGACTCAGAACTTTGGAACTGAGAACTTTAGGACTCAGAACTTTTGGACACTAAAACTTTTACTTAGAACTCTGGGACTTTGAAATTGGTACTCAAACATTTTGATCTTATATGTTTATTTCTGGACTGTAAATGCAAGATTTTTTAAAGGAAGGAATTGGGGGGAGATGCCAGGACCAAAAGCTAACACTGGTAATAAAAGGTAAAGGGAACTGGCCAACCTTGATGGCTCTGAATGGCCAGAGCTATTAACTCATTGACTCCAGGTTGAGTCACTACTGATAAAATGTAAAAGGAACTGTCTAACCGAAACTAAACATCGTCACTATTATTAATATGCAAAAAGAGATGGCCAACCTTAATGGCTCTGAAAGGTCAGAGCAGTTAACTCATTGTCTAGTTGAGATAGAGCTTGAGGCAACTTTAGTTTGTTAATCGTATATAAATTCTTGTTAATTTTCTGTTGCTCAGACTTTTCCATCTAAGCAATGACTTTGTCTCAGAATCTCAATAAAAGGAATGGCAAAAGGCCAGATAGGGATGAGTCTTACCACTAGAGGCTGACTCCCGGACTGGCCCCATTTTCCCAAATTAACTCTTTTCCAGTCTCTTCATTTATAGTGTAGGGCCTTCTCCAGATACCTGACCCTGCGTGTGGGCCCTGAAGCACGCTGGTCTTGTTTAGGGATCCCACACCCCACAAGTCTGAAATTCTATTATTTCACAGAATTCTAGAAATCACCTCTTCCACAGAATTCTAGGAGACCTCATTTCCTCCCAATTCTAGAAATCCCCTATTCTGTGGAATTCTAGATGTCTTGTCATCTCAGAATCCTAGATATTGGCTATTCCACAGAATTCTAGAATTACACCATTCCACAGAATTCTATAAGTCCTTGCTCATCATTTCTATCAGTACCCTATTCTACAGTATTCTAGAAATCCTCTTTCACAGAATTCTAGAAATTTCCTACTCCACAAAATTCTAGAAATCCTCTTGTCCACAGAATTCTAGAAGTCCTCTCTTTCTCCAAATTCTAGAAATCCCCTTTTCTATAACATTCTAGAAGTTTTCTACTCCACAGAAATCTTGAAATCCTCCATTGCAAAGCTTTCTAGAAATCATGTATTAGGCAAAAGTCTGTAATTCTTCCCTTCCTCTGAATTCTAAAAATCCCCTATTCTTGAGAATTCTAGAATTCTATTCCCCACTATTCTAAAAATCTATTACTTCACAGAATTCTAATAATCACCTCTTCCACAGAATTCTAGAATACCTCTTTCCTCCCAATTCTAGAAATCTCCAATTATATGGAATTCTAGATGTCCTGTCATCTCAGAATTCTAGAAATTTCCTATTCTACAGAATTCTAGAATTATAATATTCCACAGAATTGTTTTATTTTTTTATTAAATTATTATTTGTGTACATATATTACCATTGCCCCCCGCCAAAAACATTCCCTACCTCCCGTGAGTTTAGTGTCCATTGGTTATACTTATATGCATGGTACAAGTCCTTCGGTTGATCTCTTATTTCCCCATATTTCCCTGCACTCCCTACTGTAATTAGACTGTCTGCTTGTTGCTTTACTGTCGCTATATTTAACTTATGTTCATCAGTTTATAATGTTCTTTATTATTCATAAATGAGCAAAGTCATGTGGTGTTTCTCTTTCATTGACTGGCTTATTTCACTCAGCATGCTATTCTCCAATTCCATTCAGGTTGCTGCAATTGATGAGAATTCCTTCTTTTTTATGGCAGCATAGTATTCCATTGTGTAGATGTACCATAGTTTGTTGATCCAATCATCTGCTGATGGACACCTAGGCTGTTTTTTTAAATCCTAGCTATTGTAAATTGTGCTGCTATGAACATAGGGGTGCATATATCCTTTCTGATTGGTACTCCTATTTTCTTGGGATATATTCCTAGGAGTGGGATTACTGGGTCAAATGGGAGTTCCATTTTCAGTTTCTTGAGGAAGCTCCATACTGTTCTCCACAGAGGTTGTACTAGTCTGCATTCACCCAACTAGTGCACGAGGGGTCCTTTTTCTCCACAACCTCGCCAACACTTATCGTTTGTTGATTTGTTAATGTTGGCCATTCTGACAGGTGTGAGATGGTATTGCATTGTTGTTTTGATTTGCATCTCTCGGATAAGTAGTGACCTTGGGCAGTTTTCCATGTGCCTCTAGGCTTTCCTTCTGTCTTCTTTTGAGAAGATTCTATTTAGTTCTATTGCCCATTTTTTAATTGGCTCATTTATTTTCCTTTTACTGAGTTGAATAAGCTATTTGTAGATGTTGGAGATTAAACTTTTGTCAGTAATATCATTTGCAAATATGTTCTCCCATACAGTGGGCTTTCTTATTGTTTTGTTGATGGTTTATTTTGCTGTGAAAAAACTTTTTATTTTGATGTAGTCCCATTTGTTTATTTTCTCTTTAGCTTCCATTGCCCAAGGGGCAGTATCAGTGAAGAAGTTCTTTTGGGATATGTATGAGATTTTGCTGCCTGTGGATGCCTTTAGTATTTTTATGGTTTTCTGTATTATGGTTAAGTCCCGTAACCATTTCGAAATTATTTTTGTGTATGGAGTAAGTTGGTGCTCTGTCTCATTCTTTTGAATGTATCTGTCCAATTTTCCAAACACCATTTATTGAAAAGACTGTCTTGACTTCATTGTATGCTCATCCATCCTTTGTCAAATATTAATTGAGCATATTGATTTGGGTTGACATCTGGATTCTCTATTCTATTCCATTGATCTATATGTCTGTTCTTGTGCCAATACCAGGCTATTTTGAGAACAGTGGCTTTGTAATTCAGCTTAAAATCCGGTATTGAGATCCCTCCTACTTTACTCTTCTTTCTCAGGATTGTGGATGTTATTCGAGGTCTTTTATTTTTCCAAATGAATTTTTGGAGAGTTCTTTCTAGGTCAGTGAAATATGCCATTGGTATTTTCATGGGGAGTGCATTGAACTTATAAATTGCTTTGGGACCTATGGACATTTTGATGATGTTGATTCTACCAATCCATGAACATGGTATGTTCTTCCATCTGTTTACATCTTCCTCTATCTCTTTTTTCAGTGTTGTGTAGTTTTTCCCTATAGTTCTTTTACCTCCTTAGTTAAATTTACTCCCAGGGATCTTAATTTTCTTGGTGCGATGGTAAATGGGATTGCTTTTTTGGTCTCTGTTTCTGTAAATTCATTGTTGGTGTACAAAAATGCCATAGATTTCTTGTCGTTAATTTTGTATCCAGCTACATTGCCAATTTCATTTATTAAGTCTATTATTTTTTTCATGGAGTCTTTTGGGTTTTTTACGTACAATATCATGTCATCTGCAAATAAGGATAACTTTACTAATTCTTTTCTGATTTGGATGCCTTTTATTTCCTCTTCTTGTCTAATTGCAATGGCAAGTACTTCCAGTACAATGTCAAACAGGAGTGGTGAGAGTGGGCATCCCTGTATTGTTCCTGTTCTAAGAGGAAATGGCTTTAGTTTTTGCCCATTGAGTATGATGTTGGCTGTGAGTTTATCATATATAGCTTTTATTATGATGAGGTATGGTCCTTGTACTCCCACCTTTTTAGGAGTTTTTAATCAGGAAAGGGTGTTGGATTTTGTCAAATGCTTTTTCTGCATCAATTGATATGACCATATGATTTTTATCTTTCAATTTGTTTATGTGATGTATCACGTTTATCGATTTGTGGATATTGTACCATCATTGCATTCCTGGAATAAAACCTACCTGGTCATGGTGTATGATCTTCCTGATGTACTGCTGGATCCGATTTGCTAGAATTTTGTTGAGTATTTTGGCATCTATGTTCATGAGGGATATTGGCCAGTAATTTTCTTTCATTGAGTTGTCTTTATATGGTTTTGGTATTAGAGTCAAGCTGGCTTCATAAAAGGAGTTTGGAAGTGTTCCTTCCTCTTGAATTTTTTGGAATAGTCTGAGGAGGATAGGTTTAAGATCTTCCTTGAATGTTTGGTAAAACTCTCCAGTGAAGCCATCTGGCCCTGGGCTTTTGTTTGCTGGAAGCTTTTTGATGACTGTTTCAATTTCTTCCCAAGTAACTGGTCTGTTGAGATTTTTAGATTTTTCCTCATTGAGTTTTGGAAGGTTGTATTTTTCTAGGAATATGTCCATTTCTTCCAGGTTGTGCAATTTGTTGGAATAGAGTTGCTCATAGTATTTTGTAACAATTCTTATATTTTGGTGGGGTCTGTTGTTATTTCACCTTTTTCGTTTCTTATTTTGTTTATTTGTGTGCTCTTTCTTTGTTTCTTGGTTAGCCTGGCTAGAGGTTCATCAATCTTGTTAATCCTTTCAAAGAACCAGCTCTTGGTTTTGTTGATCTTGTGTATTGTTTCTTTGGTCTCTATGTCATTTATCACTGCTCTAATTTTTATTATTTCTTTCCTTCTTCTTACAGTAGGCTTTTCTTGTGCTCTTTTCCTAACTCTTTGAGTTTTAGAGTTAGATAATTTGTTACCTTTTTTTCTTCTTTTTTTGCAATAGTCATGTAGCGATATGAACTTCCCTCTCAAGACTGCTTTTGCTGTATCCCATAGATTTTGGATTGTTGTGTTTTCATTGTCTTTTGTTGCCAGGATGTTTTTAATTTCTTTCTTGATTTCCCTGGTAATCCAGTCCTCGTTTAATAGCATGCTGTTTAGTCTCCATGTGTTTGATTTCTTTGGATTATTTTTATTGTAGTTAATTTCCAGTTTATGCCACTATGATCTGAAAAGATGCTTGATATGATTTCTATCTTCTTGAATTTGAAGAGTCTTTGCCTATGTCCCAACATGTGGTCTATCTTTGATAATGACCCATGGGCACTTGAGAAGAATGTGTATTCTGTGGCTTTGGGGTGGAATGTTCTGAAGATGTCGACTAATTCCATCAGGTCTAGTGATTCATTTAGGATTGATATTTCTTTGCTGATTTTTTGTTTAGGTGATTTGTCCAAATGTGGCAATGGGGTATTAAAATCTCCTACTATGATTGTATTACAATCAATCCCTCACTTAATGTCCTCCAGCAGTTTTTTTATGTATTTGGGTGCATATATGTTTACCAGGGTTATTTCTTCTTGTTGGATTGCTCCCTTTAGTATAATGAAGTGGCCTTCATTATCTCTTTTTATGTCCTTCACTTTGAGATCTAATTTGTCTGATATAAGTATTGCTACCCCAACCTTTTTTTTCATTTCTGCTAGCCTGGAATATCTTTTTCCATCCCTTCACCCTCAGCCTGTGTGCATCTTTTTTTCTGAAGTGTGTTTCTTGTAGACAGCAGATATATGGGTCTTGCTTTTTTATCCAATCTGTTACCCTATGTCTTTTGATTGGAGCATTTAAACCATTTATATATCAAGTTATTATTGATAAGTGGGTATTTGATGCCATTTTTATTCTATACACCTGTGTTCCTTCTTTGCTTCCTATTTCTTTATTTTTACAGTAAACCCCTTAGCATTTCTTACATTGCTGGTTTGATGGAGATAAATTCCCTTAGTCTTTTTTTGTCTGTGAAGCTCTTGATTTCATTTTCAATCTTCACCGATAGCCTTCCTGGGTACTGTATTCTTGGATTCCGACCCTTTCTTTGCATGACTTTGTATATTTCATCCCATTCCCTTCTGGCCTGATTAGTTTTTGTGGAGAAATCAGTTGCTAGTCTGATGGGGGTTCCTTTATATGTAACCTTCTGTCTCTCTGGCTGCTTTTAAGATTCTTGCTTTGTCGTTGTTATTTTGCACTTTAATTATAATGTGCCTAGCTGTTGGTCTCATGGGATTCATTTTGCTTGGGACTCTGTGAGCTTCTTGTATTTGTATGGATTTTTTCTTGTCTATCTCAGGAAAGTTTTCTGTCATTATATCTTGAAACAGTTTTTCTATGCCTTCCTCTCTTTTCTTTCCTTCTGGAACCTCTATTATTCTAATATTGTTTTGTTTTGTAATGTCCCAAAGTTCCCGTAGGCTCTCTTCCTGCTTTGATTTTTTTTTTCTAAAAGCTGCTCTGATTGGGTATTTTTTCCCATCTTGTCTTCTAGCTCACTGATTCAGTCCTCTGCTTCATCTAGCCTACTTTTGATGCTTTCTATTGAGTTCTTTACAGTAGCTATGTCATTTTTCATTTCTTCTTTGTTCTTCTTCATTTCCTCTTGGGTCTTACTCATATTGTCAAATTTGTCTTCCATTGTTTTTATCCATCCCATGACCCTTACTCTGAATTCTTGCCCTGATAGGTTGCTTGCCTGTAAATCGTTTACTTCCTTTTCTTGTGATGGCTGATTTTCTTTCATAGGCGGGGTGTTTCTTAGCCTCCCCATGATCTTTCTTTTTAGAATTCCTGTTTATGTAGTTCTCTCTCTCTCTCCTGGTTAGATTTTAAGGTACAAAATACAACACAACGAGGCACAACTCACAAGGCACTGAACAGAAAAGTGTTTGCAATATTAATATCCTCCAATAAAGGTGACTAAAACCCAGCTAACAAAATCATACAATCAAATAAAATTAATAAGCAAACTAATCTTGCTAAAAAGCATAAAACTTTGATATAGTTAGCATTTAGAGTACAACTACAAAGGTGTAGAGAGAAGGATTTTTTTTCATGACAGCGACAAGGTAGGTGTGAATGTGCTTGGAGTAGGCGGTTGGCGGTCACATATACACAGGAAGGGTGAAATTTTAGGAGGGGGTAAATAGAAAAAAATAGAGAAAATCTAGAGCAGTAAAGAGTTAAGATAAGCAGGGCACCAAAGGGAAAGGTTTAGGAAGAGAGTGATGGCATAAAGGTAGGGTTGACTTAGAGTAGAGTGTTGGAGAACGAAAGGTATAGTCTGTTGAATATAATCCCAAAGGGGGGAAAAATAGAAAAGAAAAAAAAGAAAAGAAAAAGAAAAAAAAAGTATATAATATGGCACTTAAAAGATAATGATAAAAATAAACAAAAGAAAATAAGATAAAAAGATTAAAAAGGCAAAATAGTAGTAGTAATAATATTGATTACATAAAAAAGTGAATTAATTAAAAAGGTAAACTCAAGTGAGGGAAGATGAAAAAAATATCTTCTTAAGTAAACTTTGCAACTAATGTAACTTAAAAAACAAAACAAAATCAGAAAAAGTTAAAAAATTAGAAAGTCAAAATAAAAAATTAAATAAAATTTGCAATAATGAAGGTCGTTCACTTCCTCTGTTGTTTTGTTTAGCTCACCAGTTCCCAGTGTGGGCATTATTGCAGTTCCCTGTGTTTCTTCCCTGGTGTAATCAGGTCTTCATTTTTAAGCAGTGCTAGAGTCCATATGTACTCTAGCTTCTAGGTGGCAGTGTTTCTTGGTGGCAGAGAGCCATGGTTCTGAGGCTTTTCTATCATTTTTCCTCCCTCTCTGTGTCCCTGATCTATGGAGGGGTGTGGGTTGGGCAGGAGGAGCCGACCACACTAGCCTGTAACTCTCTCTGAGTAAGATACAGACCTACTGCTCTTTAGATATCCACCCACTTAGGAGCCCTGAACACAGTCTTGGGTGCTTCCAGCCCTGCTCTGTGTTTCTAGAATTCCGTAGAATCGGGTATTTTTATAATTCAGAAGAAGGGAGGAGTTTTAGAATTCTGTGGAATAGGGGATTTGTACAATTCAGAGGGAGAGAAGGCTTACAGACTTCTGCATAATAGAGGATTTCTAGAACGCTGTGCAATAGAGGATTTTAGGATTTCTGTGGAGTAGAAGACTTCAGGAATGCAGTAGAAGAGGGGATTTCTAGAATTCGGAGAAAGAGAAGACTCTAGAATTCTGTGGACAAGAGGATTTTTAGAATTTTGTGGAGTAGCAGAATTCTAGAATTCTTTGGAAGAGATTACTTGTAGAATTCTGTGAAAGATGATTTGTAGATTACTGTAGAATAGGGTATCGTCGGAAATGAGAAAGAAAGAACTTATAGAATTCTGTGGAATAGTGTAATTCTATTATGCTGTGGCATAGGAAATTTCTAGGATTTTGAGATTACAGGACATCTAGCATCCCACAGAATAGGGGATTTCTAGAATTCGGAGGATATGAGGTCTTTTAGAATTCGGATTTCTAGAATTTTGTGAAATAATAGATTTTTAGAATTGTGCTGAATAGATTTCTAGAATTCCGTATAATAAGGTCTTTTTAGAAATTAGAGGAAGGGAGGACTTTTAGAATTCTATGGAATAGTAGATTTGTAGAATTCAGAGGTAGAGGAGACTTACAGAATTCTGCATAATAGAGGAGTTCTTGAACGCTGTGCCATAGAGGCATTCAAGATTTCTGGGGATTAGAAGAAAGGAGAAATACTGTAGAAGAGGGTATCTCTAGAATTCGGAGAAAGAGAGAACTCTAGAATTCTGTAGACAAGAGGATATTTAGAATTTTGTGGAGTAGGAGATTTCAAGAATTCTGTGGAGGAGATTACTTGCAGAATTCTGTGAAAGAGGATTTCTAGATTACTGTAGAAAAGGGTACCTCCGGCAATGAGAAAGAAAGGTGTTATAGAATGCTGTGGAATAGTGTAATTCTAGAATTCTGTGGAATAGGAAATTTCTAGGATTCTGATATGAGAGGACATCGAGAATCCCACAGAATAGGGGATTTCTAGAATTCGGACGAAACGAGGTCTTCTAGAATTCTGTGGAAGACGCAATTTCTAGAATTGTGTGAAATAAAAGAGTTTTAGAATTGTGCGGAATCGATTTCTAGAATTCTGTAGAATAGGGTATTTTTACAATTCAGAGGAAGGGAGGACTTTTAGAATTTTGTGGAATAGGGTATTTGTCGAATTCTGAGGGAGATGAGACTTACAAAATCCTGCTTAAGAGAGGATTTCTAGAACGCTGTGCAATAGAGGATTTCAAGATTTCTGTGCAGTAGAAGAATTCGGGAATGGTGTAGAAGAGGGTATCTCTAGAATTCGGAGAAAGAGAGGACTCTAGAACTCTGTAGACAAGAGGATTTTTAGAATTTTGTGCACTAGCATTTTCTAGAATTCTGTGGAAGAGATTACTTGTAGAATTCTGTGAAAGAGGACTTCTACATTACTGTAGAATAGGGTACCACTGGAAATTAGAAAGAAAGGAGTTATAGAATTCTGTGGAATACTGCAATTCTAGCATTCTGTGGAATAGGAAATTTCTAGGATGCTGAGATGACAGGCCATCTAAAATCCCACAGAATAGGGGATTTCTAGAGTTCGGAGTAAGCGAGGTCTTCTAGAATTCTGTGTAAGAGGTGAATTCTAGAATTCTGTGAAATAATAGATTTTTCAAATTGTGCAGAATAGATTTTTAGAATTCCGCAGAATAGAGTACTTGTAGAATTCAGAGGAAGGGAGGACTTTTAGAATTCTGTGGAATAGGGCATTTGTCGTATTCTCAGGGAGATGAGACTTACAGAATTCTGCTTAAGAGAGGATTTCTAGAATGCTGTGCAATAGAGGATTTCAAGATTTCTGTGCAGTAGAAGAAATCAGGAATACTGGTGAGGAGTGTATCTCTAGAATTCGGAGAAAGTGTGGACTCTGGAATTCTGCAGACAAGATGATTTTTAGAATTTTATGGAGTAGGATATTTCTAGAATTCTGCGGAAGAGATTAATTGTACAATTCTTTGAAAGAGGATTTCTAGATTACTATAGAATAGTTTATCGCCAGAAATGAGGAAGAAAGAAGTTATAGAATTCTGTGGAATAGTGTAATTCTATTATTCTGTGGAATACGAAATTTTTAGAATGTTGAGAAGACAGGCAATCTAGCATCCCACAGAATAGGGGATTTCTAGCATTCGAAAGATATGAGGTCTTTTAGAATTCTGATTTCTAGAATTCTGTGAAATAATAGATTTTTAGAACTGTGCGGAATAGATTTCTAGAATTTGATAGAATAGGATATTTTTGGAATTCAGAGGAAGGGAGTCCTTTTAGAATTCTGTGGAATAGCGTATTTGTAGAATTCAGAGGGAGATGAGACTTACAGAATTCTGTGTAATATAGGATTTCTAGAACGCTGTGCAATAGAGGATTTGAAGATTTCTGTGGAGTAGAAGAATTCAGGAATGCTGTAGAGGAGGGTATCTCTAGAATTCCGAGAAAGAGAGGACTCTAGAACTCTGTAGACGAGGATTTTTAGAATTTTGTGCAGTAGCATTTTTCTAGAATTCTGTGGAAGAGATACTTGTAGAATTCAGTGAAAGAGGATTTCCAGATTTCTGTAGAAAAGGGTACCTCTGGCCATGAGAAAGAAAGAAGTTATTGAATTCTGTGGAATAGTGTAATTCTAGAATTATGTGGAATAAGCAATTTCTAGAATTCTGAGATGACAGGCCATCTAGAATCCCGCGGAATAGGGGATTTCTAGAATTCAGAGGAAATGAAGTCTTCTAGAATTCTGTGTAAGAGGTGAGTTCTAGAGTTTTGTGAAATAATAGAGTTTTAGAATTGTCCGGAATAGATTTCTAGAATTCCGTAGAATAAGGTATTTCAGAATTCAGAGGAAGGGAGGACTTTTGGTATTTTGTGGAATAGGGGATATGTAGAATTCAGAGGGAGAGGAGATTTACAAAATTCTGAGTGATTGATGATTTCTAGAATGCTGTGCAATAGAGGATTTCAACATTTCTATGGAATTCAGGAATGTTGTAGAAGAGGGTATCTCTAGAATTCAGCTAAAGCGAGGACTCTAGAATTCTGTAGACAAGGTGATTTTTAGAATTTTTTGGAGTAGCAGATTTCTAGAATTCTGTTGAAGAGATTAGTTGTAGAATTCTGAGAAAGAGGACTTCTACATTAATTTAGAATAGGGTACCACTGGAAATGTGAAAGAAAGGAGTTGTAGAATTCTGTGGAATACTGCAATTCTAGCATTCTGTGAAATAGGTAATTCTATGATTCAGAGATGACAGGCCATCTAGAATGCCACAGAATAGGAGATTTCTAGAATTCTGAGGAAACAAGGTCTTCTAGAATTCTGTGTAAGAGGTGAGTTCTATAATTCGGTGAAATAATAGATTTTTCGAATTGTGCAGAATAGATTTTTAGAATTCAGTAGAATAGAGTATTTGTAGAATTCAGAGGAAGGGAGAACTTTTAGAATTCTGTGGAATAGGGTATTTGTCGAATTCTGAGGGAGATGAGATTTACAGAATTCTGCTTAAGAGAGGATTTCTAGAACGCTGTGCAATAGAGGATTTCAAGATTTCTGTGCAGTAGAAGAAATCAGGAATACTGGTGAGGAGTGTATCTCTAGAATTTGGAGAAAGTGAGGACTCTGGAATTCTGCAGACAAGATGATTTTTAGAATTTTATGGAGTAGGAGATTTCTAGAATTCTGCGGAAGAGATTACTTGTAGAATTCTGTGAAAGAGGATTTCTAGATTACTATAGAATAGTGTACTGCTGGAAATGAGAAAGAAAGAAGATATAGAATTCTGTGGAATGGTGTAATTCTATTATTCTGTGGAATACGAAATTTCTAGGATGTTGAGATGACAGGCAATCTAGCATCCCACAGAATAGGGGATTTCTAGCATTCGGAGGATATGAGGTCTTTTAGAATTCTGATTTCTAGAATTCTGTGAAATAATAGATTTTTAGAACTGTGCGGAATAGATTTCTAGAATTCCATAGAACAGGATATTTTTGGAATTCAAAGGAAGGGAGTCCTTTTAGAATTCTGTGTAATAGGGGATTTGTAGAATTCAGAGGGAGAGGAGTTTTACAGAATTCTGTGTAATAAAGGATTTCTAGAACGCTGTGCAATAGAGGATTTGAAGATTTCTGTGGAGTAGAAGAATTCAGGAATCTTGTAGAAGAGGGTATCTCTAAAATTCCGAGAAAGAGAGGACTCTAGAACTCTGTACACAAGAGCATTTTTAGAATTTTGTGCAGTAGCATTTTTCTAGAATTCTGTGGAGGAGATACTTTTAGAATTCTGTGAAAGAGGATTTCCAGATTACTATAGAAAAGGGTACCTCCGGCCATGAGAAAGAAAGAAGTTATAGAATTCTGTGGAATAGTGTAATTCTAGAATTCTGTGGATTAGGAAATTTCTAGAATTCTGAGATGACAGGCCACCTAGAATCCCACGGAATAGGAGATTTCTAGAATTCAGAGGAAATGAGGTCTACTAGAATTCTGTGGCAGAGATGATTTCTCGAATTTTATGCAATAATAGATTTTTAGAATTGTGAGGAATAGCTTTCTAGAATTCCGTAGAATAGTGTATTTTTTGAATTCAGAAGATGGGAGGACTTTTAGAATTCTGTGGAATATGGGATTTGTATAATTCAGAGGAAGAGGAGACTTATAAAATTCTGCGTAATAGAGGATTTCTAGAACGCGGTGCAATAGAGGATTTCAAGATTTCTGTGCAGTAGAAGAATTCAGGAATGCTGTAGAAGAGGGGATTTCTAGAATTTGGAGAAAGTGAGGACTCTGGAATTCTGCAGACAAGATCATTTTTAGAATTTTGTGGATTAGTAGATTTCTAGAATTCTGTGGAAGAGATTACTTGTAGAATTCTCTGAAAAAGGATTTCTAGATTACTGTAGAATAGGGTATCGCTAAATATGTTAAGGAAAGGACTTATAGAATTCTGTTGAGTAGTGTAATTCTAGAATTCTGTGGAATAGGAAATATCTAGGATTCTGAGATGAGAGGACATCGAGAATTCTATAGACTAGCGGATATCTATAATTGGGAGGAAACGAGGTCTTCTAGAATTTGATTTCTAGAATTCTGGGAAATAAAAGATTTTTAATATTGTGGGCAATAGATTTCTATTATTCCATGGAATAGGGGATTTTAAGAATTCATAGGAAGAGAGGACTTTTAGAATTCTGTGGAATAGGGGATTTGTAGAATTCAGAGGGCTGGAAGACTTACAGACTTTTGCCTTATACAGGATTTCTAGAACGCTTTGCAATGGAGGATATCAAGATTTCTGTGGAGTAGAAAACTTCTAGAATGTTATAGAAGAGGGGATTTCTAGAATTTGGAGAAAGAGTGGATTTCTAGAATTCTGTGGACAAGAGGATTTCTAGAATTTGGGGGAGTAGGAAATTTCTAGAATTCTGTGGGAGAGATTAGTCATAGAATTCCGTGAAAGAGGATTTCTAGAATACTATAGAATAGGGTACCGATACAAATGATAAGCAAGGACTTATAGAATTCTGTGGAATAGTGTACTTCTAGAATTCTGTGGAATAGCCAATTTCTTGGATTCTGAGATGACAAGACATCTAGAATTCCACAGAATAGGGGATTTCTAGAATTGGGAAGAAACGAGGTCTCCTAGAATTCTGTGGAAGAGGTGATTTCTAGAAATCTGTGAAATAATAGATTTTCAGACTTGTGGGGTGTGGGATCCCTAAACAAGACCAGCGTGGTTCAGGGCCCACACGCAGGGTCAGGTATCTGGAGAAGGCCCTACACTATAAATGAAGAGACTGGAAAAGAGTTAATTTGGGAAAATGGGGCCAGTCTGGGAGCCAGCCTTTAGTGGTAAGACTCATCCCTATCTGGCCTTTTGCCATTCCTTTTATTGAGATTCTGAGACAAAGACATTGCTTAGGTGGAAAAGTTCAAGCAACAGAAAATTAACAAGAATTTACATACGATTAACAAACTAAAGTTGCCTCAAGCTCTATCTCAACTAGACAATGACTAATTGCTCTGACCTTTCAGAGCCATTAAGGTTGGCCATCTCTTTTTGCATATTAACAATAGTGACCATGTTTGGTTTCAGTTAGACAGATCTTTTTATTACTAGTGACTCAACCTAGAGTCAATGAGTTAATAGCTCTGACTATTCAAAGCCACCAAGGTTGGCCAGTTCCCTTTACATTTTATTACCAGTGTTAGGTTTTGGTCCCAGCATCTCCCCCCAATTCCTTCCTTTAAAAAATCTTGCATTTACAGTCCAGAAATAAACATATAAGATTGAAATGTTTGAGTCCCAATTTCAAAGTCCCAGAGTTCTAAGTAAAAGTTTCAGTGTCCAAAAGTTCAGAGTCCTAGAGTTCTCAATTCCAAAGTTCTGAGTTCCAAAGTTCCTTATTTATATATTTCAGCAATGATATCTGGATGGTGGACAAACAGTGGCGATGCAGGTCCGACCATCTCTGGTTTGGTCCTGGGCAACCTGCAGCAATGCACAGCTGCTGACTGCTGGCATGGCAAGACGTCCTCAGCGTCTTCCATATCTGGACTGTTTCTCCTCTTGTCTTCTTTGCTGGAGCATTCCTGTGAATTCCTCTGTTGCAGGAATCCACATGGTCTTAGAGTTGTTTTCTGAAAATATACAAACATATCTCGACCAAAATTAATAGTAGAATCTTTTCTATAAATTTTATTTGGGATACTTTTTGCCCAAATAATTTTCCTGACTTATTTTGATACTATTTGTGTTTTATATGGCTATCTTACTGTTATCATTACAAATTAAAATTGGTTTTCAAAAGTAAAAAATTTTTTTTAATGTAATTTACTTACAGGACATTTTTTTCTTTCATGGTATTTTTCCCCTATCCCACTTTTTTATTCAATTATTAGGAGGTTTTTGGAATTTTTTTTTAATAATGCTGTTTTGATAATTTTTAAAATTTTAATTTTATGCACGAAAACTATGACATTGCATTTTAAACAATTTTACCATGAAATGAACTACCAATAGAAATTTTGGTTAATACTTTAGGAACAGCTTATTGTACAATTAAATTTTCTTGAATATTAACTCATTTCATTTAGCCAAATTAAATTAATCTGAAAACTTGACTATTTTACTGTCAAATTTAATACTTTTAACAACAATTTTAGTTTACTCTGTAAAAATTAATGGAAAGGATTATATGCATCCTCTAGAAAGCCCTCAGCACTCCTAGATTTAGGCTAGATTTAGATATAGGGCAGTAGCCATCAGTCACTTCTCTGTTGCCTGGATCCTGTCTGAGCTGAGCCAAGTCTCTTGTTTGTAGCTGGATCTCAATCTGAGCTGGGCCAAATCTCTGTTTATTGCCTGGGTCCTGATCTGAGCTGGGCATGGGAAGCACGAAGCAGCCATGGGGCAGGAGACCTGTTTTCCTAGCAATTCCAGAAATCCCATAGTCTGTAGAATTCTAGATGTCCTCTCATCTAAGAATCCTAGAAATTTCCTATTGCACAGAATTCTAGAATTACACTATTCAACAGAATTCTAGAGTCCTCTCTGTCTCTGAATTCTAGAAATCCCTTCCTATGAATTCTTAAATTCTCCTATTCTAAGGAATTCTAGAAATCTATTGCCCACTGCTGGGAACCAAACCCTAATACTTGTAATAAAATGGTCGGAGCTATTAACTCATTGACTCTAGATTGAGTCACTAGTGATAAAATGTAAAAAGAACTGTCTAACTAAAACCAAACATTGTCACTATTGTTAATATGCAAAAAGAGATGGCCAACATCAATGGCTCTGAAAGGTCATAGCAATTAACTCATTGTGTAGTTGAGATAGTAGAGCTTGAGACAACTTTAATTTCTTAATCATGTGTAAATTCTTGTTAATTTCCTGTTGCTGGATCTTTTCTGCCTAAGTGATGTCTTTGTCTCAGAATCTCAATTAAAGGAATGGCAAAAGGCCAGATGGGTGGTGAGTCTTCCCACTAGAGGTTGACTTCCCGTCTGGCCCATTTTCCCAAATTAACTCTTTTCCAGTCTCTTCCTTTTTAGTGTACAACCTTCTCCAGAAACCGAAAACTGAGTGTGGGCCCTGAACCATGTTGGTCGTGTTAAGGGATCCCACATATGGCACCTTCAACGCAGGATTTCTGAAGGAGATGATATTTTTTCGCGTAGATCGAAGGAGGAAAAATAAACCGAGAAAAAGTGTGGAAAGGTACACCGAGAAAAAGGTGTGGAAAATTCACTAGAAAAATGTGAGGAAAATTTACCAGAAAAAGGTGAGGGAAAGCCCATGGCCAGCTGCAGTGTCTCGAACTGTAAGTAGGGTGGGAACATCTTTCTTAACCAGGCTAAAGTGGAAGAATTAAGTTATAAATATAAAGTAAATTTTATTACAAAATTTGGCTTATATGCTTAAAGAATGTGGTTTCTTGTTCAAATTAAAATCTTCGTTTGTGTTTGGAATTTAAAATCTGTAATAAGAACTAAAACTCCACCATTGAAATTGCCTCTGGTGGGGAGAAATTCAAATGTGGCAGGAGAGGGCAAGCCTATCTGCTCTCCAGCAATGAGAATACTTAGTGCTTTGTTTAAAAGTTATAAAAGAACTTGCATATTAGGTGTTATATTGGCCAAATTGGGTGCTAGTTATTTCTTCAGAAAGAAAAAAAGAAAGAAAAAAATTTTGAGAACTGTCTTTATTTATTAAACATGAGAAAAAAAATGTGTAGACAGATCTGTTGCTGAAACCTCCCAAAATAAGCTAAGAAATGGGGTATTTTGCATTTGAATGCCTACAAACTTACTCCAAATCCTGTGGCAAAAACATATTTTTTGGAAGTTCGCTTATATACTTGATTCTTGCAATCTTCCAATCTGTTTTTAGGACTCTGTATAATATTTTTTATTTCAGAGAATGTATTCTTTATTTCTAGTTGATCCCTTTTCATATCCTCATAGGTCTCATTTATTTTATCGGCCTTTTCTAAGAGATTGTTGAACATCCTTATAAGCGTGGCTTTGAACTCTATATCCAGTCGCTTTTTGTCCTCCATTTCTTTCGTTTGTGATCTGTTTCCTCATTTCGGCATTTTCGCTGCTTCCCTGGGTTGGTAGGTTGGGAGGATCAGCTGTGTCTATGCCAGGAGACAACCTTATTCCACTAGACTTGGAGACCTGCAAAAGCCTCTCTGATTTCAGCTTGGAAGGGGCAGAGTTTCAGGGGGGAGCCTACAGCCTTGGCTTCGGGTTAGCCCCGGCCTCGGAGGTTCCTGAGTCTCAGTGTACCTCAGTGTCCTTTGGTACTCGCTGCAAGCACCTCTGAGAGAAAGGCGCCCTAGAGCTTCGCCCGCTACCAGACAGTGTAGTCTCTCCCCCAACAAGCCCACAACTGGGGTTCAGAGCAGTTGGAAGTGGGGTTAAGAACAGTCCGGAGCTTATGTCTCCTTCCCGCTAGGGCAGTCTCACGGGCCAATCAACAGTCTGTCCTCTGTGCTCGCAATGTTCGCGACTCAGGGGCTCTGCTTTTCGCGCTCCCCTAAGCTTCTGTCTTACAGCCCAGATTCCCTCTGTATGAGGCTGGAGCCCGAGGGTTTTGCCCAGGACTGGGGTTCAGTGTAGTCAGAACTGGGGCTCAGTACATTCCTGAGCTTTTGAGTCCTTCCCGCTGGGGCAATTCAGCAGCTCAGCGAACAGTCCCTCCTATACAGGCAATGTGCGCGACTCCGGGGCTCTGCCTTTCGCCGCCGCTCTGCTGAGCTTCCGCCTTACAGCCCAGTTTCCCTCTGTATGACCCTGGACCCCAGGGTCTCGCCCAGAACTGGGGTTCAGTGCAGTCGGAGTTGGGGTTCAGCACGGTCCGGAGCTTTTATCTCCTTCCTGCTCGGGAACGCCAGCCAGGCACTCAGCCGCCCCTCCTCTCCGGCTCCGTCCTCTCCCAGCGCGCGCATGGTGCCTCCGTACCTTAGGCTTTTACAGCTCCTCTGGTTTTCCTTCTGGTTTTCTCTTTCCTTCTAGTTGTAGAATTCCCAGTCAGTCAACTTTCCTGTAGTTCTGGATAGTGTCCCCTCTATATTTTAGTGATATTTTTTGAAATTGTTGAGTGCGGCTGCAGTTAGGCTTTTACCTCTGCCGCCATCTTGTTGTCTCTGCAACACATTGTTTAATGAAAGGAGAATCCTGTGGAAACACCAGAGAACCTACTTTGATTTGGTTACCTGTCTACCTCAGTGCCAATGACTTGACTTTTGTCAAAGAAGGCTGAGAAGCTTTGAAATAGGAAGTGCTGACATCATCAAGTAGTCAAGGCCAAATGAGCAGGCACAAGTGACCAGGTGATAATTCTTTGGGGCTGAGCTAACCTGGGAGTTCTGATGGCATCAATGTGAGAGCTAGAGGGCATACTAAGTTTGAGGGGTAGGGCCAGCTTCAGGGGCTAGGATTAAGGTTAGCATATGGGTTCTGGAAGAGTTTATCATGTATCAGCCTTTGAATTCACAGTGAAAGAGATACCCTCACTGGAGCATGAGTGTAACACGGCGACTTGAAAACTACAGGAATTTTAGAATGGTACTTCCTACACTAGAAATGCATGTTCAACTAGATGTAAGACCCGAATAACACAATGTTGGCATTGGTAAAAGAAGTTACAAGGATGATATTTTGATGTGGTACAGTTTCCCTTTGATTTTAATTGTCAAATTGGCTTGGTGTTTGTGGGGTGCTGAAAGCTGGTGAAAATTTCACAACTCCACTTCATAGGACTGTACTACAATATCTGAGTACTTCAATAAGTCACAAAAACCGGTTTGGCTCAGTGGTAGAGTGTAGGTCTGTGGACTAAAAAGTGCTGGGTTCGATTCTGGTCAATAGCATGTACCTTGGTTGCTGGCACATCCCGAGTAGGGGATGTGCAGGAGGCAGCTGGTCGATGTTTCTCCTACCCTAACCCTAACCCTAACCTAGCCATAGCCCTAGCCCTAGCCCTAGTCCTAACCCAAACCCAAACCTTAACCCTAACCCTAGCCCTAGCCGTAGCCCTAGCCCTAGCCCTAACCCTAACACAAGCATTAGCCCTAGCCCTAGCCCTAGCCCTAGCCCTAACCCTAACCCTAACCCTAACCCTAACCCTAACCCTAACCCTAACCCTAACCCTAACCCTAAGCCTAACCGGCGGGGCTGGCGGGTTTGAAGTCAGGGACACGTGCCCTGGTCTCCAGAAAATGCTTTCCCGCATCATCCCTCGGGTGTCCTTAGGGATCTTGTAGGCTCTTGCTTTGGCAAAAGTCCAAAGCCCTGAGGGGTCTGCAGGTCAGCCTGCTTAAAGGAAAGCATACAGGCCATAAAGCCCAGTGACCACAAGGGTACGGAATGTACAACTCTGGTCACCAGGCAACCTTGCATCCGGAGACAGGCCCCTCTCCCCTCACTTGGCTGGCCACAGGCCTGGGGAGAGAACTAAGTTGCAGGTGGTCTCAGGGGGTGGGGTGTCTTTGGAAGAGCTTCCCCCAACAGCTGTCTTGCTCACCGCACACAGTGGCCCTGATCTCTCCTCCGACACCTGCTGTCACTGGGCAGTGTGCAGCCTCAGGAAAGGCATGAACTTCCTCCCAGGTTGGCTCAGGCCCACATAATTATCACCGGGGCACGTGGGCCTGCTCACCTGGTCCTGACCACTTGATGACGTCAGCACTTCCTGTTTCAAAGCTTCTCAGCCTTCTTTGAAAAAAGACAAGTCACTGGCACTGAGGTAGACCGGTAACCTATAGCAACCTACTTTCTCTGATGTTTCAACACCATTCTCCTGTCATTAAACAATGTGTTGCTGTTAGCAAGGCTCTTTGTTGATGTAATCCTCGTGTTTTATACTCATTCTTACACATTAAGCTTACTTCAGTTTGTGAGTTTCCAGAGTTCTGTAAGCACCTACAAGGGTCTGTAGCTGCTTTCATATGAATTCCAAGGTGAACTGACATTTTGTTTTTATATTACTAACAGCACGAGAAAGAATTATTATCACATACATTGTCCAGCTCTTTTATTTGGAGATCTGGCAGGTTTTCCATTTTCATACAGTTATCCTAAGGGCCTTTTGATGACTTTACTACTATTTGAACACAAGCTTGGCTATTGTTCACCTCTCTTGGTTCTTTTTTTAAAAATATATTTTATTGATATTTTACAGAGGAAGGGAGAGAGATAGAGAGCCAGGAACATTGATGATAGAGAAACATCGACCAGCTGCCTTCTCCACATCCCCTACTGGGGATGTATCCGCAACCAAGGTACATGCCATTGACGAGAATCGAACCTAGCACCTTTCAGTCCGCAGACCAACGCTCTACCACTGAGCCAAACCAGTTTCGGCGACTTCTTGAAGTACTCAGATACTGTCGTACAGTCCTGTGAAGAGGATTTGTGAAATTTTTAACCAGCTTTCCTCACCCCGCAAACACCAAGCCAATTTGACCATTAAAATGAAAGGGAAACTGTACCACATCAAATTATCAGCCTTGTAACTGGTTTTACCAATGCCAACATTGTGTTATTCGGGTCTTACATCTAGTTGAACATGCATTTCTAGTGTAGGAAGTACCATTCTAAAATGTTTGTGGCCTGTAGTTTTCAATTCGCTGTGTTACACTCATGCTCCAGTGAGGGCATCTCTTTCACCGTGAATTCAAAGGCTGATACATGATAAACTGTCCCAGAACCCATATGCTAACCCTAACCCTAACCCTAACCCTAACCCTAACCCTAACCCTAACCTTAACCCTAACCCTAACCGGCAGGTCTGGCGGGTTTGTAGTCAGGGACACTTGCCGTGGTCTCCAGAAAATGCTTTCCCGCATCATCCCTCGGGTGTCCTTAGGGATCTTGTAGGCTCTTGCTTTGGCAAAAGTCCAAAGCCCTGAGGGTTCTGCAGGTCAGGCTGCTTAAAGGAAAGCATACAGGCCATAGAGCCCTGCACCCCTTGAGGTCACTGGCTCAATCACAGGACAGTAGGGAATGTAGAACTCTGGTCACTAGGCAACCTTGCATCCGGGAGACAGGCCCCTCTCCCCTCACTTGGCAGGCCACAGGCCTTGGGGGAGCTGGTCTGCAGGTGGTCTCAGGGAGTGGGGTGTCTTTGGAAGAGCTTCCCCCAACAGCTGTCTCGCACCCAGTGGCCCTGGTCTCCCCTCCGACACCTGCTGTCACTGGGCATGTGCAGCCTCAGGTAAGGCATGAACTTCCTCCCAGGTTGGCTCAGGCCCACATAATTATCACCGGGGCACGTGGGCCTGCTCACCTGGTCCTGACCACTTGATGAAGTCAGCACTTCCTGTTTCAAAGCTTCTCAGCCTTCTTTGAAAAAAGACAAGTCACTGGCACTGAGGTAGACCGGTAACCTATAGCAACCTACTTTCTCTGATGTTTCAACACCATTCTCCTGTCATTAAACAATGTGTTGCTGTTAGCAAGGCTCTTTGTTGATGTAATCCTCGTGTTTTATACTCATTCTTACACATTAAGCTTACTTCAGTTTGTGAGTTTCCAGAGTTCTGTAAGCACCTCCATGATCTCCAGGGTAAACTCTGAGAGGCACCGCCTGGAGTCCGGGCCCTTAGCCAAACTTTCCTGAATCTCCCCATAGTAGGGAAAACCCCTTACATAAAGTCATTTCCCCTCACCTGGTGGCACACAGGGTTGTCTGGATTGAGTTGCAGCCACGAAGGAAGGAGTAACATCATCCTGCCATGCGTAGGATTTCCAGAGGGTAGGGACGCTTGGTCCCCAGCACTCACTTCCTCTTGTGCCCCAAGGACCTCACATATGCACTGGAGAGACCCAGCAAACCAGCCCTCCTTCACTTTCTTGTACCCTAACACACACTGCCACAAGCACACGCACACGCACATCCACACACAAGTAAGCAGTGGCAAGGACGCCTAGGATGACTTCGACTGCTCCCGGCCCTGGCCTCCCTGGGAAGGGCCGGCGCTAGGCTGGCGTGTCTTACCTAAGGATGCACCTTGCCAAGTGACAGCAGGCGTCGGAGGGGAGACGAGGGCCACTGTGTGCGGTGAGCGAGACAGCTGCTTTGGGAAGCTCTTCCAAAGACACCCTACCCCCTGAGACCACCTGTAGAGCAGCTCACTCCCCAGGCCTGCAGCCAGCCAAGTGAGGGGACAGGGGACTGTCTCCAGGACACAAGGTTGACTGGTGACCAGAGTTCTACATTCCCTACTGTCCTGTGACTGAGCGAGTGACCTCAAGGGTGCAAGGCTCTACAGCCAGTATGCTTTACTTTAAGCAGGCTGACCTGCAGACCCTTAAGACTTTGGATTTTGTGAAAGCTATAGCCTACAAGAGCCCTAAGGACACCGGAGGGATGATCGGGAAACCATTTTTCTGGAGA